>JAJHSJ010000005.1:50444623-50482789 GCA_021015155.1 Magnolia officinalis | reverse complement strand
TTCTGGGACCGTTCGATATCCCAAAAGCATATTGGAACTCTTCGATCAATCATTTTACAATTTTGGATGTTAATCTTTCCAAATCGCGCATCCAATAGTGACTCTCATAACTCGTTTGATGTCGGATTGGGTTGATTTTGGTTCATCTGATAGGTACTCTAGTGCTCTTGCCATTCCTGAATGGAATCGTCATATTTCGAGACCATTGGGCATCGGTAAGTGAGATCGCAGTCGTTAGTCCTAAATTTTCCTTCATCTCCCGGTCCAATATTAACCTTCATAACTCTCTCTTCAGTGATCAAATTTAGAATATTTGAGCTCATTGCACTGATAATTGTCAATTCTTCCAAATGGGACCAGAATTGGCTAATTCTGGGACCGTTCGATATCCCCAAAGCACGTTGGAACTCCTTGATCTTCATTTTACAATTTGGATCGTTAATCTATCCAAATCGCGTGATCCATGGAGACGCTCAAAACTCCCTCGTTTGATGTCGGATTGGGTCGATTTTGGTCATCTGAAAGGTACTTTAGTGCTCTTCCATTCCTGAACGGAATCGCCACATTTCGAGACCATTGGGCAACGGTAAGTGGATCGCGAAGTCGTCAATCCTGAATTTTCCTTAATCTTCTGGTCCAATAGTAACCTTCTAACTTCTCTCTTCAGTGGTCAAATTTTGTTTTATTTTGAGCTCATTGCACTGTTAACTTGACAAGCTTTCAAATGGAGCCATAATTGGCTAATTCTAGGACCGTTCGATATCCCAAAAGCACGTTGGAACTCTTCGCTCATCATTTTGTAAATTGGATTGTTAATCTTTCCAAATCGCGGGATCCAACAGAAACGTGCATACTCCTTCATTAGATGTCGGATTGGGTTGATTTTTGGTCATTAGAAAGGTACTTTAGTGCTCTTTCATTCCTGAATGGAATCATTGTATTTCGAGACCATTTGGGCATCGGTAAGTGGGATCGCGGTCTTTAGTCCTCAATTGTCCTTCATCTCCTGGTCCAATAGTATCCTTCATAACTCTCTCTTCAGTGGTCAAATTTATTCTATTTTGAGCTCATTGCACTGTTAACCTTGACGAGCTTCAAATGGGACCAAAATTGGCTAATTCTAGGACTGTTTGATTATCCCAAAAGCATGTTGGAATTCTTCGATCATCATTCGCAATTTGGATTGTTAATCTTTCCAAATCGCGCGATCCAACGGAGACGCTTTAAAACTCCCTCATTAGATGTCGGATTGGGTTGATTTTGGTCATTTGAAAGGTACTTTAGTGCACTTTCATTCCTGAATGGAATTATCGTATTTCGTGACGATTTGGGATCGGTAAGTGGGATCGCAGTCGTCAATCCTGAATTTTTCCTTCATCTCCTGGTCCAATGTAACCCTCATAACTCTCTCTTCAGTGGTCTAATTGAGAATATTTTGAGCTCATTACACTGTTAACTTGACAAGCTTCCAAATGAGATCAGAATTGGCTAATTCTAGGACCGTTCGATATCCCAGAAGCACGTTGCAACTCCTTCGATCATCATTTTGCAATACGGATTGTTAATCTTTCCAAATCGCGCGATCCAACGGAGACGCTCATAACTCCCTCGTTTGATGTAAGATTGGTCGATTTTTGGTCATCTGAAAGGTACTTTAGTGTTCTTCCATTCCGGAATGGAATCGTCGTATTTCGAGACCATTTGGATATCGGTAAGTGGGATCGCAGTCTTCAGTCCTGAATTTTCCCTCATCTCTTTTCCAATAGTTAACTTCATAACTCTCTCTTCGGTGGTCCTATTAGACTATTTTAAGCTCGTTGAACTATTAACTTTGACAAGCTTCAAATGGGATGAAAATTGGCTAATTCTGGGACCGTTCGATATCCCAAAAGCATATTGGCTCCTTCGATCATCATTTTACAATTTGGATTGTTAATCTTTCCAAATCGCGCCATCCAATAGTGACTCTCATAACTCGTTTGATGTCGGATTGGGTTGATTTTGGTCATCTGATAGGTACTCTAGGTGCTCTCCATTCCTGAATGGAATCGTCATATTTCGAGACCATTTGGGATCGGTAAGTGAGATCGCAGTCGTTAGTCCTAAATTTTCCTTCATCTCCCGGTCCAATATTAACCTTCATAACTCTCTCTTCAGTGATCAAATTTAGAATATTTGAGCTCATTGCACTGATAATTGTCAATTCTTCCAAATGGGACCAGAATTGGCTAATTCTGGGACCGTTCGATATCCCCAAAGCACGTTGGAACTCCTTGATCTTCATTTACAATTTGGATTGTTTAATCTATCCAAATCGCGTGATCCAATGGAGACGCTCAAAACTCCCTCGTTTGATGTCAATTGGGTCGATTTTTGGTCATCTGAAAGGTACTATAGTGCTCTTCCTTCCTGAACGGAATCGCCACATTTCGAGACCATTTGGGCAACGGTAAGTGGGATCGCAGTCGTCAGTCCTGAATTTTTTCCTTAATCTTCTGGTCCAATAGTAACCTTCTAACTCTCTCTTCAGTGGTCAAAATTTTGTTTTATTTTAAGCTCATTGCACTGTTAACTTGACAAGCTTTCAAATGGAGCCATAATTGGCTAATTCTAGGACCGTTCGATATCCCAAAAGCACGTTGGAACTCTTCGATCATCATTTTGTAATTGGATTGTTAATCTTTCCAAATCGCGGGATCCAACAGAAACGTGCATACTCCTTCATTAGATGTCGGATTGGGTTGATTTTTGGTCATTAGAAAGGTACTTTAGTGCTCTTTCATTCCTGAATGGAATCATTGTATTTCGAGACCATTTGGGCATCGGTAAGTGGGATCGCGGTCTTTAGTCCTCAATTTGTCCTTCATCTCCTGGTCCAATAGTATCCTTCATAACTCTCTCTTCAGTGGTCAAATTATTCTATTTTGAGCTCATTGCACTGTTAACCTGACGAGCTTCCAAATGGGACCAAAATTGGCTAATTCTAGGACTGTTTGATATCCCAAAAGCATGTTGGAATCTTCGATCATCATTCGCAATTTGGATTGTTAATCTTTCCAAATCGCGCGATCCAACGGAGACGCTTAAAACTCCCTCATTAGATGTCGGATTGGGTTGATTTTGGTCATTTGAAGGTACTTTAGTGCTCTTTCATTCCTGAATGGTATTTCATCGTATTTCGTGACGATTTGGGATCGCAGTCGTCAATCCTGAATTTTTCCTTCATCTCCTGGTCCAATGGTAACCCTCATAACTCTCTCTTCAGTGGTCTCTAATTGAGAATATTTGAGCTCATTACACTGTTAACTTGACAGCTTCCAAATGAGACCAGAATTGGCTAATTCTAGGACCGTTCGATATCCCAGAAGCACGTTGCAACTCCTTCGATCATCATTTTGCAATACGGATTGTTAATCTTTTCCAAATCGCGCGATCCAACGGAGACGCTCATAACTCCCTCGTTTGATGTAAGATTGGGTCGATTTTTGGTCATCTGAAAGGTACTTTAGTGTTCTTCCATTCCTGAATGGAATCGTCGTATTTCGAGACCATTTGGATATCGGTAAGTGGGATCGCAGTCTTCAGTCCTGAATTTCCCTCATCTCTTTTCCAATAGTTAATTAAACTCTCTCTTCGGTGGTCATATTTAGACTATTTTAAGCTCGTTGAACTATTAACTTGACAAGCTTCCAAATGGGATGAAAATTGGCTAATTCTGGGACCGTTCGATATCCCAAAAGCATATTGGAACTCTTCGATCATCATTTTACAATTTGGATTGTTAATCTTCCAAATCGCGATCCATCCATCATAGTGACTCTCATAACTCGTTTGATGTCGGATTGGGTTGATTTTGGTCATCTGATAGGTACTCTAGTGCTCTTCCATTCCTGAATGGAATCGTCATATTTCGAGACCATTTGGGCATCGGTAAGTGAGATCGCAGTCGTTAGTCCTAAATTTTTCCTTCATCTCCCGGTCCAATATTAACCTTCATAACTCTCTCTTCAGTGATCAAATTTAGAATATTTTGAGCTCATTGCACTGATAATTGTCAATCTTCCAAATGGGACCAGAATTGGCTAATTCTGGGACCGTTCGATATCCCCAAAGCACGTTGGAACTCCTTGATCTTCATTTTAATTTGGATCGTTAATCTATCCAAATCGCGTGATCCAATGGAGACGCTCAAAACTCCCTCGTGATGTCGGATTGGGTCGATTTTTGGTCATCTGAAAGGTACTTTAGTGCTCTTCCATTCCTGAACGGAATCGCCACATTTCGAGACCATTTGGGCAACGGTAAGTGGGATCGCAATCGTCAGTCCTGAATTTTTCCTTAATCTTCTGGTCCAATAGTAACCTTCTAACTCTCTCTTCAGTGGTCAAATTTTGTTTTATTTTGAGCTCATTGCACTGTTAACTTGACAAGCTTTCAAATGGAGCCATAATTGGCTAATTCTAGGACCGTTCGATATCCCAAAAGCACGTTGGAACTCTTCGATCATCATTTTGTAAATTGGATTGTTAATCTTTCCAAATCGCGGGATCCAACAGAAACGTGCATACTCCTTCATTAGATGTCGGATTGGGTTGATTTTTGGTCATTAGAAAGGTACTTTAGTGCTCTTTCATTCCTGAATGGAATCATTGTATTTCGAGACCATTTGGGCATCGGTAAGTGGGATCGCGGTCTTTAGTCCTCAATTTGTCCTTCATCTCCTGGTCCAATAGTATCCTTCATAACTCTCTCTTCAGTGGTCAAATTTATTCTATTTTGAGCTCATTGCACTGTTAACTGACGAGCTTCCAAATGGGACCAAAATTGGCTAATTCTAGGACTGTTTGATATCCCAAAGCATGTTGGAATTCTTCGATCATCATTCGCAATTTGGATTGTTATCTTTCCAAATCGCGCGATCAACGGAGACGCTTAAAACTCCCTCATTAGATGTCGGATTGGGTTGATTTTTGGTCATTTGAAAGGTACTTTAGTGCTCTTTCATTCCTGAATGGAATCATCGTATTTCGTGACGATTTGGGATCGCAGTCGTCAATCCTGAATTTTTCCTTCATCTCCTGGTCCAATGGTAACCCTCATAACTCTCTCTTCAGTGGTCTAATTGAGAATATTTTGAGCTCATTACACTGTTAACTTGACAAGCTTCCAAATGAGATCAGAATTGGCTAATTCTAGGACCGTTCGATATCCCAGAAGCACGTTGCAACTCCTTCGATCATCATTTTGCAATACGGATTGTTAATCTTTCCAAATCGCGCGATCCAACGGAGACGCTCATAACTCCCTCGTTTGATGTAAGATTGGGTCGATTTTTGGTCATCTGAAAGGTACTTTAGTGTTCTTCCATTCCGGAATGGAATCGTCGTATTTCGAGACCATTTGGATATCGGTAAGTGGGATCGCAGTCTTCAGTCCTGAATTTTCCCTCATCTCTTTTCCAATAGTTAACTCATAACTCTCTCTTCGGTGGTCATATTAGACATTTTTAAGCTGTTGAACTATTAACTTGACAAGTTCCAAATGGGATGAAAATTGCTAATTCTGGGACCGTTCGATATCCCAAAAGCATATTGGAACTCTTCGATCATCATTTTACAATTTGGATTGTTAATCTTTCCAAATCGCGCCATCCCATAGTGACTCTCATACTCGTTTGATGTCGGATTGGGTCGATTTTTGGTCATCTGATAGGTACTCTAGTGCTCTTCCATTCCTGAACGGAATCGCCACATTTCGAGACCATTTGGGCAACGGTAAGTGGGATCGCAGTCGTCAGTCCTGAATTTTTCCTTAATCTTCTGGTCCAATAGTAACCTTCTAACTCTCTCTTCAGTGGTCAAATTTTGTTTTATTTGATTTTGTTTTGCACTGTTATTTGAGCTCATTGCACTGTTAACTTGACAGCTTTCAAATGGAACCATAATTGGCTAATTCTAGGACCGTTCGATATCCCAAAAGCACGTTGGAACTCTTCGATCATCATTTTGTAAATTGGATTGTTAATCTTTCCAAATCGTGGGATCCAACAGAAACGTGCATACTCCTTCATTAGATGTCGGATTGGGTTGATTTTTGGTCATTAGAAAGGTACTTTAGTGCTCTTTCATTCCTGAATGGAATCATTGTATTTCGAGACCATTTGGGCATCGGTAAGTGGGATCGCGGTCTTTAGTCCTCAATTTGTCCTTCATCTCCTAGTCCAATAGTATCCTTCATAACTCTCTCTTCAGTGGTCAAATTTATTCTATTTTGAGCTCATTGCACTGTTAACCTGACGAGCTTCCAAATGGGACCAAAATTGGCTAATTCTAGGACTGTTTGATATCCCAAAAGCATGTTGGAATTCTTCGATCATCATTCACAATTTGGATTGTTAATCTTTCCAAATCGCGCGATCCAACGGAGACGCTTAAAACTCCCTCATTAGATGTCGGATTGGGTTGATTTTGGTCATTTGAAAGGTACTTTAGTGCTCTTTCATTCCTGAATGGAATCATCGTATTTCGTGACGATTTGGGATCGGTAAGTGGGATCGCAGTCGTCAATCCTGAATTTTTCCTTCATCTCCTGGTCCAATGGTAACCCTCATAACTCTCTCTTCAGTGGTCTAATTGAGAATATTTTGAGCTCATTACACTGTTAACTTGACAAGCTTCCAAATGAGACCAGAATTGGCTAATTCTAGGACCGTTCGATATCCAAAAGCACGTTGCAACTCCTTCGATCATCATTTTGCAATACGGATTGTTAATCTTTCCAAATCGCGCGATCCAACGGAGACGCTCATAACTCCCTCGTTTGATGTAAGATTGGGTCGATTTTTGGTCATCTGAAAGGTACTTTAGTGTTCTTCCATTCCTGAATGGAATCGTTGTATTTCGAGACCATTTGGATATCGGTAATTGGGATCGCAGTCTTCAGTCCTGAATTTTCCCTCATCTCTTTTCCAATAGTTAACTTCATAACTCTCTCTTCAGTGGTCATATTTAGACTATTGTAAGCTCGTTGAACTATTAACTTGACAAGCTTCCAAATGGGATGAAAATTGGCTAATTCTGGGACCGTTCGATATCCCAAAAGCATATTGGAACTCTTTGATCATCATTTTACAATTTGGATTGTTAATCTTTCCAAATCGCGCGATCCAACGGAGACGCTCATAAACTCCCTCGTTTGATGTAAGATTGGGTCGATTTTTGGTCATCTGAAAGGTACTTTAGTGTTCTTCCATTCCTGAATGGAATCGTCGTATTTCGAGACCATTTGGATATCGGTAAGTGGGATCGCAGTCTTCAGTCCTGAATTTTCCCTCATCTCTTTTCCAATAGTTAACTTCATAACTCTCTCTTCAGTGGTCTATTAGACTATTTTAAGCTCGTTGAACTATTAACTTGACAAGCTTCCAAATGGGATGAAAATTGGCTAATTCTGGACCGTTCGATATCCCAAAAGCATATTGGAACTCTTCGATCATCATTTTATAATTTGGATTGTTAATCTTTCCAAATCGCGCGATCCAATAGTGACTCTCATAACTCGTTTGATGTCGGATTGGGTTGATTTTGGTCATCTGATAGGTACTCTAGTGCTCTTCCATTCTTGATGGAATCGTCATATTTCGAGACCATTTGGGATCAGTAAGTGAGATCGCAGTCGTTAGTCCTAAATTTTTCCTTCATCTCCTGGTCCAATATTAACCTTCATAACTCTCTCTTCAGTGATCAAATTTAGAATATTTTGAGCTCATTGCACTGATAATTGTCAATCTTCCAAATGGGACCAGAATTGGCTAATTCTGGGACCGTTCGATATCCCCAAAGCACGTTGGAACTCTGTTTCGACAAGAAAACAAAAGTATTTGATTTGGGAATTATCTTATTCAATCATAACAATGAAATAATTACAGAAACAATCATCACACTTCATTGATTCTGAATTCATTTACATCCTCAAGTATCCCTTGATTCTAAGATAGTTTACAAAGAATTCGTTACAAGTTACAGTTATCGTAGTTAAATATAAATTTCGGCAGCATAACAGCGCCGATCTCAATCATCTCCTATGACTTAGGAGGAATGGATGAATTGACCAATAGTCTTTAAGAGGTCGGAGATTCTGGTAGCATAACAGCGCTATTTCAGTCATCTCCTGAAACTTAGGAGGAACACGCCTTTTCGTCGATGATTCTTCCTTTTCTCCTGAACAAGGAGAACTTGAAGACTTGAAGACTTGAGCCATTCTGACAGCATAACAGCCTGACAGCATAACAGCCCATTACTGTTATAGACTGCCCAGCAGTCGGTTTGCGCGGATCCGCGCAAACGATATGCTTTGCGCGGGTCCGCGCAAACTATCTCAGCCCTATGCTGCTCTGCGCGGATCAGCGCGTAAACTTCAGGAGTCCAATACTCCTTTGCGCGTGGTCATGCAAAGTGCAGGAGTCCAATACTCCGCACCTTCTGTCTTCTCATTCGTCTTTCTTTTACTTATGAAATCTTCCAACCCCTTTTGAGAGGAGGAACGGGGTATTTATAGACACTTTCTTCAATAGAAATCTCTGTTCTGGTCGATGTGGGACAAAATAATCAACCAACCCTTTTTGATCCTACCGCCATATACTTTGCGCGGTCACGCGTAAACGATATGCTTTGCGCGGTCTCGCGCAAACTGTCTTCATAATCTCCCGCGCAAACCGTTCACTTTGCGCGGTCTGGCGCAACCATTTCACTTTGCGCGAACCCGCGCAAAGTGGTCTTGAAGCTGATTTCTTGATCTTTCAAATTGATTTCTTGATTTTCTCATCTTTACTTCCTTGCTTATTTTATGCCTCAACAGATGCCCCCTTGATCCGTTCTTTGTTTTTTCTGAAAATCAAAGAAAAAGGATCAACCAGTTATCTTCTACAGGGTTTGCGCGACCCCGCGCAAAGCTCTGGTCGAGTACCGTACTCGGCCATAAAGGCTATAAATAGTCCAACTACTTAGTCATTTTTACGAACCGTTCTCTGCTGAAACTCTGCTCTGGCGATTTTCTTCCGCGCAAACCTCCCAATTTGCGCGACCTCGCGCAAACCGTTTCACTTTGCGCGATTTTCTTTTGAACTTGAAGTTTTTCCACGCAAACTTTATACTTTGCGCCACCCCGCGCAAAGTACTATGTACTTAGCCAAATTTCTTTTTGAACTGTCTCCAACACTTAGCCATTTTCTCTCTTCTTCCTTTCTTACTTCCTTTATCTTTCTTTCATGGCTCGTGTTAAACAAACGGCTCGTCTTGTAACTCCTTCTGACTCTCCTCCTTCTGACCAACCTCCTGCTAAGCGGACAAAGACCACTTCAAAAAATTCCGCTTACTTCAAAGAACCTGTTCTTCCCACTTTCGACTTTTCTGACCGTATTAGATCTTTACCTTCCCCCATTCACAGATCTATATCTTTGGGAGACATCAAATGTCCGCCTAAGCATGGCAGAGAGTATGACTGGGATGAATGGTTGAAGACCACTGCTCATATTCGGACTGACAGTGAGAGAGCACCTCTCCGTGAAGATACTCCTCCTGCTTCTCGCCCAAAGAAAATTCATCGCAATAAGGTGAAAGATTTTGCAGAAAAGATCAAGGAACACAAGAAGAAGAGGCTTCAGAACTCGTGGGACTCAGTACGAGTTGTCGAAGGTATTATGAAGTTTGATAATCCTCACGCAGAGGGCATGACAATCATTCCGATCAAGGTATATCGCCATCAGTCCATGTTAGACTGCGAGTCCAAAGATTACGTCCATGGCGAGAGATTAATGTATACTGAATCATGGACTTCAAGAGAGCCCCGAATCCTGGAGGGAACTATTCAAACTCAGAAACCGCGACAGAGGATAGGAGAAGTTCATCCCATGATCTTCTTAACTCCTTTCCATAGTCCTCATGATCTCTTTCCTTCTCATTTTTATGAGACAGTGCGACAACGCTTCAGAGATCGGGAGCAACTCTGGGGACAGGCAGAATTTCGCATCAGAGGCATGTTAACTGCTCGTCGATACTATTCTGAATGGGCGGAGGCTATATTGCTGAAATATACGAGCACTCTTGCAAAGATCGGCCTTTATGATGCAATAGAAGTGACCTCCAAATACTTCTATAGAGAACCCAATATTCTGAAAGGCTTCCTTGAATACTGGTCGCCTACAACCAACTCCTTCCATCTTCCTTATGGTGAAATGAGCATATCTCTCTGGGACCTTCATCGCATAGCCGGTCTCACAATAACAGGCAAATTCTATGATGAATTCATTCCGACAAACAGAGAATTGGCCTTCGTATCTTCTCCAGACCGCAAGCCTTCCATTTCTGAGACTACTATAGAATTATTCAAAGAGATGGGCAAATTTCCCAACCTCCACAAAATTCCCCCTCTTCAATGGCTAGCACATTTTTCTAGGGGTCTCAGGTATTGACCAATCCAACAGCTGATCTTCCTCCTTGTATTCTTGTTATTTAGCCATTCTTGCATATTAACCTCCTTATTTTCTTTGAAGGTTTCGCGACTGCCATTCTAAAGAACTAACGAAGCTTCGAGATGCAATAAGAAGAAAGCCAGAATATAGTTCTTTCGGAGAGCTTGCAGCGTTCTTGGCTTACTGGCTAAGCTTGGTCGTATTGCCTAGCTCCAAGTGGGCAGATGCTGTTCGTCCCAGTGTCTTCGTTGTGGCTGGTGCTTTAGCGGAGGGCCATAAATATTCTCTTGCTCCTACCGTATTATGTTCTATCTACAGGGCTCTTGGAGAAGTAGCTACCCACATAAAAGACCCAATTCTTGGAGCTTCGTCTGCGCATACTTCTTGGCATTATATTACGGGGTGGCTTGGAGTTTATTTTCCCTGGACTTTTGAAGCTCCTGAACAAGCATATACTCATCCTTCTCACCTTCCACTCTGGTTCTTTCAGCAAAGAGCGATGGCAAAAAGGGCATATGAGTGGGTTGCCAACAAAATTCGGGATGATGATCAGATAAACTTCTTTCAGTTCCGCCTGCATCGCTACACCGAAGATACATATATGGTGGACAACGAAACACTTACTGCAGCAGAAAGAGCTTTCTTCTTTTCCATTCGCTCATGCAGTTTGCCTCTTCGGGAAGGGACAGAATTCTGGAGAGAACCTTACTACCCCAGTCGTTTTGCTTGTCAATTTGGTTATGATCAAACTGTACCACAAGACTGTGGGCTGGTAACCAGAAAAATGCGCTGCTATGGAACTGGTCCTCTTAACTGGGCCATGATATGGAAACAGTTGCTGAATGGTTGCGTTGGATCCCTCTTCATAATTCCAAGCTGTGATCGCATAGTCCATAAATCATATAGCTGGATGCGATGGTGGGATCATCAATCATACCTGATTGCTAAATGCTTGCCAGTAGATTCTTCTATCTTTCTTCATCCGCCCAGGCTAAATGGCAAAAATTTAGAGAGCGGAATTGGCTATATTCCGGAAAAGAGCCATGCATCTCATCCCGGAGAAATTTGTAGGAAGATATCATTGGAAGATCCCATTCGTGAAATCAAGCCCATCAATACTTTGGATGGCTGGTTTGCTTACGGAGATTTGAGAGAATTCGAGAAATCTCGTCGAGACTCTTCATACCAAGCCGCAGACGATGCTGTAGGTACATCTTCTCTAATTCCTGTAGAGACTGCAGCGGTTCAAGAAGGACCAGCTATTGGTACTTCCATATCTCCTCCACAACCCCTTGGTCCTAGTCCATCTTCTCCGATGACTAGATCAAGAACGCATTTGCAAACATCATCCCCTATTCCTTCCGAAATGACTCGCCAAGCATCTGCTTCCCCTATGGTCCAAGAGTCTGCACCGGAGAGCAGCAAACCCATTTCTTACAAAGGGAAGCAGGTTATTATTGAAGAGATTGACGAAGAAAATTTGGAAGATGAAAGTTCAGCTTCATCATCAGATACAACTGAATCTTCACAATACGAAGACAGCGGAGATAGCGATAGTGGTGAAGATAAAGATGATGACTTTGAAGAAGGTGAAGTTGATATTGGCGAAGAAGAGGAAACAGCTGTGAAAGAAGCTGAGATGGAATCTTCCTCTGCAATTGCTAAGACTTTTCCTGGCGCCAATGTTCCTGCTAAATCTCCTACAGCCGAGAAAGATGACGAGGATCTTTTAGATTATGGAGAATATGGGTATTCACCAGGTAAAGGAAATTTTCATATACAGATTTTTATTTTAACAACTATATATATATATATATATATATATATATATATATATATATATATAATCATTGCGTCTCCCTTTTTAGGCGCCCAAGTTGCAGAAATAGGTGCTATCTCTCCAATGAACCCTCCTGTGGTAACTTCACCAAAAGCACCCGCAATTCCATTAGTAGTGCAGAGAGTAGTGGCTCGTGAAATCATATTTCCCACAGAGACTACTGACTTGCCAACTCCGACTACCAGAGATTCAAGTACGGAAGCTAGAGCACCATCTTTTGCTGATATGGTGGAATTGGGACCTTCCATGACTCAGAGAGCTTCTCCTTCTATTAGTCGCATTCCTGTAACAGGTATACATATAGGCATTGATTATTTTACCCAATACTACCTATTTCATAATAGTATTTTAAATATTTTTCTTCTTTTGCTATAGGAACTTATTCTTGCAGTGGCGCGGCCAGTTCTGATTCTGTGACCACTATTTCTGAATTGTCGTCTTTCGCGAAAATTCCTGTTCATAAAATGCTCATGGTGAAACATTCCTTGTTAGCCATAATCCATATCTTCAAAAATCCTGATCAATGGTTGGATTTGGATGTTGCCATAGAGATTTTGGAGAGCTCTGCCAAGATGGCCAGAATAAACATATCTCCTTTGCGGGATTCCCTCCTCAAATTTCGTGATTCAGTAATTTCTCTGGCGTCAGTAGAGAATGTCACAATCGCACCTGAAATTTTAGAATACAGGAAGCAGCTAACTTTATCTCAGGAACAAGTTTTTCTGTCGGCTTCATCGATTTCTAAACTTGAACAAGAGCGTACGATTCTTCAAGATCAACAAAAGGCTTATATTGATGGAAAAGCAATTATCCAAGATCGTATTGCAGCTCTGAAGGAGGAAATCTCTCAACTGGAGACAAAGCATCGTGAGCAATCCTTAGCCCTTCAAGATGTTGAAGAAAAGATACGAGCAAATGCTCAATCCATTGATATTGAGAAATCTGCACAACTTTAAGGAAAAGAAATGATCGCTTCTTTGGAGGATAAGCTTACTGGCGTTCCTGATCAAGCAATACTTATTTTTGAAGAGAAATCTAAACATGATGGAGCTCAGGCACAATTGAAAGAAGATTTGCGCAGATATTCAGAAGCAGTGGGGATTACAGAAGATCTTTAAACATGTAATTTTGAACATGTAATCTTTGCTTTCATATTTCTTTTGGATATAATTTATTTAGCTTTACATATGTTTCATGATAGCATTTTGAGATGTTTTATAATAGCATTTTATATTGTATATCATTTTCATATTGTATGTTTATACTTAATATTATTAGATTGTATTTATACCCTATATAGTAATTTCATTACATCCTTTACAATTTCTAAACCTTTTATGCTTTGTTAGTGCGGGACTCTCTATGTGAGTATTTAGATTGGCGGTACTAAGTTTTTGATTTAATTAGCCACACACAGTTTAAGCTCATGAGTAGTGGAGCGTGCGCACACATAGTTTAAGCTCATGAGTAGTGGAGCATTTATGGGTCTTATGTGATGGCCACTGTAACTCTCTAGAGTTCTCTTTTGGGCTTCTCACTGCCTTGAGCTCACGGTCACGGTCCATCAGAGGGGCCCATTGACGCTACCGGACGGTGAACTGTTGGTTTTACGCACAGGGTTGGCCACGGTAACTCTCTAGAGTTCGCAGGGCTCGCAAGGCTACCTTTGGGTACCAAATCTAGGGTCGCCAGTCCATCAATGAGTAGGTTTAAGCCCTTCCTCACAAGTTACTACTGAAATCAAACCCTAGACCTGGAGGGTCTTACGCACGGTTGGCATAAAGCTCGCACTGCGGCCCCTGTTTTCTTCGTCTGCAAGGTCGAGCCCATTCACAGGAGGGCATTTTCATCCGTTCCCCGTGGCGCTGCCGGAAGCTATACAGACGGCATGGGAGTTACGGTGACTAGTCTTCGCGGATATATGGCCTTTTAGGCTTTGAATCCTTGACTTCGTCAGCTGCCCGCATGAGTGCGCACGATGGTCTTCGCGGGCTTTTTAGGGCCACTGACTCCTCGCCGCTGCCCGAATGGCGATCTTCATGGGTCTTACGTATAGTTGGTCGGCTCTTTTAGAGCTTGATCCTTTGAGAGCTTTTTTTTTTTTGCGAGCCTGATCTTTTTTGATTTGGCTCAATTTGGCTCTTTTAGGATTTGGCTTGGCTATACTGCCTCTTTGATTATTATTGATGTATCCTTGCTTTTGATAATATCTTCAAGAATATCCGTGCCTTGTAAGGCAATAATATTTATATATGATCATCATTATTTGCAAGATATAGTAGATATTTTCAGAATATCTTTAAGAAGACCCATGCCTTGTAAGGCAAAATATTTTCAGCTTTAAATAATATCTTCAAGAGAATCTTCGAGATGATATTAACTTTGTCAATCTTATTTGATGATGATGATCATATATATATTTTTCAGATTCGATGCTTGATAATTGACATGTTTGTGAACTTTTTCTTCATAGCTTCTTTTGTTGACATATAGACATGATCTTATTCATCCTTGCCCCCTTTTGATACAGAATCATTATGCCAATAATATTCTGGGTCAAAATCAACATGTCTATCATCAGGGGTAGTATCTTTTGATGAAGCGGGCGTTGACAGGTATACTGATACCCTGTCCTTCTTGATTTGCGATTCTATATGCCCCATTGGAGTATACTTCTTTTACTATATATGGACCGTCCCATTTAGGCTCGAACTTGCCCCCTGTCCGGCGAGTGACCATTATAGGTCTTTTCAACATTAACACCATATCCCCTTTTTTGAAAGAGCGGTATTTAACCTGTTTGTCAAAGGTAGCTGATATTCTGGCCTGATATGACTGCAACCGCTGCTGAGCTGCAAGACGCTTCTCATCGAGCAAATCTAATTCTTTCAGCCTTATTTTTGCATTTTCATCATCTGTTATAGACTGATGTACTGCTATCCGGAGTGATGCCACCTGCATTTCAATTGGGATAACTGCCTCTATACCATAGATTAATGAATACGGTGTTGCCCCTGTTGTTGTACGATGGGTAGTTCTGTAGGCCCATAATGCATTTATAACGTGACATACAACAGAAGTGATTAATTCTCCTACTTCCAATGTTACTGTAATTTTACCGAGCGCGCGTTGTCCATCTTGATTAAACCCTTGTATCATCATTCCGCTGGGGCGCAAATCTGAACGGCGATAACCCAATTTAGTAATCATGGAGAGTGGCAAAAGATTCACTGCTGACCCATTGTCTATCATGATCCGTTTTATCTTCTTTTCACAAATGTACCCTTCTATCATCAATGGCCTGTTATGTTCTGTTTCACCAATTAAATCATCATCAGAAAAAGATATCACTGGTAGACAATCCACCTTTTCCTTGCTTCTTTCATTCTTCATTTCTGTCAGTAAAGTTTCTCTCACATCGTGATCAGACAGTGCTTGAATCAAACTCTGTCGAAACTCTTCTGATAACTTGAGCGCATCATAAATACTCAAACGTGCCGATATACCTTTCAAGTGACTAACTACATCGTAAGCCACTTTTGTCGCTGTATCTTCATTTCTACTTTTATCCTTGATGTTCCGCTTTTCAGTCACTTCTTTTCCTATGATTTCTGCTTTTTGCTTTATCGGACTTGTTATCTGCTTCCCCGATCGCAACGTAATCATTGTCGCATTTCTTGTCGGCCTTCGGTCTCCCTTCTCTTTCATTTCTCGAGTCTTTTCTTGTATTGACAATACATTTATTGTCGCCCTTGTATTCTTTTCTTTGTTTTCGCTGGTTATTATATCTCCTCTATTTATCATTCGCTGTATGATGCACTTTAACGTGTAACAATTTTCTGTCGGATGTCCCACTAAACGATGATAACGGCAAAAATTTCTTTCTCGGGTTCTTGTCACATCTTCAGGGCGTTTCGGTTCCGGTAATTCCAGGGTGCCTGCTTCTAACAATTGTTGCATCATAGGCACCACGTTCTCTCTGTCAAACTCAAATCCTTCATGAGAATCGAGCATTCTAAGCTTTTTTCCACCGTATCGATCCCTTGATTGATTCCAGTTTTCTTTTCCTTCTGGCCTTTTGTCTCTTGAGCCCTTCGCCTCTTAATTTTTCTTATCCCGATCGATGGTATTGACGGTTGTCCTGCCAAGTATTCTTCTGACAGTTTCATGATGAAATGCTGGCATCTTACGAGTCATTAATTCCAATGCATGGGCTTTGGTAGCCAAATCGCGAAAGGTTCCAATATCAGCGCTGGTGAGTCCGAACGCAATTCCTGTTTCCATAGAGTTCAGACACATTTTAACTTGTTCCTTTTCTTCCGGCAACTGCCTACACGATGCCCCCAGCGTCTTCCATCTGTCTATGAATTTTTCAACTGGTTCTCCTTCTCGCTGTCGCACTGAAGCTAATTCTGTGATACTAACATCGCGTTCTGATGAGAAAAAGTTTGACATGAAAGCATCTTGCATTTCTTCCCATGTGCGTATAGACCCTGGTGCTAAATTTGAATACCACCTGAAAGCTTTACTTTTCAATGATGATCCAAATAAGCGTAAACAGTATTGAGGTATTGTGGAGAAGTTTCCCATGCTGGTGATGAAATGCATCAGGTGTTCTTCTGGTGATCCTTCCCCATTAAATTTCTGGAAATCTGGATGTTTAAAATTGGCTGGAAACGGAACATCCTCTACCTCTCTCGGGTAGGGTGTTCGGTATCTGAAATGACCGGTATTCGCTCGCTCTCTTTCTATTCTGACTGCTTCTTCGACGACTTGTCTTACGTCATCTTGCGTTATAGCTCTTGCTGCTGGAACTGATCCTCGTGATCCTATCTCTTGCGGACGAGAGCCTTCAGGTTGGTTCTCTTGTCCATTCGTTGCCCCCATCATGGGTGGAGCCACTATTTGGGCTACATTATGTGCCAGAGTTGCCAGAGCTTCTCTGAGGTTCCGACATTCATCCATTAACACTCTTTGTGCCTCTACCATCTGATCAACACGTTCCTCAGTAGATGGCCTATTTCCTTGACCTGTTTCTGCCATATATACTGCGGCCTCTTGACTGTTTGTCGAAGCTGTTTTTTGAGTAAAACGCGAGACATTGGAGTCTCATTTGATTCTTGTGTACTTCCCGTGCTTTTAACCGATCGGGGTGATACAGTTATAGGCGAACTTGTTTGAGGTGACACAAGCATCGGTGATCCTATCATTAGTGCTTTGCCTTTCTGCGATTCTGTCCATTTAGTCTTTGGAGCAACCAAAGCCGGAAAATCACGCAACGAGAACTGCGAAGTAGCTTGTTCGGGATAAATTGCTGGAGGAGCGAGCTCAGGTTTTCTTCTAGCTATGCTACGTGTGACTGGTCCCTCAGTTCTTGGTACAAGTACTTTCGCCTTGCGGTTCTTTAAAGTCTTTGCTTTTGTTTTCTTGGACAGGACCAAAGTCCAATTCTCATCATTTTCTTGTGGTTGAGGTGAGATGGAAATAACTCCCACTGTTACTTGAGTCGCTTTGCGCCTGCTTGTAGTGCTTGCTTTTGTATACTTAGGAGTTTGGTTCGGCGCATATTCAATTACAAATCCAGTAGCGGTGAATCGGAAGTTCACTTTTCTCGCAACGTTAGCCATTAGCAATGTAGTGTGATTGAATTTGGGTACCTTCAATAACAAAACATTCATGCAATTAGTATATGGAAAATTAAGTAAACTATCTTAGAGATGAAAGGGAGGATGTTCCCACTGAAAGTTGCCATTTTGGCGTCTAGAAGACGCCAAAAACAGTAATGAGAGTCTTGCAACTTTCCAATGTTAATATTAAATAAGATATAAATTCCCCAGCAGAGTCGCCATTTTGTTTCGACAAGAAAACAAAAGTATTTGATTTGGGAATTATCTTATTCAATCATAACAATGAAATAATTACAGAAACACTCATCACACTTCATTGATTCTGAATTCATTTACATCCTCAAGTATCCCTTGATTCTAAGATAGTTTACAAAGAATTCGTTACAAGTTACAGTTATCGTAGTTAAATATAAATTTCGGCAGCATAACAGCACCGATCTCAATCATCTCCTATGACTTAGGAGGAATGGATGAATTGACCAATAGTCTTCAAGAGGACGGAGATTCCGGCAGCATAACAGCGCTATTTCAGTCATCTCCTGAAACTTAGGAGGAACACGCCTTTTCGTCGATGATTCTTCCTTTTCTCCTGAACAAGGAGAACTTGAAGACTCGAGCCATTCTGACAGCATAACAGCCTGACAGCATAACAGCCCATTACTGTTATATCCGCGCAAACGATATGCTTTGCGCGGATCCGCGCAAACGATATGCTTTGCGCGGGTCCGCGCAAAATATCTCAGCCCTATGCTGCTCTACGCGGATCAACGCGCAAACTTCAGGAGTCCAATACTCCTTTGCGAGTGGTCGCGCAAAGTGCAGGAGTCCAATACTCCGCACCTTCTGTCTTCTCTTTCATCTTTCTTTTACTTATGAAATCTTCCAACCCCTTTTGAGAGGAGGAACGGGGTATTTATAGACACTTTCTTCAATGAAAATCTCTGTTCTGGTCGATGTGGGACAAAATAATCAACCAACCCTTTTTGATCCCACCGCCATATACTTTGCGCGGTCACGCGCAAACGATATGCTTTGCGCGGTTTCGCGCAAACTGTCTTCATAATCTCCCGCGCAAACCGTTCACTTTGCGCGGTCTGGCGCAACCATTTCACTTTGCGCGAACCCGCGCAAAGTGGTCTTGAAGCTGATTTCTTGATCTTTCAAATTGATTTCTTGATTTTTCTCGTCTTTACTTCCTTGCTTATTTTATGCCTCAACAGTCCTGAATTTTCCCTCATCTCTTTTCCAATAGTTAACTTCATAACTCTCTCTTCAGTGGTCATATTTAGACTATTTTAAGCTCGTTGAACTATTAACTTGACAAGCTTCCAAATGGGACAAAAATTGGCTAATTCTGGGACTGTTCGATATCCCAAAAGCATATTGGAACTCTTCGATCATCATTTTACAATTTGGATTGTTAATCTTTCCAAATCGCGCCATCCAATAGTGACTCTCATAACTCGTTTGATGTCAGATTGGGTTGATTTTGGTCATCTGATAGGTACTCTAGTGCTCTTCCATTCCTGAATGGAATCGTCATATTTCGAGACCATTTGGGCATTGGTAAGTGAGATCGCAGTGTTTAGTCCTAAATTTTTCCTTCATCTCCTGGTCCAATATTAACCTTCATAACTCTCTCTTCAGTGATCAAATTTAGAATATTTTGAGCTCATTGCACTGATAATTGTCAATCTTCCAAATGGGACCAGAATTGGCTAATTTTGGGACCGTTCGATATCCCAAAAGCACGTTGGAACTCCTTGATCTTCATTTTACAATTTGGATTGTTAATCTTTCCAAATCGCGCAAACCAATAGTGACTCTCATAACTCGTTTGATGTCGGATTGGGTTGATTTTGGTCATCTGATAGGTACTCTAGTGCTCTTCCATTCCTGAATGGAATCGTCATATTTCGAGCCCATTTGGGCATCGGTAAGTGAGATCGCAGTCGTTAGTCCTAAATTTTTCCTTCATCTCCTGGTCCAATTTTAACCATCATAACTCTCTCTTCAGTGATCAAATTTAGAATATTTTGAGCTCATTGCACTGATAATTGTTAATCTTCCAAATGGGACCAGAATTGGCTAATTCTGGGACCGTTCGATATCCCAAAAGCACGTTGGAACTCCTTGATCTTCATTTTACAATTTGGATTGTTAATCTATCCAAATCGCGTGATCCAATGGAGACGCTCAAAACTCCCTCGTTTGATGTCGGATTGGGTCGATTTTTGGTCATCTGAAAGGTACTTTAGTGCTCTTCCAATCCTGAACGGAATCGTCATATTTCGAGACCATTTGGGCAACGGTAAATGGGATCGCAGTCGTCAGTCCTGAATTTTTCCTTAATCTTCTGGTCCAGTAGTAACCTTCTAACTCTCTCTTCAGTGGTCAAATTTTGTTTTATTTTGAGCTCATTGCACTGTTAACTTGACAAGCTTTCAAATGGAACCATAATTGGCTAATTCTAGGACCGTTCGATATCCCAAAAGCACGTTGGAACTCTTCGATCATCATTTTGTAATTTGGACTGTTAATCTTTCCAAATCGCGGGATCCAACAGACACGTGCATACTCCTTCATTAGATGTCGGATTGGGTTGATTTTTGGTCATTAGAAAGGTACGTTAGTGCTCTTTCATTCCAGAATGGAATCATTGTATTTCGAGACCATTTGGGCATCGGTAAGTGGGATCGCAGTTCTCAGTCCTGAATTTTTCCATCATCTCCCTGTCCAATAGTGACCTTCATAACTCTCTCATCAGTGGTCAAATTTAGAGTACTTTGACTTCATTGCACAGTTAACTTGACAAGCTTCCAAATGGGACCAGAATTTGATAATTCTGGGACCGTTCGATATGCCAAAAGCACGTTGGAACTCTTCGATCATCATTTTACAATCTGGATTGTTCATCTTTCCAAATCGCGCGATCCAATGAAGACGCTATAACTCCCTCATTTGATGTCGGATTGGGTCAATTTTTGGTCAACTGAAAGTTACTTTAGTGTCCTTCCATTCCTGAATGGAATCGTCGTATTTCAAGACCATTTGAGCATCGGTAAGTGGGATCGGGGTCTTTAGTCCTCAATTTGTCCTTCATCTCCTGGTCCAATAGTAACCTTCATAACTCTCTCTTCAGTGGTCAAATTTATTCTATTTTGAGCTCATTGCACTGTTAACCTGACGAGCTTCCAAATGGGACCAAAATTGGGTAATTCTAGGACCATTCGATATCCCAAAAGCATGTTGCAATTCTTCGATCATCATTCGCAATTTGGATTGTTAATCTTTCCAAATTGCGCGATCCAATGGAGACGCTTAAAACTCCCTCATTTTATGTCGGATTGGGTTGATTTTTGGTCATTTGAAAGGTACTTTAGTGCTCTTTCATTCCTGAATGGAATCATCGTATTTCGTGACGATTTGGGATCGGTAAGTGGGATCGCAGTCGTCAATCCTGAATTTTTCCTTCATCTCCTGGTCTAATGGTAAACTTCATAACTCTCTCTTCAGTGGTCTAATTGAGAATATTTTGAGCTCATTACATTGTTAACTTGACAAGCTTCCAAATGAGACCAGAATTCTCTAATTCTAGGACCGTTCGATATCCGAAAAGCACGTTGCAACTCTTCGATCATCATTTTGCAATACGGATTGTTAATCTTTCCAAATCGCGTGATCCAACGGAGGCGCACATAACTCCCTCGTTTGATGTAAGATTGGGTTGATTTTTGGTCATCTGAAAGGTACTTTAGTGTTTTCCATTCCTAAATAGAATCGTCGTATTTCGAGACCATTTGGATATCGGTAAGTGGGATCGCAGTCTTCAGTCCTGAATTTTCCCACATCTCTTTTCCAATAATTAACTTCATAACTCTCTCTTCAGTGGTCATATTTAGACTATTTTATGCTCGTTGAACTATTAACTTGACAAGCTTCCAAATGGGACGAAAATTGGCTAATTCTGGGACCGTTCGATATCCCAAAAGCATATTGGAGCTCTTTGATCATCATTTTACAATTTGGATTGTTAATCTTTCCAAATCGCGCGATCCAATAGTGACTCTCATAACTCGTTTGAGGTCGGATTGGTTTGATTTTGGTCATCTGATAGGTACTCTAGTGCTCTTCCATTCCTGAATGGAATCGTCATATTTCGAGACCATTTGGACATCGGTAAGTGAGATCGCAGTCGTTAGTCCTAAATTTTTCCTTCATCTCCTGGTCCAATATTAACCTTGATAACTCTCTCTTCAGTGATCAAATTTAGAATATTTTGAGCTCATTGCACTGATAATTGTCAATCTTCCAAATGGGACCAGAATTGGCTAATTCTAGGACCGTTCGATATCCCAAAAGCACGTTGGAAGTCCTTGATCTTCATTTTACAATTTGGATTGTTAATCTATCCAAATCGCGTGATCCAATGAAGACGCTCAAAATTCCCTCGTTTGATGTCGGATTGGGTCGATTTTTGGTCATCTGAAAGGTACTTAATTCTAGGACCGTTCGATATCCCAAAAGCACGTTGGAACTCCTTGATCTTCATTTTATAATTTGGATTGTTAATCTATCCAAATCGAGTGATCCAATGGAGACGCTCAAAACTCCCTCGTTTGATGTCGGATTGGGTCAATTTTTGGTCATCTGAAAAGTACTTTAGTGTTCTTCCATTCCGGAATGGAATCGTCATATTTCGAGACCATTTGGGCAACGGTAAGTGGGATCGAAGTCTTCAGTCCTGAATTTTTCCTTAATCTTCTGGTCCAATAGTAACCTTCTAACTCTCTCTTCAGTGGTCAAATTTTGTTTTATTTTGAGCTCATTGCACTGTTAACTTGACAAGCTTTCAAATGGAACCATAATTGACTAATTCTAGGACCGTTCGATATCCCAAAAGTACGTTGGAACTCTTCAATCATCATTTTGTAATTTGGATTGTTAATCTTTCCAAATCGCGGGATCCAACAGAAACGTGCATACTCCTTCATTAGATGTCGGATTGGGTTGATTTTTGGTCATTAGAAAGGTACTTTAGTGCTCCTTCGTTCCTGAATGGAATCATTGTATTTCGAGACCATTTGGGCATCGGTAAGTGGGATCACAGTCATCAGTCCTGAATTTTTCCATCATCTCCCTGTCCAATAGTAACCTTCATAACTCTCTCATCAGTGGTCAAATTTAGAGTATTTTGACTTCATTGCACTGTTAACTTGACAAGCTTCCAAATGGGACCAGAATTTGATAATTCTAGGACCGTTCGATATGCCAAAAGTACGTTGGAACTCTTTGATCATCATTTTGCAATCTGGATTGTTAATTTTTCCAAATCACGCGATCCAACGGAGATGCTCATAACTCCCTCATTTGATGTCGGATTGGGTCAATTTTTGGTCAACTGAAAGTTACTTTAGTGTCCTTCCATTCCTGAATGGAATCGTCGTATTTCGAGACCATTTGAGCATCGGTAAGTGGGATCGTGGTCTTTAGTCCTCAATTTGTCATTCATCTCCTGGTCTAATGGTAACCTTAACTCTCTCTTCAATGGTCAAATTTATTCTATTTTGAGCTCATTGCACTGTTAACTTGACGAGCTTCCAAATGGGACCAAAATTGGCTAATTCTAGTACCGTTCGATATCCCAAAAGCATGTTGGAATTCTTCGATCTTCATTCGCAATTTGGATTGTTAATCTTTCCAAATCGCGCGATCCAATGGAGATGCTTAAAACTCCCCCATTTGATGTCGAATTGGTTGATTTTTGGTCATTTGAAAGGTACTTTAGTGCTCTTTCATTCCTGAATGGAATCATCGTATTTCGTGACGATTTGGGATCGGTAAGTGGGATCGTAGTCGTCAATCCTGAATTTTTCCTTCATCTCCTGGTCCAATGGTAAACTTCATAACTCTCTCTTCAGTGGTCTAATTGAGGATATTTTGAGCTCATTACACTGTTAACTTGACAAGCTTCCAAATGAGACCAGAATTGGCTAATTCTAGGACCGTTCGATATCCCAAAAGCACGTTGCAACTCTTCGATCATCATTTTGCAATACGGATTGTTAATCTTTCCAAATCGCGCGATCCAACGGAGACGCTCATAACTCCCTCGTTTGATGTAAGATTGGGTCGATTTTTGGTCATCTGAAAGGTACTTTAGTGTTCTTCCATTCCTGAATGGAATCATTGTATTTCGATACCATTTGGATATCGGTAAGTGGGATCGCAGTCTTCTGTCCTGAATTTTCCCTCATCTCTTTTCCAATAGTTAACTTCATAACTCTCTCTTCAGTGGTCATATTTAGACTATTTTAAGCTCGTTGAACTATTAACTTGACAAGCTTCCAAATGGGACAAAAATTGGCTAATTCTGGGACCGGTCGATATCCCAAAAGCATATTGGAACTCTTCGATCATCATTTTACAACTTGGATTGTTAATCTTTCCAAATCGCGCGATCCAATAGTGACTCTCAAAACTCCCTCGTTTGATGTCGGATTGGGTTGATTTTGGTCATCTGATGCTCTTCCATTCCTGAATGGAATCGTCATATTTCGAGACCATTTGGGCATCGGTAAGTGAGATCGCTTTTGTTTCGACAAGAAAACAAAAGTATTCGATTTGGGAATTATCTTATTCAATCATAACAATGAGATAATTACAGAAAAACAATCATCACACTTCATTGATTCTGAATTCATTTAAATCCTCAAGTATCCCTTGATTCTAAGATATTTTACAAAGAATTCATTGCAAGTTACAGTTATCGCAGTTAAATATAAATTTCGGCAGCATAACAGCGCCGATCTTAATCATCTCTTATGACTTAGGAGGAATAGATAAATCGACCAATAGTCTTCAAGAGGACGGAGATCCGGCAGCATAACAGCGCTATTTCAGTCATCTCCTGAAACTTAGGAGGAACACGTCTTTTCGTTGATGATTCTTCCTTTTCTCCTGAACAAGAAGAACCTGAAGACTTGAAGACTCTAACCATTCTAACAGTATAACAGCCCATTGTTGTTATAGACTGTTCAGCAGTCGGTTTGCGCTGGTCCGCGCAAACAATATGCTTTGCGCGGGTCCGCGCAAACTATATCAACCCAGTGCCGCTTTGCGCTGGTCCGCGCAAACTTCAGGAGTCCGATACTCCTTTGTGCGCCGTCTCACAAAGTGCAGGAGTCCAATACTCCGCACCTTCTGTCTTCTCTTTCGTCTTTCTTTCACTTCTGAAATCTTCCAACCCCTTTTGAGAGGAGGAACAGGGTATTTATAGACACTTTCTTCAATGAAAATCTCTGTTCTGGTCGATGTGGGACAAAATAGTCAACCAACCTTTTTGATCCCACCGCTATATACTTTGTACGGACACGCGCAAACGATATGCTTTGCGCGGTCTCGCGCAAACTATCAGTCCCCGCGCAAACTGTCTTCATAATCTCCCGCGCAAACCGTTCACTTTGCGCGGTCTGGCGCAACCATTTCACTTTGCGCGAAGCCGCGCAAAGTGGTCTTGAAGCTGATTTCTTGATCTTTCAAATTGATTTCTTGATTTTTATCGTCTTCACTTCCTTGCTTATTTTATGCCTCAACAGATGCCCCCTTGATCCGTTCTTTGTTTTTTTCCGAAAATCAAAGAAAAAGGATCAACCAGTTATCTTCTGCAGGGTTTGCGCGACCCCGCGCAAAGCTCTGGTCGAGTACCGTACTCGGCCATAAAGGCTATAAATAGTCCAACTACTTAGTCATTTTTACGAACCGTTCTCTGCTGAAACTCTGCTCTGGCGATTTTCTTCCGCGCAAACCTCCCACTTTGCGCGACCCCGCGCAAACCGTTTCACTTTGCGCGATTTTCTTTTGAACTTGAAGTTTTTCCGCGCAAACTGTATACTTTGCGCGACCCCGCGCAAAGTACTCTGTACTTAGCCAAATTTCTTTTTGAACTGTCTCCAACACTTAGCCATTTTCTCTCTTCTTCCTTTCTTACTTCCTTTATCTTACTTTCATGGCTCGTGTTAAACAAACGGCTCATCTTGTAACTCCTTCTGACTCTCCTCCTTCTGATCAGCCTCCTGCTAAGCGGACAAAGACCACTTCCAAAAATCCCGCTTACTTCAAAGAACCTGTTCTTCCCACTTTCGACTTTTCTGACCGTATTAGATCTTTACCTTCCCCATTCACAGATCTATATCTTTGGGAGACATCAAATGTCCGCCTAAGCATGGCAGAGAGTATGACTGGGATGAATGGTTGAAGACCACCGCTCATATTCGGACTGATAGTGAGAGAGCACCTCTCCGTGAAGATACTCCTCCTGCTTCTCGCCCAAAGAAAATTCATCGCAATAAGGCGAAAGAATTTGCAGAAAAGATCAAGGAACACAAGAAGAAGAGGCTTCAAAACTCGTGGGACTCAGTACGAGTTGTCGAAGGTATTATGAAGTTTGATAATCCTCATGCGGAGGGCATGACAATCATTCCCATCAAGGTATATCGCCATCAGTCCATGCTAGACTGCGAGTCCAAGATTACGTCCATGGTGAGAGATTAATGTATACTGAATCATGGACCTCAAGAGAGCCCCGAATCCTGGAGGGAACTATTCAAACTCAGAAACCGCGACAGAGGATAGGAGAAGTTCATCCCATGATCTTCTTAACTCCTTTCCACAGTCCTCATGATCTCTTTCCTTCTCATTTTTATGAGACGGTGCGACAGCGCTTCAGAGATCGGGAGCAACTCTGGGGACAGGCAGAATTTCGCATCAGAGGCATGTTAACTGCTCGTCGATACTATTCTGAATGGGCGGAGGCTATATTGCTGAAGCATACGAGCACTCTTGTAAAGATCGGCCTTTATGATGCAATAGAAGTGACCTCCAAATACTTCTATAGGGAACCCAATATTCTGAAAGGTTTCCTTGAATACTGGTCGCCTACAACCAACTCCTTCCATCTTCCTTATGGTGAAATGAGCATATCTCTTTGGGACCTTCATCGCATAGCCGGTCTCACAATAACAGGCAAATTCTATGATGAATTCATTCCGATAAACAGAGAATTGGCCTTCGTATCTTCTCCAGACCACAAGCCTTCCATCTCTGAGACTACTATAGAGTTATTCAAAGAGATGGGCAAATTTCCCAACTTCCACAAAATTCCCCCTCTTCAATGGCTAGCACATTTTTCTAGGGGTCTCAGGTATTTACCAATCCAACAACTGATCTTCCTCCTTGTATTCTTGCTATTTAGCCATTCTTGCATATTATTCTCCTTATTTTCTTTGAAGGTTTCGCGACTGCCACTCTAAAGAACTAACGAAGCTTCGAGATGCAATAAGAAGAAAGCCAGAATATAGTTCTTTCGGAGAGCTTGCAGCATTCTTGGCTTACTAGCTAAGCTTGGTTGTATTGCCCAGTTCCAAATGGGCAGATGCTGTTCGTCCCAGTGTCTTCGTTGTGGCTGGTGCTTTAGCGGAGGGCCATAAATATTCTCTTGCTCCTCCCGTATTATGTTCTATCTACAGGGCTCTTGGAGAAGTAGCTACCCACATAAAAGACCCAATTCTTGGAGCTTCGTCTGCGCATACTTCTTGGCATTATATTACGGGGTGGCTTGGAGTTTATTTTCCCTAGACTTTTGAAGCTCCGGAACAAGCATATACTCATCCTTCTCACCTTCCACTCTGGTTCTTTCAGCAAAGAGCGATGGCAAAAAGGGCATATGAGTGGGTTGCCAACAAAATTCGAGATGATGATCAGATAAACTTCTTTCAGTTCCGCCTACATCGCTACACCGAAGATACAGATATGGTGGACAACGAAACACTTACTGCAGCAGAAAGAGCTTTCTTCTTTTCTATTCGCTCATGTAGTTTGCCTCTTCGGGAAGGGACAGAATTCTGGAGAGAACCTTACTACCCCAGTCGTTTTGCTCGTCAATTTGGTTATGATCAAACTGTACCACAAGACTGCGGGCTGGTTACCAGAAAAATGCGCTGCTATGGAACTGGTCCTCTTAACTGGGCCATGATATGGAAACAGTTGCTGAATGGTTGCGTTGGATCCCTCTTCATAATTCCAAGCTGTGATCGCATAGTCCGTACATCATATAGCTGGATGCGATGGTGGGATCATCAATCATACCTGGTTGCTAAATGCTTGCCAGTGGATTCTTCTATCTTTCTTCATCCGCCCAGGCTAAAGGGCAGAAATTTAGAGAGCGGAATTGGCTATATTCCAGAAAAGAGCCATGCATCTCATCCCGGAGAAATTTGTAGGAAGATATCATTGGAAGATCCCATTCGTGAAATCAAGCCCATCAATACTTTGGATGGCTGGTTTGCTCACGGAGATCTGAGAGAATTCGAGAAATCTCGTCGGGACTCTTCATACCAAGCCGCAGACGATGCTGTAGGTACATCTTCTCCAATTCCTGCAGAGACTGCAGCAGTTCAAGAAGGACCAGCTATTGGTACTTCCGTATCTCCTCCACAACCCCTTGGTCCTAGTCCATCTTCTCCGATGACTAGATCAAGAACGCGTTTGCAAACATCATCCCCTATTCCTTCCGAAATGACTCGCCAAGCATCTGCTTCCCCTATGGTCCAAGAGTCTGCACCGGAGAGCAGCAAACCCATTTCTTACAAAGGGAAGCAGGTTATTATTGAAGAAGTTGACGAAGAAAATTTGGAAGATGAAAGTTCAGCTTCATCATCAGATACAACTGAATCTTCACAATACGAAGACAGCGGAGATAGCGATAGTGGTGAAGATAAAGATGATGACTTTGAAGAAGGTGAAGTTGATATTGGCGAAGAAGAGGAAACAGCTGTGAAAGAAGCTGAGATGGAATCTTCCCTGCAATTGCTAAGACTTTTCCTGGCGCCAATGTTCCTGCTAAATCTCCTGCAGCTGAAAAGATGACGAGGATCTTTTAGATTATGGAGAATATGGGTATTCACCAGGTAAAGGAAATTTTCATATACATATTTTTATTTTAACAACTATATATTATTTTTTTTTAATCATTGCGTCTCCCTTTTTAGGCGCCCAAGTTGCAGAAATAGGTGCTATCTCTCCAATGAACCCTCTTGTGGTAACTTCACCAAAAGCACCCGCAATTCCATTGGTAGTGCAGAGAGTAGTGGCTCGTGAAATCATATTTCCCACAGAGACTACTGACTTGCCAACTCCGGCTACCAGAGATTCAAGTACGGAAGCTAGAGCACCATCTTTTGCTGATATGGTGGAATTGGGCCCTTCCATGACTCAGAGAGCTTCTCCTTCTATTAGTCGCATTCCTGTAACAGGTATACATATAGGCATTGATTATTTTACCCAATACTACCTATTTCATAATAGTATTTTAAATATTTTTTCTTCTTTTGCTATAGGAACTTATTCTTGCAGTGGCGCGGCCAGTTCTGATTCTGTGACCACTATTTCTGAATTGTCGTCTTTCACGAAAATTCCTGTTCATAAAATGCTCATGGTGAAACATTCCTTGTTAGCCATAATCCATATCTTCAAAAATCCTGATCAATGGTTGGATTTGGATGTTGCCATAGACATTTTCGAGAGCTCTGCCAAGATGGCCAGAATAAATATATCTCCTTTGCGGGATTCCCTCCTCAAATTTCGTGATTCAGTAATTTCTCTGGCGTCAGTAGAGAATGTCACAATCGCACATGAAATTTTAGAATAAAGGAAGCAGCTGATGTCGGCTTTATCGATTTCTAAACTTGAACAAGAGCGTATGATTCTTCAAGATCAACAAAAGGCTTATATTGATGGAAAAGCGATTATCCAAGATCGTATTGCAGCTCTGAAGGAGGAAATCTCTCAACTGGAGAGAAGGAATCGTGAGCAATCCTTAGCCCTTCAAGATGTTGAAGAAAAGATACGAGCAAATGCTCAATCCATTGATATTGAAAAATCTGCACAACTTCAAGGAAAAGAAATGATCGCTTCTTTGGAGGATAAGCTTACTGGCGTTCCTGATCAAGCAAGACTTATTTTTGAAGAGAAATCTAAACATGATGCAGCTCAGGCACAATTGAAAGAAGATTTGCGCAGATATTCAGAAGCAGTGGGGATTACAGAAGATCTTTAAACATGTAATCTTTGCTTTCATGTTTCTTTTGGACATAATTTATTTGGCTTTTTGCTTTCATGTTTCTTCTTTTTTGGTTTTTTTGACATAATTTATTTAGCTTTACATATGTTTCATGATAGCATTTTGAGATGTTTATAATAGCATTTTTATATTGTATGTCATTTTCATATTGTATGTTTATACTTAATATTATTAGATTATATTTATACTCTATACAGTAATTTCATTACATCCTTTACAATTTCTAAACCTTTTATGCTTTGTTAGTGCGGGACTCTCTATGTGAGTATTTAGATTGGCGGTACTAAGTTTTGATTTAATTAGCCACACACAGTTTAAGCTCATGAGTAGTGGAGCGTGCGCACACACACAGTTTAAGCTCATGAGTAGTGGAGCGTGCGCACACACACAGTTTAAGCTCATGAGTAGTGGAGCATTTATGGGTCTTATGTGATGGCCACTGTAACTCTCTAGAGTTCTCTTTTGGGCTTCTCACTGCCTTGAGCTCACGGTCACGGTCCATCAGAGGGGCCCATTGACGCTACCGGACGGTGAACTGTTGGTTTTACGCACAGGGTTGGCCACGGTAACTCTCTAGAGTTCGCAGGGCTCGCAAGGCTACCTTTGGGCACCAAATCTAGGGTCGCCAGTCCATCAATGAGTAGGTTTAAGCCCTTCCTCACGAGTTACTACTGAAATCAAACCCTAGACCTGGAGGGTCTTACGCACGGTTGGCATAAAGCTCGCACTGCGGCCCTGTTTTCTTCGTCTGCAAGGTCGAGCCCATTCACAGGAGGGCATTTTCATCCGTTCCCCGTGGCGCTGCCGGAAGCTATACAGACGGCATGGGAGTTACGGTGACTAGTCTTCGCGGATATATGGCCTTTTAGGCTTTGAATCCTTGACTTCGTCAGCTGCCCGCATGAGTGCGCACGATGGTCTTCGCGGGCTTTTTAGGGCCACTGACTCCTCGCCGCTGCCCGAATGGCGATCTTCATGGGTCTTACGTATAGTTGGCCGGCTCTTTTAGAGCTTGATCCTTTGAGAGCTTTTTTTTTTTTTTTGCGAGCTTGATCTTTTTTGATTTGGCTCAATTTGGCTCTTTTAGGATTTGGCTTGGCTATACTGCCTCTTTGATTGTTATTGATGTATCTTTGCTTTTGATAATATCTTCAAGAATATCCGTCCCTTGTAAGGCAATAATATTTACCTTCAAGAAGTGAGGCAATAATATTTATCTTCAATCTTCAAGAAGATCCTTGCCTTGTGAGGCGATATATATATATATATATATATATATATATATATATATATATGATCATCATCATTTGCAAAATATGGTAGATATTTTCGAAATATCTTTAAGAAGACCCATGCCTTGTAAGGCAGAATATTTTCAGCTTAAATAATATCTTCAAGAGAATCCATGCCTTGTAAGGCCTGATATTTCCAGCTTAAATGATATTTCAAGAGAATCTTCGAGATGATATTAACTTTGTCAATCTTATTTGATGATGATGATGATCATATATATATTTTTCAGATTCGATGCTTGATAATTGACATGTTTGTGAACTTTTTCTTCATAGTTTCTTTTTGTTGCCATATAGACATGATCTTATTCATCCTTGCCCCCTTTTGATACAGAATCATTATGCCGATAATATTCGGGGTCAAAATCAGCATGTCTATCTTCAGGGGTAGTATCTTTTGATGAAACGGGCGTTGACAGGTATACTGATACCCTGTCCCTCTTGATTTGCGATTCTATATGCCCCATTGGAGTATACTTCTTTTACTACATATGGACCGTCCCATTTAGGCTCGAACTTGCCCCCTGTCCGGCGAGTGACCACTATAGGTCTTTTCAACATTAACACCATATCCCCTTTTTTGAAAGAGCGGTATTTAACCTGTTTATCAAAGGCAGCCGATATTCTGGCCTGATATGACTGCAACCGCTGCTGAGCTGCAAGACGCTTCTCATCGAGCAAATCTAATTCTTTCAGCCTTATTTTTGCATTTTCATCATCTGTTATAGACTGATGTACTGCTATCCGGAGTGATGCCACCTGCATTTCAATTGGGATAACTGCCTCTATACCATAGATTAATGAATACGGTGTCGCCCCTGTTGCTGTACGATGGGTAGTTCTGTAGGCCCATAATGCTTCTTGTAACTTTTCATCCCAATCGCGTTTATTGCCTGTCACCGTTTTTTTCATTATTTTGACGATCGTTTTGTTAAACGCCTCTGCTAGTCCATTGGCCGGAGGATAATAAGGTGTTGAAAAAGAATGCTGGATGCCAAACTTCTGACATAACTTTTCCATGCCTCTATTTTTAAAAGGGGTACCATTATCAGTGACGATCTTTTTCGGAATACCATGACGGTATATTATAGCATGCCGGATGAAATTGACCACGTCTTTCTCTTTAACATTACGCAAGGCGACTGCTTCGGTCCATTTGGAGAAATAGTCTGTTGCTGCCAAGATATACTGTTTTCCTTTTGATGAAGGGGGATTTATAGGACCAATCACGTCGAGTCCCCATGCTGAAAAAGGCCAGGAAGCAACAGACTGATGTAATTCTTCTGGAGGAACATGTATTACATCTCCGTGTATTTGACATTCGTGACACCGCTTTGCATATTCTATTGCATCTTTGAACATAGTAGGCCAATAATAACCCATTCGATGCACTCTATGGCATAAATTTCGGCCGGCTTGATGTGCTCCACATTCACCTGAATGTGCTTCCCGCAGCATTTGGTTTGCTTCTTGCTTGTCTAAGCATCTTAGTAGCATTCCATTGTAAGATTTTCTATACAATACTTCACTACATATGACAAATTTGCCTGATCGCTGCTTAATCTGCTGCTTTTGCGCATTATCTTCTGGCAAGATATCATACTTTAGATAATCAACGAAAGGCTGACGCCAATCGTCTATCATTACTTCTAGACAAGATATAGGAAACATTTCTACGGTTTCTTCGATAACTTCTGCAGACGGCAGGAATCTTCTTTCTTCTATAGTTACCTGAAGAGGACTTCGTTTTGTGCAGGACAGAGCTGCTGCCAGACCGGCTAAAGCATCTGCTTTTGTATTCTCTGACCGCGGTATGTGTTTAATTTCCACATGACAAAATTGTTCAAGCAACTTTTGTGCCTTCCGATAATAGGCAGAAGTTCTTCTTTCCTTACTTCGAATTCGGTTGTCAATGATTTACAATCAATTTAGAATCTCCAAGATATGCAATAATTTTATTTCCATTTGCTGGGCTATTTCCATTCCGATGATAAGAGCTCTGTATTCAGCTTCATTGTTTGTGCATGCGGTACCCAATGTGAAGGAATATGGCAATAAATCGCCTTGAGGTGTAATGAATATTATTCCTGCCCCCGCTCCCGATATTCGAGCAGCACCATCAAAATACATTTGCCAAAGATTCTGAGATTCAGCCAACATAACCTGTTCATCTGGGAATTCGTCATTGATCTCTTCACTTTCTGCTATAGGATGTGCTGCGAGGAAATCTGCCATAGCTTGTCCTTTTACTGCTTTCGCCGGTTTATATGAAATAGTATATTCTGACAACAATAACATCCACTTGGCTAGTCTTCCTGACAACATTGGCCTGGTCATCAAAAATTTTATCGGATCTGCTCTTGAGATTAGAGTTATATCATGGGAGAGACAATAATGCCTTAACTTTTGTACAGCGAATATCAGCGCCAAACACTCTTTTTCGATCGAGGAATAATTGCATTCTGCCCCCATTAATGTTCGGCTTAGATAATAAAGAGCAGTCTCTTTTCCGGCTTCGTTTACCTGTGCTAACAAAGCACCCAAAGAATTTGTAGCTGCAGATGTATATAAGATAAGTGGCTTACCTTTCACTGGAGCTGTTAACACCGGCGGCTGTTTCAACAATTCCTTGATTGAGTCAAAGGCATTTTGACAGGCGTGATCCCATATAAATTCTTGTCTTTCTTCATTAACCGAGAAAATGGCTGACATCTTCCTGCGAGATTTGAAATGAAACGACGAATGTATGCCAATTTTCCTTGTAAGCTTTTTAATTCCTTCAACGTTGTTGGCGGCGGCATATTTTGAATAGCTTTAATTTTTTCTGGATCAATCTCGATCCCTCTGTGTCGTACAACAAAGCCGAGGAACTTTCCAGAAGATACTCCAAATGCACACTTAGCAGGGTTCATTTTCAATTGCTTCTTTCTGAGACGACGGAAGACTGATGCTAAATGTTCGCGGTGTTCTTGATGATCTCCCGACCTGACCACCAAGTCATCAACATAGCATTCGACATGTTTATGCATCATATCTTGAAAAATATTTTTCATTGCCCTTTGATATGTTGCCCCAGCATTTTTGAGACCGAAAGGCATAACTTTATAACAATAAATTCCAAGCGGTGTTCTGAAAGCCGTTGCCTCTTCATCTTCGGGCGCCATCCTGATTTGATTATAACCTGCGTATCCGTCCATAAAAGACATAATAGCATACTGAGTAGTGCTATCAATTAATAATTCTGTTATCGGGAGGGGGAAGTCATCTTTTGGACATGCTTCATTCAGATCTCTGAAGTCGATGCACACTCTAATCTGCCCATTCTTCTTTTTCACTGGAACAATGTTTGATATCCACTTGGGATATTTAACTTCTCTGACGAATCCAACCTTTATTAATTTATTTACTTCTTTTTCGATTAATGGAATCAGGTCTGGGTGGAATCGCCTTTGAGCTTGCTTTACTGGTTTCTTTTCTTTGGAAATATTTAATCGATGCATTGCTACAGAGGGTTCCAATCCTGGCATTTCTTCATATGTCCAAGCGAAGACATCTTTATTTTCTCTGAGAAGCTGGCCATATTTCTCAAATTCCTGATCTGAAAGACTGACACTGATAAATGTGTTCCTTGGCTCTTCTGCTGTCCCCAAATTTATTTCTCGCAAGCCATCTATCGTCGGCTGTCCTCCATCTTCTATTTGTCTTGGAGCGTTTTCAGGACACTTACTACCTTAGCATCTTGTTCTGATATCTGTTTGCTGGAGTCATATTTACTGATACCATATTTACTGATGATTCTGCTCCTAATCCTTGGAATTTTCTCCGTTTTTCTTGATTAACTCCGAGAGGGATTTGAATTCCTTTCCCATGATTCAGTCCAGTGGGCTTGTCACAATCAAAACCCATATTTTCTCATGATTTTCTTGCTTACTGCACTGTATTTTCTCAAATTCTGCGGTGCTAACTCTCCATGATATATATTGCTTGTGTTTTCATTCTTCACCTCTGTTGCAACGTGGAACTTTATTGCTTCAGGATATTTAGCACTGGCTCTGACTTGAAATATGCCTGGGGCGGCTGCAAATGGCTTACATCTTTCGATATTGGGTAAAGGCATCGTGTAATTGGACTGTAAGACTTTCAACTGTTCTGTTGACAATAATGTCAACGGCGGTTGTCCAGGTTGTCTCAGGCGTTTTGGTACAAAATAAAACTTTTTCCTTGCTCCTGTAGTCTCAGAAGACTCCGCCCTTTCTTCTCTAGCTTTATTTATTTGGACATCTTTCAAGATTCCCTTTCTATCATCATTTCCCGCTTCTTTAGAGAAACATTTATAATAGCTAGCATCCGCAAAGAAAGACTCAGCTTCTGTATATGGTTTCGCATCAGCTATTACTTACACTGCATTCCATCCTTGTAGTATTTGAAACATTGGTGTAGAGTAGAAGGTACAATATTGTACTGATGTATCCATGCCTTCCAAGAGAAGGTTATATGTCGTCACAGCATTTATTAACGTGGACATACAACAGAAGTGATTAATTTCCATTATGTTCTGTTTCACCAATTAATCATCATCAGAAAAAGATATCCATGGTAGACAATCCACCTTTTCCTGCTTCTTTCATTCTTCATTTCTGTCAGTAAAGTTCTCTCACATCGTGATCAGCCAGTGCTTGAATCAAACTCTGTCGAAACTCTTCTGATAACTTGAGTGCATCATAAATACTCAAACGTGCCGATATACCTTTCAAGTGACTAACTACATCGTAAGCCACTTTTGTCGATGTATCTTCATTTCTACTTCTATCTTGATGTTCCGCTTTTCAGTCACTTCTTTCCTTATAATTTCTGCTTTTTGCTTTATCGGACTCGTTATCTGCTTCCCTGATCGCAACGTAATCATTGTCGCATTTCTTATCGGCCTTCGGTCTCCCTTTTCTTTCATTCCTCGAGTCTTTTCTTGAATTGACAATACATTTACTGTCGCCCTTGTATTCTTTTCTTGCTTTCTGCTGGTTATTATATCCCCTCTATTTATCATTCGTGTATGATGCACTTTAAAGTGTAACAATTTTCTGTCGGATGTCCCACTAAACGATGATAACGGCAAAAGTTTCTTTCTCGGGTTCTTGTCACATCTTCAGGGCGTTTCGGTTCCGGTAATTCCAGGGTACCTGCTTTTAACAATTGTTGCATCATAGGCACCACGTCCTCTCTGTCAAACTCAAATCCTTCATGAGAATCGAGCATTCTAAGCTTTTTTCACCGTATTGTCCCTTGATTGATTCCAGTTTTCTTTTCCTTCCGGCCTTTTGTCTCTTGAGCCCTTCACCTCTTGATTTTTCTATCCCGATCGATGGTGTTGACGGTTGTCCTGCCAGGTATTCTTCTGACAGTTTCATGATGAAATGCTGGCATCTTACGAGTCATTAATTCCAATGCATGGGCTTTGGTAGCCAAATCGCGAAAGGTTCCGATATCAGCGCTGGTGAGTCCGAACGCAATTCCTGTCTTCATAGAGTTCAGACACATTTTGACTTGTTCCTTTTCTTCTGGCAACTGCCTACACGATGCCCCCAGCGTTCTCCATCTGTCTATGAATTTTCAACTGGTTTCTCTTCTCGCTGTCGTACTGAAGCTAATTCTGTGATACTAACATCGCGTTCTGATGAGAAAGAAGTTTGACATGAAAGCATCTTGCATTTCTTCCCATGTGCGTATAGATCCCGGTGCTAAATTTGAATACCACCTGAAAGCTTTACTTGTCAATGATGATCCAAATAAGCGTAAACAGTATTGAGGTATTGTGGAGAAGTTTCCCATGCTGGTGATGAAAGCATCAGGTGTTCTTCTGGTGATCCTTCCCCATTAATTTCTGGAAATCTGGATGCTTAAAATTGGCTGGAAACGGAACATCCTCTACCTCTCTCGGGTAGGGTGTTCGGTATCTGAAACGACCGGTATTCGCTCGCTCTCTTCTATTCTGACTGCTTCTTCGACGACTTGTCTTACATCATCTTGCGTTATAGCCCTTGCTGCTGGAACTGATCCTCGTGATCCTATCTCTTGCGGACGAGAGCCTTCAGGTTGGTTCTCTTGTCCATTCGTTGCTCCCATCATGGGTGGAGCCACTATTTGGGCTACATTATGTGCCAGAGTTGCCAGAGCTTCTCTGAGGTTCGGCATTCATCCATTAGCACTCTTTGTGCCTCTGCCATTTGATCAACACGTTCTTCAGTAGATGGCCTATTTCCTTGACCCGTTTCTGCCATATATACTGCGGCCTCTTGACTGTTTGTCGAAGTGTTTTTGAGTAAAACGAGAATATGTTGAGTAACAGGACTTATAAAGAGGGGAGACATTGGAGTCTCGTTTGACTCTTGTGTACTTCCCGTGCTTTAACCGATCGAGGTGATACAGTTATGGGCGAGCTTGTTTGAGGTGACACAGCATCGGTGATCCTATCATCAGTGCTTTGCCTTCTGCGGTTCTGTCCATTTGGGTCTTTGGAGCAACCAAAGCCTGAAAAATTACGCAACGAGAACTGCGAAGTAGTTTGTTCGGGATAAATTGCGGAGGAGCGAGCTCAGGTTTTTCTTCTAGCTATGCTGCGCGTGACCGGTCCTTCAGTTTTGGTACAAGTACTTTCGCTTGCGGTTCTTTAAAGTCTTTGCTTTTGTCTTCTTGGACAGACCAAAGTCCAATTCTCATCACTTTCTTGTGGTTGAGGTGAGACGGAAAAATAACTCCCACTGTGCTTGATCGTTGCGCCTGCTTGTAGTGCTTGCTTTCGTATG
>JAJHSJ010000005.1:50391061-50444523 GCA_021015155.1 Magnolia officinalis | reverse complement strand
TCGATATCCCAAAAGCACGTTGGAATTCTTCGATCATCATTTACAATTTGGATTGTTAATCTTTCCAAATCGCGCGATCCAACGGAGACGCTCAAAACTCCCTCATTTGATGTCGGATTGGGTCGATTTTTGGTCATTTGAAAGGTACTTTAGTGCTCTTCCATTCCTGAATGGAATCATCGTATTTCGAGACCATTTGGGATCGGTAAGTGGGATCGCAGTCGTCAGTCCTGAATTTTCCTTCATCTCTGGTCCAATAGTAACCTTCATAACTCTCTCTTCAGTGGTCAAATTAGAATATTTTGAGCTCATTGCACTGTTAACTTGACAAGCTTCAAATGAGACCAGAATTGGCTAATTCTAGGACGTTCGATATCCCAAAAGCACGTTGGAACTCTTCGATCATCATTTTACAATTGGATTGTTAATCTTTCCAAATCGCGCGATCCAACGGAGACGCTCAAACTCCCTCGTTTGATGTCGGATTGGGTCGATTTTTGGTCATCTGAAAGGTACTTTAGTGTCTTCCATTCCTGAATGGAATCGTCGTATTTCGAGACCATTTGGATATCGGTAAGTGGGATCGCAGTCTTCAGTCCTGAATTTTCCTTCATCTCTTTTCCAATAGTAACCTTCATAACTCTCTCTTCAGTGGTCAAATTTGACTATTTTAAGCTCATTGAACTATTAACTTGACAAGCTTCCAAATGGGACCAAAATTGGCTAATTCTAGGACCGTTCGATATCCCAAAAGCATATTGGAACTCTTCGATCATCATTTACAATTTGGATTGTTAATCTTTCCAAATCGCGCGATCCAACGGAGACGCTAATAACTCCCTCGTTTGATGTCGGATTGGGTTGATTTTGGTCATCTGATAGGTACTCTAGTGCTCTTCCATTCCTGAATGGAATCGTCATATTTCGAGACCATTTGGATATCGGTAAGTGGGATCGCAGTCTTCAGTCCTGAATTTTCCCTCATCTCTTTTCCAATAGTTAACTTCATAACTCTCTCTTCAGTGGTCATATTAGACTATTTTAAGCTCGTTGAACTATTAACTTGACAAGCTTCCAAATGGGATGAAAATTGGCTAATTCTGGGACCGTTCGATATCCCAAAAGCATATTGGAACTCTTCGATCATCATTTTACAATTTGGATTGTTAATCTTTCCAAATCGCGCGATCCAACGGAGACGCTCATAACTCGTTTGATGTCGGATTGGGTCGATTTTGGTCATCTGAAAGGTACTTAGTGCTCTTCCATTCTGAATGGAATCGTCGTATTTCGAGACCATTTGGGCATCGGTAAGTGGGATCGCAGTCTTAGTCCTGAATTTTCCTTCATCTCTGGTCCAATAGTTAACCTTCATAACTCTCTCTTCAGTGGTCAAATTAGAATATTTTGAGCTGTTGCACTGATAATTGACAAGCTTCCAAATGGGACCAGAATTGGCTAATTCTGGGACCGTTCGATATCCCAAAAGCACGTTGGAACTCTTGATCATCATTTTACAATTTGGATTGTTAATCTTCCAAATCGCGTGATCCACGGAGACGCTCAAAACTCCCTCGTTTGATGTCGGATTGGGTCGATTTTTGGTCATCTGAAAGGTACTTTAGTGCTCTTCCATTCCTGAATGGAATCGTCACATTTCGAGACCATTTGGCAACGGTAAGTGGGATCGCAGTCGTCAGTCCTGAATTTTCCTCATCTTCTGGTCCAATAGTAACCTTCTAACTCTCTCTTCAGTGGTCAATTTAGTTTATTTTGAGCTCATTGCACTGTTAACTTGACAAGCTTTCAAATGGGACCAAAATTGGCTAATTCTAGGACCGTTCGATATCCCAAAAGCACGTTGGAACTCTTCGATCATCATTTTGAAATTGGATTGTTAATCTTTCCAAATCGCGGGATCCAACAGAAACGTGCATACTCCTTCATTAGATGTCGGATTGGGTTGATTTTGGTCATTGAAAGGTACTTAGTGCTCTTTCATTCCTGAATGGAATCATTGTATTTCGAGACCATTTGGGCATCGGTAAGTGGGATCGCAGTCTTAGTCCTCAATTTGTCCTTCATCTCCTGGTCCAATAGTAACCTTCATAACTCTCTCTTCAGTGGTCAAATTTATTATATTTGAGCTCATTGCACTGATAACTTGACAAGCTTCCAAATGGGACCAAAATTGGCTAATTCTAGGACTGTTTGACATCCCAAAAGCATGTTGGAATTCTTCAATCATCATTCGCAATTTGGATTGTTAATCCTTCCAAATTGCGCGATCCAACGGAGACGCTTAAAACTCCCTCATTTGATGTCGGATTGGGTTGATTTTTGGTCATTTGAAAGGTACTTTAGTGCTCTTTCATTCCTGAATGGAATCATCGTATTTCGTGACGATTTGGGATCGGTAAGTGGGATCGCAGTCGTCAATCCTGAATTTTTCCTTAATCTTCTGGTCCAATAGTAACCTTCTAACTCTCTCTTCAGTGGTCAAATTTTGTTTTATTTTAAGGTCATTGCACTGTTAACTTGACAAGCTTTCAAATGGAACCATAATTGGCTAATTCTAGGACCGTTCGATATCCCAAAAGCACGTTGGAACTCTTCGATCATCATTTTGCAAATTGGATTGTTAATCTTTCCAAATCGCGGGATCGAACAGAAACGTGTATACTCCTTCATTAGATGTCGGATTGGGTTGATTTTTGGTCATTAGAAAGGTACTTTAGTGCTCTTTCATTCCTGAATGGAATCATTGTATTTCGAGACCATTTGGGCATCGGTAAGTGGGATCGCGGTCTTTAGTCCTCAATTTGTCCTTCATCTCCTGGTCCAATAGTAACCTTCATAACTCTCTCTTCAGTGGTCAAATTTATTCTATTTTGAGCTCATTGCTGTTAACCTGACGAGCTTCCAAATGGGACCAAAATTGGCTAATTCTAGGACTGTTTGATATCCCAAAAGCATGTTGGAATTCTTCGATCATCATTCGCAATTTGGATTGTTAATCTTTCCAAATCGCGCGATCCAACGGAGACGCTTAAAACTCCCTCATTTGATGTCGGATTGGGTTGATTTTTGGTCATTTGAAAGGTACTTTAGTGCTCTTTCATTCCTGAATGGAATCATCGTATTTCGTGACGATTTGGGATCGGTAAGTGGGATCGCAGTCGTCAATCCTGAATTTTTCCTTCATCTCCTGGTCAATGGTAACCTTCATAACTCTCTCTTCAGTGGTCTAATTGAGAATATTTTGAGCTCATTACACTGTTAACTTGACAAGCTTCCAAATGAGACCAGAATTGGCTAATTCTAGGACCGTTCGATATCCCAAAAGCACGTTGCAACTCTTCGATCATCATTTTGCAATACGGATTGTTAATCTTTCCAAATCGCGCGATCCAACGGAGACGCTCATAACTCCCTCGTTTGATGTAAGATTGGGTCGATTTTTGGTCATCTGAAAGGTACTTTAGTGTTCTTCCATTCCTGAATGAATCGTCGTATTTCGAGACCATTTGATATCGGTAATTGGATCGCAGTCTTCAGTCCTGAATTTTCCTCATCTCTTTTCCAATAGTTAACTTCATAACTCTCTCTTCAGTGGTCATATTTAGACTATTGTAAGCTCGTTGAACTATTAACTTGACAAGCTTCCAAATGGGATGAAAATTGGCTAATTCTGGGACCGTTCGATATCCCAAAAGCATATTGGAACTCTTCGATCATCATTTTACAATTTGGATTGTTAATCTTTCCAAATCGCGCGATCCAACGGAGACGCTCATAACTCCCTCGTTTGATGTAAGATTGGGTCGATTTTTGGTCATCTGAAAGGTACTTTAGTGTTCTTCCATTCCTGAATGGAATCGTCGTATTTCGAGACCATTTGGATCGGTAAGTGGATCGCAGTCTTCAGTCCTGAATTTTCCTCATCTCTTTCCAATAGTTAACTTCATAACTCTCTCTTCAGTGGTCATATTAGACTATTTTAGCTCGTTGAACTATTAACTTGACAAGCTTCCAAATGGGATGAAAATTGGCTAATTCTGGACCGTTCGATATCCCAAAAGCATATTGGAACTCTTCGATCATCATTTTACAATTTGGATTGTTAATCTTTCCAAATCGCGCCATCCAATAGTGACTCTCATAACTCGTTTGATGTCGGATTGGGTTGATTTTTGGTCATCTGATAGGTACTCTAGTGCTCTTCCATTCCTGAATGGAATCGTCATATTTCGAGACCATTTGGGCATCGGTAAGTGAGATCGCAGTCGTTAGTCCTAAATTTTTCCTTCATCTCCTGGTCCAATATTAACCTTCATAACTCTCTCTTCAGTGATCAAATTTAGAATATTTTGAGCTCGTTGCACTGATATTGTCAATCTTCAAATGGGACCAGAATTGGCTAATTCTGGACGTTCGATATCCCAAAAGCACGTTGGAACTCCTTGATCTTCATTTTACAATTTGGATTGTTAATCTATCCAAATCGCGTGATCCATGGAGACGCTCAAACTCCCTCGTTTGATGTCGGATTGGGTCGATTTTTGGTCATCTGAAAGGTACTTTAGTGCTCTTCCATTCCTGAGGAAATCGCCACATTTCGAGACCATTTGGGCATCGGTAAGTGGGATCGCAGTCGTCAGTCCTGAATTTTTCCTTAATCTTCTGGTCCAATAGTAACCTTCTAACTCTCTCTTCATGTGGTCAATTTTGTTTTATTTTGAGCTCATTGCACTGTTAACTTGACAAGCTTTCAAATGGAACCATAATTGGCTAATTCTAGGACCGTTCGATATCCCAAAAGCACGTTGGAACTCTTCGATCATCATTTTGTAAATTGGATTGTTAATCTTTCCAAATCGCGGATCCAACAGAAACGTGCATACTCCTTCATTAGATGTCGGATTGGGTTGATTTTTGGTCATTAGAAAGGTACTTTAGTGCTCTTTCATTCCTGAATGGAATCATTGTATTTCGAGACCATTTGGGCATCGGTAAGTGGGATCGCGGTCTTTAGTCCTCAATTTGTCCTTCATCTCCTGGTCCAATAGTAACCTTCATAACTCTCTCTTCAGTGGTCAAATTTATTCTATTTTGAGCTCATTGCACTGTTAACCTGACGAGCTTCCAAATGGGACCAAAATTGGCTAATTCTAGGACTGTTTGATATCCCAAAAGCATGTTGGAATTCTTCGATCATCATTCGCAATTTGGATTGTTAATCTTTCCAAATCGCGCGATCCAACGGAGACGCTTAAAACTCCCTCATTTGATGTCGGATTGGGTTGATTTTTGGTCATTTGAAAGGTACTTTAGTGCTCTTTCATTCCTGAATGGAATCATCGTATTTCGTGACGATTTGGGATCGGTAAGTGGGATCGCAGTCGTCAATCCTGAATTTTTCCTTCATCTCCTGGTCCAATGGTAACCTTCATAACTCTCTCTTCAGTGGTCTAATTGAGAATTTTGAGCTCATTACACTGTTAACTTGACAAGCTTCCAAATGACCAGAATTGGCTAATTCTAGGACCGTTCGATATCCCAAAAGCACGTTGCAACTCCTTCGATCATCATTTTACAATACGGATTGTTAATCTTTCCAAATCGCGCGATCCAACGGAGACGCTCATAACTCCCTCGTTTGATGTAAGATTGGGTCGATTTTTGGTCATCTGAAAGGTACTTTAGTGTTCTTCCATTCCTGAATGGAATCGTCGTATTTCGAGACCATTTGGATATCGGTAATTGGGATCGCAGTCTTCAGTCCTGAATTTTCCCTCATCTCTTTTCCAATAGTTAACTTCATAACTCTCTCTTCAGTGGTCATATTTAGACTATTGTAAGCTCGTTGAACTATTAACTTGACAAGCTTCCAAATGGGACGAAAATTGGCTAATTCTGAGACCGTTCGATATCCCAAAAGCATATTGGAACTCTTCGATCATCATTTTACAATTTGGATTGTTAATCTTTCCAAATCGCGCGATCCAACGGAGACGCTCATAACTCCCTCGTTTGATGTAAGATTGGGTCGATTTTTGGTCATCTGAAAGGTACTTTAGTGTTCTTCCATTCCTGAATGGAATCGTCGTATTTCGAGACCATTTGGATATCGGTAAGTGGGATCGCAGTCTTCAGTCCTGAATTTTCCCTCATCTCTTTTCCAATAGTTAACTTCATAACTCTCTCTTCAGTGGTCATATTAGACTATTTTAAGCTCGTTGAACTATTAACTTGACAAGCTTCCAAATGGGATGAAAATTGGCTAATTCTGGGACCGTTCGGTATCCCAAAAGCATATTGGAACTCTTCGATCATCATTTTACAATTTGGATTGTTAATCTTTCCAAATCGCGCCATCCAATAGTGACTCTCATAACTCGTTTGATGTCGGATTGGGTTGATTTTGGTCATCTGATAGGTACTCTAGTGCTCTTCCATTCCTGAATGGAATCGTCATATTTCGAGACCATTTGGGCATCGGTTAGTGAGATCGCAGTCGTTAGTCCTAAATTTTTCCTTCATCTCCTGGTCCAATATTAACCTTCATAACTCTCTCTTCAGTGATCAAATTTAGAATATTTTGAGCTCGTTGCACTGATAATTGTCAATCTTCCAAATGGGACCAGAATTGGCTAATTCTGGGACAGTTCGATATCCCAAAAGCACGTTGGAACTCCTTGATCTTCATTTTACAATTTGGATTGTTAATCTATCCAAATCGCGTGATCCAATGGAGACGCTCAAAACTCCCTCGTTTGATGTCGGATTGGGTCGATTTTTGGTCATCTGAAAGGTACTTTAGTGCTCTTCCATTCTTGAACAGAATCGCCACATTTCGAGACCATTTGGGCAAGGGTAAGTGGGATCGCAGTCGTCAGTCCTGAATTTTTCCTTAATCTTCTGGTCCAATAGTAACCTTCTAACTCTCTCTTCAGTGGTCAAATTTTGTTTTATTTTGAGCTCATTGCACTGTTAACTTGACAAGCTTTCAAATGGAACCATAATTGGCTAATTCTAGGACCGTTCGATATCCCAAAAGCACGTTGGAACTCTTCGATCATCATTTTGTAAATTGGATTGTTAATCTTTCCAAATCGCGGGATCCAACAGAAACGTGCATACTCCTTCATTAGATGTCGGATTGGGTTGATTTTTGGTCATTAGAAAGGTACTTTAGTGCTCTTTCATTCCTGAATGGAATCATTGTATTTCGAGACCATTTGGGCATCGGTAAGTGGGATCGCGGTCTTAGTCCTCAATTTGTCCTTCATCTCCTGGTCCAATAGTAACCTTCATAACTCTCTCTTCAGTGGTCAAATTTATTCTATTTTGAGCTCATTGCACTGTTAACTGACGAGCTTCCAAATGGGACCAAAATTGGCTAATTCTAGGACCGTTCGATATCCCAAAAGCATGTTGGAACTCTTCGATCATCATTCGCAATTTGGATTGTTAATCTTTCCAAATCGCGCGATCCAACGGAGACGTTCAAAACTCCCTCATTTGATGTCGGATTGGGTTGATTTTTGGTCATTTGAAAGGTACTTTAGTGCTCTTTCATTCCTGAATGGAATCATCGTATTTCGTGACGATTTGGGATCGGTAAGTGGGATCGCAGTCGTCAATCCTGAATTTTTCCTTCATCTCTGGTCCAATAGTAACCTTCATAACTCTCTCTTCAGTGGTCAAATTTGTTTATTTTGAGCTCATTGCACTGTTAACTTGACAAGCTTTCAAATGGAACCATAATTGGCTAATTCTAGGACCGTTCGATATCCCAAAAGCACGTTGGAACTCTTCGATCATCATTTTGTAAATTGGATTGTTAATCTTTCCAAATCGCGGATCCAACAGAAACGTCATACTCCTCATTAGATGTCGGATTGGGTTGATTTTTGGTCATTAGAAAGGTACTTTAGTGCTCTTTCATTCCTGAATGGAATCATTGTATTTCGAGACCATTTGGGCATCGGTAAGTGGGATCGCGGTCTTTAGTCCTCAATTTGTCCTTCATCTCCTGGTCCAATAGTAACCTTCATAACTCTCTCTTCAGTGGTCAAATTTATTCTATTTTGAGCTCATTGCACTGTTAACCTGACAAGCTTCCAAATGGGACCAAAATTGGCTAATTCTAGGACTGTTTGATATCCCAAAAGCATGTTGGAATTCTTCGATCATCATTCGCAATTTGGATTGTTAATCTTTCCAAATCGCGCGATCCAACGGAGACGCTAAAACTCCCTCATTTGATGTCGGATTGGGTTGATTTTTGGTCATTTGAAAGGTACTTTAGTGCTCTTTCATTCCTGAATGGAATCATCGTATTTCGAGACCATTTGGGATCGGTAAGTGGGATCGCAGTCGTCAATCCTGAATTTTTCCTTCATCTCCTGGTCCAATGGTAACCTTCATAACTCTCTCTTCAGTGGTCTAATTGAGAATATTTTGAGCTCATTACACTGTTAACTTGACAAGCTTCCAAATGGACCAGAATTGGCTAATTCTAGGACCGTTCGATATCCCAAAAGCACGTTGGAACTCCTTCGATCATCATTTTACAATACGGATTGTTAATCTTTCCAAATCGCGCGATCCAACGGAGACGCTCATAACTCCCTCGTTTGATGTAAGATTGGGTCGATTTTTGGTCATCTGAAAGGTACTTTAGTGTTCTTCCATTCCTGAATGGAATCGTCGTATTTCGAGACCATTTGGATATCGGTAAGTGGGATCGCAGTCTTCAGTCCTGAATTTTCCCTCATCTCTTTTCCAATAGTTAACTTCATAACTCTCTCTTCAGTGGTCATATTTAGACTATTGTAAGCTCGTTGAACTATTAACTTGACAAGCTTCCAAATGGGACGAAAATTGGCTAATTCTGGGACCGTTCGATATCCCAAAAGCATATTGGAACTCTTCGATCATCATTTTACAATTTGGATTGTTAATCTTTCCAAATCGCGCGATCCAACGGAGACGCTCATAACTCCCTCGTTTGATGTAAGATTGGGTCGATTTTTGGTCATCTGAAAGGTACTTTAGTGTTCTTCCATTCCTGAATGGAATCGTCGTATTTCGAGACCATTTGGATATCGGTAAGTGGGATCGCAGTCTTCAGTCCTGAATTTTCCCTCATCTCTTTTCCAATAGTTAACTTCATAACTCTCTCTTCAGTGGTCATATTAGACTATTTTAAGCTCGTTGAACTATTAACTTGACAAGCTTCCAAATGGATGAAAATTGGCTAATTCTGGGACCGTTCGATATCCCAAAAGCATATTGGAACTCTTCGATCATCATTTTACAATTTGGATTGTTAATCTTTCCAAATCGCGCCATCCAATAGTGACTCTCATAACTCGTTTGATGTCGGATTGGGTTGATTTTGGTCATCTGATAGGTACTCTAGTGCTCTTCCATTCCTGAATGGAATCGTCATATTTCGAGACCATTTGGGCATCGGTAAGTGAGATCGCAGTCGTTAGTCCTAAATTTTTCCTTCATCTCCTGGTCCAATATTAACCTTCATAACTCTCTCTTCAGTGATCAAATTTAGAATATTTTGAGCTCATTGCACTGATAATTGTCAATCTTCCAAATGGGACCAGAATTGGCTAATTCTGGGACCGTTCGATATCCCAAAAGCACGTTGGAACTCCTTGATCTTCATTTTACAATTTGGATTGTTAATCTATCCAAATCGCGTGATCCAATGGAGACGCTCAAAACTCCCTCGTTTGATGTCGGATTGGGTCGATTTTTGGTCATCTGAAAGGTACTTTAGTGCTCTTCCATTCCTGAACGGAATCGCCACATTTCGAGACCATTTGGGCAATCGGTAAGTGGGATCGCAGTCGTCAGTCCTGAATTTTTCCTTAATCTTCTGGTCCAATAGTAACCTTCTAACTCTCTCTTCAGTGGTCAAATTTTGTTTTATTTTGAGCTCATTGCACTGTTAACTTGACAAGCTTTCAAATGGAACCATAATTGGCTAATTCTAGGACCGTTCGATATCCCAAAAGCACGTTGGAACTCTTCGATCATCATTTTGTAAATTGGATTGTTAATCTTTCCAAATCGCGGGATCCAACAGAAACGTGCATACTCCTTCATTAGATGTCGGATTGGGTTGATTTTTGGTCATTAGAAAGGTACTTTAGTGCTCTTTCATTCCTGAATGGAATCATTGTATTTCGAGACCATTTGGGCATCGGTAAGTGGGATCGCGGTCTTTAGTCCTCAATTTGTCCTTCATCTCCTGGTCCAATAGTAACCTTCATAACTCTCTCTTCAGTGGTCAAATTTATTCTATTTTGAGCTCATTGCACTGTTAACCTGACGAGCTTCCAAATGGGACCAAAATTGGCTAATTCTAGGACTGTTTGATATCCCAAAAGCATGTTGGAATTCTTCGATCATCATTCGCAATTTGGATTGTTAATCTTTCCAAATCGCGCGATCCAACGGAGACGCTTAAAACTCCCTCATTTGATGTCGGATTGGGTTGATTTTTGGTCATTTGAAAGGTACTTTAGTGCTCTTTCATTCCTGAATGGAATCATCGTATTTCGTGACGATTTGGGATCGGTAAGTGGGATCGCAGTCGTCAATCCTGAATTTTTCCTTCATCTCCTGGTCCAATGGTAACCTTCATAACTCTCTCTTCAGTGGTCTAATTGAGAATATTTTGAGCTCATTACACTGTTAACTTGACAAGCTTCCAAATGAGACCAGAATTGGCTAATTCTAGGACCGTTCGATATCCCAAAAGCACGTTGCAACTCCTTCGATCATCATTTTACAATACGGATTGTTAATCTTTCCAAATCGCGCGATCCAACGGAGACGCTCATAACTCCCTCGTTTGATGTAAGATTGGGTCGATTTTTGGTCATCTGAAAGGTACTTTAGTGTTCTTCCATTCCTGAATGGAATCGTCGTATTTCGAGACCATTTGGATATCGGTAATTGGGATCGCAGTCTTCAGTCCTGAATTTTCCCTCATCTCTTTCCAATAGTTAACTTCATAACTCTCTCTTCAGTGGTCATATTTAGACTATTGTAAGCTCGTTGAACTATTAACTTGACAAGCTTCCAAATGGGACGAAAATTGGCTAATTCTGGGACCGTTCGATATCCCAAAAGCATATTGGAACTCTTCGATCATCATTTTACAATTTGGATTGTTAATCTTTCCAAATCGCGCGATCCAACGGAGACGCTCATAACTCCCTCGTTTGATGTAAGATTGGGTCGATTTTTGGTCATCTGAAAGGTACTTTAGTGTTCTTCCATTCCTGAATGGAATCGTCGTATTTCGAGACCATTTGGATATCGGTAAGTGGGATCGCAGTCTTCAGTCCTGAATTTTCCCTCATCTCTTTTCCAATAGTTAACTTCATAACTCTCTCTTCAGTGGTCATATTAGACTATTTTAAGCTCGTTGAACTATTAACTTGACAAGCTTCCAAATGGGATGAAAATTGGCTAATTCTGGGACCGTTCGATATCCCAAAAGCATATTGGAACTCTTCGATCATCATTTTACAATTTGGATTGTTAATCTTTCCAAATCGCGCCATCCAATAGTGACTCTCATAACTCGTTTGATGTCGGATTGGGTTGATTTTGGTCATCTGATAGGTACTCTAGTGCTCTTCCATTCCTGAATGGAATCGTCATATTTCGAGACCATTTGGGCATCGGTAAGTGAGATCGCAGTCGTTAGTCCTAAATTTTTCCTTCATCTCCTGGTCCAATATTAACCTTCATAACTCTCTCTTCAGTGATCAAATTTAGAATATTTTGAGCTCATTGCACTGATAATTGTCAATCTTCCAAATGGGACCAGAATTGGCTAATTCTGGGACCGTTCGATATCCCAAAAGCACGTTGGAACTCCTTGATCTTCATTTTACAATTTGGATTGTTAATCTATCCAAATCGCGTGATCCAATGGAGACGCTCAAAACTCCCTCGTTTGATGTCGGATTGGGTCGATTTTTGGTCATCTGAAAGGTACTTTAGTGCTCTTCCATTCCTGAACGGAATCGCCACATTTCGAGACCATTTGGGCAACGGTAAGTGGGATCGCAGTCGTCAGTCCTGAATTTTTCCTTAATCTTCTGGTCCAATAGTAACCTTCTAACTCTCTCTTCAGTGGTCAAATTTTGTTTTATTTTGAGCTCATTGCACTGTTAACTTGACAAGCTTTCAAATGGAACCATAATTGGCTAATTCTAGGACCGTTCGATATCCCAAAAGCACGTTGGAACTCTTCGATCATCATTTTGTAAATTGGATTGTTAATCTTTCCAAATCGCGGGATCCAACAGAAACGTGCATACTCCTTCATTAGATGTCGGATTGGGTTGATTTTTGGTCATTAGAAAGGTACTTTAGTGCTCTTTCATTCCTGAATGGAATCATTGTATTTCGAGACCATTTGGGCATCGGTAAGTGGGATCGCGGTCTTTAGTCCTCAATTTGTCCTTCATCTCCTGGTCCAATAGTAACCTTCATAACTCTCTCTTCAGTGGTCAAATTTATTCTATTTTGAGCTCATTGCACTGTTAACCTGACGAGCTTCCAAATGGGACCAAAATTGGCTAATTCTAGGACTGTTTGATATCCCAAAAGCATGTTGGAATTCTTCGATCATCATTCGCAATTTGGATTGTTAATCTTTCCAAATCGCGCGATCCAACGGAGACGCTTAAAACTCCCTCATTGATGTCGGATTGGGTTGATTTTTGGTCATTTGAAAGGTACTTTAGTGCTCTTTCATTCCTGAATGGAATCATCGTATTTCGTGACGATTTGGGATCGGTAAGTGGGATCGCAGTCGTCAATCCTGAATTTTTCCTTCATCTCCTGGTCCAATGGTAACCTTCATAACTCTCTCTTCAGTGGTCTAATTGAGAATATTTTGAGCTCATTACACTGTTAACTTGACAAGCTTCCAAATGAGACCAGAATTGGCTAATTCTAGGACCGTTCGATATCCCAAAAGCACGTTGCAACTCCTTCGATCATCATTTGCAATACGGATTGTTAATCTTTCCAAATCGCGCGATCCAACGGAGACGCTCATAACTCCCTCGTTTGATGTAAGATTGGGTCGATTTTTGGTCATCTGAAAGGTACTTTAGTGTTCTTCCATTCCTGAATGGAATCGTCGTATTTCGAGACCATTTGGATATCGTTAATTGGGATCGCAGTCTTCAGTCCTGAATTTTCCCTCATCTCTTTTCCAATAGTTAACTTCATAACTCTCTCTTCAGTGGTCATATTTAGACTATTTAAGCTCGTTGAACTATTAACTTGACAAGCTTCCAAATGGGACGAAAATTGGCTAATTCTGGGACCGTTCGATATCCCAAAAGCATATTGGAACTCTTCGATCATCATTTTACAATTTGGATTGTTAATCTTTCCAAATCGCGCGATCCAACGGAGACGCTCATAACTCCCTCGTTTGATGTAAGATTGGGTCGATTTTTGGTCATCTGAAAGGTACTTTAGTGTTCTTCCATTCCTGAATGGAATCGTCGTATTTCGAGACCATTTGGATATCGGTAAGTGGGATCGCAGTCTTCAGTCCTGAATTTTCCCTCATCTCTTTTCCAATAGTTAACTTCATAACTCTCTCTTCAGTGGTCATATTAGACTATTTTAAGCTCGTTGAACTATTAACTTGACAAGCTTCCAAATGGGAGAAAATTGGCTAATTCTGGGACCGTTCGATATCCCAAAAGCATATTGGAACTCTTCGATCATCATTTTACAATTTGGATTGTTAATCTTTCCAAATCGCGCGATCCAACGGAGACGCTCATAACTCCCTCGTTTGATGTAAGATTGGGTGATTTTTGGTCATCTGAAAGGTACTTAGTGTTCTCTCCATTCCTGAATGGAATCGTCATATTTCGAGACCATTTGGATATCGGTAAGTGGGATCGCAGTCTTCAGTCCTGAATTTTCCTCATCTCTTTTCCAATAGTTAACTTCATAACTCTCTCTTCAGTGGTCATATTAGACTATTTTGAGCTCGTTGAACTATTAACTTGACAAGCTTCCAAATGGGAAAAATTGGCTAATTCTGGGACCGTTCGATATCCCAAAAGCATATTGGAACTCTTCGATCATCATTTTACAATTGGATTGTTAATCTTTCCAAATCGCGCGATCCAATAGAGACTCTCATAACTCGTTTGATGTCGGATTGGGTGATTTTGGTCATCTGAAAGGTACTTTAGTGCTCTTCCATTCCTGAATGGAATCGTCATATTTCGAGACCATTTGGGCATCGGTAAGTGGGATCGCAGTCGTTAGTCCTAAATTTTCCTTCATCTCCTGGTCCAATATAACCTTCATAACTCTCTCTTCAGTGGTCAAATTTAGAATATTTTGAGCTCATTGCACTGTTAATTGACAATCTTCCAAATGGGACCAGAATTGGCTAATTCTGGGACCGTTCGATATCCCAAAAGCACGTTGGAACTCCTTGATCTTCATTTTACAATTGGATTGTTAATCTATCCAAATCGCGTGATCCAATGGAGACGCTCAAACTCCCTCGTTTGATGTCGGATTGGGTCGATTTTTGGTCATCTGAAAGGTACTTTAGTGCTCTTCCATTCCTGAATGGAATCGCCACATTTCGAGACCATTTGGGCATCGGTAAGTGGGATCGCAGTCGTCAGTCCTGAATTTTTCCTTAATCTTCTGGTCCAATAGTAACCTTCTAACTCTCTCTTCAGTGGTCAAATTTGTTTTATTTTGAGCTCATTGCACTGTTAACTTGACAAGCTTTCAAATGGAACCATAATTGGCTAATTCTAGGACCGTTCGATATCCCAAAAGCACGTTGGAACTCTTCGATCATCATTTTGTAAATTGGATTGTTAATCTTTCCAAATCGCGGGATCCAACGAAACGTGCATACTCCTTCATTAGATGTCGGATTGGGTTGATTTTTGGTCATTAGAAAGGTACTTTAGTGCTCTTTCATTCCTGAATGGAATCATTGTATTTCGAGACCATTTGGGCATCGGTAAGTGGGATCGCAGTCTTAGTCCTGAATTTGTCCTTCATCTCCTGGTCCAATAGTAACCTTCATAACTCTCTCTTCAGTGGTCAAATTTATTCTATTTTGAGCTCATTGCACTGTTAACTGACGAGCTTCCAAATGGGACCAAAATTGGCTAATTCTAGGACCGTTGATATCCCAAAAGCATGTTGGAATTCTTCGATCATCATTCGCAATTTGGATTGTTAATCTTTCCAAATCGCGCGATCCAACGGAGACGCTTAAACTCCCTCATTTGATGTCGGATTGGGTTGATTTTTGGTCATTGAAAGGTACTTTAGTGCTCTTTCATTCCTGAATGGAATCGTCGTATTTCGAGACCATTTGGGATCGGTAAGTGGGATCGCAGTCGTCAGTCCTGAATTTTTCCTTCATCTCCTGGTCCAATGGTAACTTCATAACTCTCTCTTCAGTGGTCTAATTGAGAATATTTGAGCTCATTACACTGTAACTTGACAAGCTTCCAAATGGAGACCAGAATTGGCTAATTCTAGGACCGTTCGATATCCCAAAAGCACGTTGGAACTCTTCGATCATCATTTTGTAAATTGGATTGTTAATCTTTCCAAATCGCGCGATCCAACGGAGACGCTCATAACTCCCTCGTTTGATGTAAGATTGGGTCGATTTTTGGTCATCTGAAAGGTACTTTAGTGTTCTTCCATTCCTGAATGGAATCGTCGTATTTCGAGACCATTTGGATATCGGTAAGTGGGATCGCAGTCTTCAGTCCTGAATTTTCCCTCATCTCTTTTCCAATAGTTAACTTCATAACTCTCTCTTCAGTGGTCATATTAGACTATTTTAAGCTCGTTGAACTATTAACTTGACAAGCTTCCAAATGGGATGAAAATTGGCTAATTCTGGGACCGTTCGATATCCCAAAAGCATATTGGAACTCTTCGATCATCATTTTACAATTTGGATTGTTAATCTTTCCAAATCGCGCCATCCAATAGTGACTCTCATAACTCGTTTGATGTCGGATTGGGTTGATTTTGGTCATCTGATAGGTACTCTAGTGCTCTTCCATTCCTGAATGGAATCGTCATATTTCGAGACCATTTGGGCATCGGTAAGTGAGATCGCAGTCGTTAGTCCTAAATTTTTCCTTCATCTCCTGGTCCAATATTAACCTTCATAACTCTCTCTTCAGTGATCAAATTTAGAATATTTTGAGCTCGTTGCACTGATAATTGTCAATCTTCCAAATGGGACCAGAATTGGCTAATTCTGGGACCGTTCGATATCCCAAAAGCACGTTGGAACTCCTTGATCTTCATTTTACAATTTGGATTGTTAATCTATCCAAATCGCGTGATCCAATGGAGACGCTCAAAACTCCCTCGTTTGATGTCGGATTGGGTCGATTTTTGGTCATCTGAAAGGTACTTTAGTGCTCTTCCATTCCTGAACGGAATCGCCACATTTCGAGACCATTTGGGCAACGGTAAGTGGGATCGCAGTCGTCAGTCCTGAATTTTTCCTTAATCTTCTGGTCCAATAGTAACCTTCTAACTCTCTCTTCAGTGGTCAAATTTTGTTTTATTTTGAGCTCATTGCACTGTTAACTTGACAAGCTTTCAAATGGAACCATAATTGGCTAATTCTAGGACCGTTCGATATCCCAAAAGCACGTTGGAACTCTTCGATCATCATTTTGTAAATTGGATTGTTAATCTTTCCAAATCGCGGGATCCAACAGAAACGTGCATACTCCTTCATTAGATGTCGGATTGGGTTGATTTTTGGTCATTAGAAAGGTACTTTAGTGCTCTTTCATTCCTGAATGGAATCATTGTATTTCGAGACCATTTGGGCATCGGTAAGTGGGATCGCGGTCTTTAGTCCTCAATTTGTCCTTCATCTCCTGGTCCAATAGTAACCTTCATAACTCTCTCTTCAGTGGTCAAATTTATTCTATTTTGAGCTCATTGCACTGTTAACCTGACGAGCTTCCAAATGGGACCAAAATTGGCTAATTCTAGGACTGTTTGATATCCCAAAAGCATGTTGGAATTCTTCGATCATCATTCGCAATTTGGATTGTTAATCTTTCCAAATCGCGCGATCCAACGGAGACGCTTAAAACTCCCTCATTTGATGTCGGATTGGGTTGATTTTTGGTCATTTGAAAGGTACTTTAGTGCTCTTTCATTCCTGAATGGAATCATCGTATTTCGTGACGATTTGGGATCGGTAAGTGGGATCGCAGTCGTCAATCCTGAATTTTTCCTTCATCTCCTGGTCCAATGGTAACCTTCATAACTCTCTCTTCAGTGGTCTAATTGAGAATATTTTGAGCTCATTACACTGTTAACTTGACAAGCTTCCAAATGAGACCAGAATTGGCTAATTCTAGGACCGTTCGATATCCCAAAAGCACGTTGCAACTCCTTCGATCATCATTTTGCAATACGGATTGTTAATCTTTCCAAATCGCGCGATCCAACGGAGACGCTCATAACTCCCTCGTTTGATGTAAGATTGGGTCGATTTTTGGTCATCTGAAAGGTACTTTAGTGTTCTTCCATTCCTGAATGGAATCGTCGTATTTCGAGACCATTTGGATATCGGTAATTGGGATCGCAGTCTTCAGTCCTGAATTTTCCCTCATCTCTTTTCCAATAGTTAACTTCATAACTCTCTCTTCAGTGGTCATATTTAGACTATTGTAAGCTCGTTGAACTATTAACTTGACAAGCTTCCAAATGGGACGAAAATTGGCTAATTCTGGGACCGTTCGATATCCCAAAAGCATATTGGAACTCTTCGATCATCATTTTACAATTTGGATTGTTAATCTTTCCAAATCGCGCGATCCAACGGAGACGCTCATAACTCCCTCGTTTGATGTAAGATTGGGTCGATTTTTGGTCATCTGAAAGGTACTTTAGTGTTCTTCCATTCCTGAATGGAATCGTCGTATTTCGAGACCATTTGGATATCGGTAAGTGGGATCGCAGTCTTCAGTCCTGAATTTTCCCTCATCTCTTTTCCAATAGTTAACTTCATAACTCTCTCTTCAGTGGTCATATTAGACTATTTTAAGCTCGTTGAACTATTAACTTGACAAGCTTCCAAATGGGATGAAAATTGGCTAATTCTGGGACCGTTCGATATCCCAAAAGCATATTGGAACTCTTCGATCATCATTTTACAATTTGGATTGTTAATCTTTCCAAATCGCGCCATCCAATAGTGACTCTCATAACTCGTTTGATGTCGGATTGGGTTGATTTTGGTCATCTGATAGGTACTCTAGTGCTCTTCCATTCCTGAATGGAATCGTCATATTTCGAGACCATTTGGGCATCGGTAAGTGAGATCGCAGTCGTTAGTCCTAAATTTTTCCTTCATCTCCTGGTCCAATATTAACCTTCATAACTCTCTCTTCAGTGATCAAATTTAGAATATTTTGAGCTCGTTGCACTGATAATTGTCAATCTTCCAAATGGGACCAGAATTGGCTAATTCTGGGACCGTTCGATATCCCAAAAGCACGTTGGAACTCCTTGATCTTCATTTTACAATTTGGATTGTTAATCTATCCAAATCGCGTGATCCAATGGAGACGCTCAAAACTCCCTCGTTTGATGTCGGATTGGGTCGATTTTTGGTCATCTGAAAGGTACTTTAGTGCTCTTCCATTCCTGAATGGAATCGCCACATTTCGAGACCATTTGGGCAACGGTAAGTGGGATCGCAGTCGTCAGTCCTGAATTTTTCCTTAATCTTCTGGTCCAATAGTAACCTTCTAACTCTCTCTTCAGTGGTCAAATTTTGTTTTATTTTGAGCTCATTGCACTGTTAACTTGACAAGCTTTCAAATGGAACCATAATTGGCTAATTCTAGGACCGTTCGATATCCCAAAAGCACGTTGGAACTCTTCGATCATCATTTTGTAAATTGGATTGTTAATCTTTCCAAATCGCGGGATCCAACAGAAACGTGCATACTCCTTCATTAGATGTCGGATTGGGTTGATTTTTGGTCATTAGAAAGGTACTTTAGTGCTCTTTCATTCCTGAATGGAATCATTGTATTTCGAGACCATTTGGGCATCGGTAAGTGGGATCGCGGTCTTTAGTCCTCAATTTGTCCTTCATCTCCTGGTCCAATAGTAACCTTCATAACTCTCTCTTCAGTGGTCAAATTTATTCTATTTTGAGCTCATTGCACTGTTAACCTGACGAGCTTCCAAATGGGACCAAAATTGGCTAATTCTAGGACTGTTTGATATCCCAAAAGCATGTTGGAATTCTTCGATCATCATTCGCAATTTGGATTGTTAATCTTTCCAAATCGCGCGATCCAACGGAGACGCTTAAAACTCCCTCATTTGATGTCGGATTGGGTTGATTTTTGGTCATTTGAAAGGTACTTTAGTGCTCTTTCATTCCTGAATGGAATCATCGTATTTCGTGACGATTTGGGATCGGTAAGTGGGATCGCAGTCGTCAATCCTGAATTTTTCCTTCATCTCCTGGTCCAATGGTAACCTTCATAACTCTCTCTTCAGTGGTCTAATTGAGAATATTTTGAGCTCATTACACTGTTAACTTGACAAGCTTCCAAATGAGACCAGAATTGGCTAATTCTAGGACCGTTCGATATCCCAAAAGCACGTTGCAACTCCTTCGATCATCATTTTGCAATACGGATTGTTAATCTTTCCAAATCGCGCGATCCAACGGAGACGCTCATAACTCCCTCGTTTGATGTAAGATTGGGTCGATTTTTGGTCATCTGAAAGGTACTTTAGTGTTCTTCCATTCCTGAATGGAATCGTCGTATTTCGAGACCATTTGGATATCGGTAATTGGGATCGCAGTCTTCAGTCCTGAATTTTCCCTCATCTCTTTTCCAATAGTTAACTTCATAACTCTCTCTTCAGTGGTCATATTTAGACTATTGTAAGCTCGTTGAACTATTAACTTGACAAGCTTCCAAATGGGACGAAAATTGGCTAATTCTGGGACCGTTCGATATCCCAAAAGCATATTGGAACTCTTCGATCATCATTTTACAATTTGGATTGTTAATCTTTCCAAATCGCGCGATCCAACGGAGACGCTCATAACTCCCTCGTTTGATGTAAGATTGGGTCGATTTTTGGTCATCTGAAAGGTACTTTAGTGTTCTTCCATTCCTGAATGGAATCGTCGTATTTCGAGACCATTTGGATATCGGTAAGTGGGATCGCAGTCTTCAGTCCTGAATTTTCCCTCATCTCTTTTCCAATAGTTAACTTCATAACTCTCTCTTCAGTGGTCATATTAGACTATTTTAAGCTCGTTGAACTATTAACTTGACAAGCTTCCAAATGGGATGAAAATTGGCTAATTCTGGGACCGTTCGATATCCCAAAAGCATATTGGAACTCTTCGATCATCATTTTACAATTTGGATTGTTAATCTTTCCAAATCGCGCCATCCAATAGTGACTCTCATAACTCGTTTGATGTCGGATTGGGTTGATTTTGGTCATCTGATAGGTACTCTAGTGCTCTTCCATTCCTGAATGGAATCGTCATATTTCGAGACCATTTGGGCATCGGTAAGTGAGATCGCAGTCGTTAGTCCTAAATTTTTCCTTCATCTCCTGGTCCAATATTAACCTTCATAACTCTCTCTTCAGTGATCAAATTTAGAATATTTTGAGCTCGTTGCACTGATAATTGTCAATCTTCCAAATGGGACCAGAATTGGCTAATTCTGGGACCGTTCGATATCCCAAAAGCACGTTGGAACTCCTTGATCTTCATTTTACAATTTGGATTGTTAATCTATCCAAATCGCGTGATCCAATGGAGACGCTCAAAACTCCCTCGTTTGATGTCGGATTGGGTCGATTTTTGGTCATCTGAAAGGTACTTTAGTGCTCTTCCATTCCTGAACGGAATCGCCACATTTCGAGACCATTTGGGCAACGGTAAGTGGGATCGCAGTCGTCAGTCCTGAATTTTTCCTTAATCTTCTGGTCCAATAGTAACCTTCTAACTCTCTCTTCAGTGGTCAAATTTTGTTTATTTTGAGCTCATTGCACTGTTAACTTGACAAGCTTTCAAATGGAACCATAATTGGCTAATTCTAGGACCGTTCGATATCCCAAAAGCACGTTGGAACTCTTCGATCATCATTTTGTAAATTGGATTGTTAATCTTTCCAAATCGCGGGATCCAACAGAAACGTGCATACTCCTTCATTAGATGTCGGATTGGGTTGATTTTTGGTCATTAGAAAGGTACTTTAGTGCTCTTTCATTCCTGAATGGAATCATTGTATTTCGAGACCATTTGGGCATCGGTAAGTGGGATCGCGGTCTTTAGTCCTCAATTTGTCCTTCATCTCCTGGTCCAATAGTAACCTTCATAACTCTCTCTTCAGTGGTCAAATTTATTCTATTTTGAGCTCATTGCACTGTTAACCTGACGAGCTTCCAAATGGGACCAAAATTGGCTAATTCTAGGACCGTTTGATATCCCAAAAGCATGTTGGAATTCTTCGATCATCATTCGCAATTTGGATTGTTAATCTTTCCAAATCGCGCGATCCAACGGAGACGCTTAAAACTCCCTCATTTGATGTCGGATTGGGTTGATTTTTGGTCATTTGGAAGGTACTTTAGTGCCCTTTCATTCCTGAATGGAATCATCGTATTTCGTGACGATTTGGGATCGGTAAGTGGGATCGCAGTCGTCAATCCTGAATTTTTCCTTCATCTCCTGGTCCAATGGTAACCTTCATAACTCTCTCTTCAGTGGTCTAATTGAGAATATTTTGAGCTCATTACACTGTTAACTTGACAAGCTTCCAAATGGGACCAAAATTGGCTAATTCTAGGACCGTTTGATATCCCAAAAGCATGTTGGAATTCTTCGATCATCATTCGCAATTTGGATTGTTAATCTTTCCAAATCGCGCGATCCAACGGAGACGCTCATAACTCCCTCGTTTGATGTAAGATTGGGTCGATTTTTGGTCATCTGAAAGGTACTTTAGTGTTCTTCCATTCCTGAATGGAATCGTCGTATTTCGAGACCATTTGGATATCGGTAAGTGGGATCGCAGTCTTCAGTCCTGAATTTTCCCTCATCTCTTTTCCAATAGTTAACTTCATAACTCTCTCTTCAGTGGTCATATTAGACTATTTTAAGCTCGTTGAACTATTAACTTGACAAGCTTCCAAATGGGATGAAAATTGGCTAATTCTGGGACCGTTCGATATCCCAAAAGCATATTGGAACTCTTCGATCATCATTTTACAATTTGGATTGTTAATCTTTCCAAATCGCGCCATCCAATAGTGACTCTCATAACTCGTTTGATGTCGGATTGGGTTGATTTTGGTCATCTGATAGGTACTCTAGTGCTCTTCCATTCCTGAATGGAATCGTCATATTTCGAGACCATTTGGGCATCGGTAAGTGAGATCGCAGTCGTTAGTCCTAAATTTTTCCTTCATCTCCTGGTCCAATATTAACCTTCATAACTCTCTCTTCAGTGATCAAATTTAGAATATTTTGAGCTCGTTGCACTGATAATTGTCAATCTTCCAAATGGGACCAGAATTGGCTAATTCTGGGACCGTTCGATATCCCAAAAGCACGTTGGAACTCCTTGATCTTCATTTTACAATTTGGATTGTTAATCTATCCAAATCGCGTGATCCAATGGAGACGCTCAAACTCCCTCGTTTGATGTCGGATTGGGTCGATTTTTGGTCATCTGAAAGGTACTTTAGTGCTCTTCCATTCCTGAACGGAATCGCCACATTTCGAGACCATTTGGGCAACGGTAAGTGGGATCGCAGTCGTCAGTCCTGAATTTTTCCTTAATCTTCTGGTCCAATAGTAACCTTCTAACTCTCTCTTCAGTGGTCAAATTTTGTTTTATTTTGAGCTCATTGCACTGTTAACTTGACAAGCTTTCAAATGGAACCATAATTGGCTAATTCTAGGACCGTTCGATATCCCAAAAGCACGTTGGAACTCTTCGATCATCATTTTGTAAATTGGATTGTTAATCTTTCCAAATCGCGGGATCCAACAGAAACGTGCATACTCCTTCATTAGATGTCGGATTGGGTTGATTTTTGGTCATTAGAAAGGTACTTTAGTGCTCTTTCATTCCTGAATGGAATCATTGTATTTCGAGACCATTTGGGCATCGGTAAGTGGGATCGCGGTCTTTAGTCCTCAATTTGTCCTTCATCTCCTGGTCCAATAGTAACCTTCATAACTCTCTCTTCAGTGGTCAAATTTATTCTATTTTGAGCTCATTGCACTGTTAACCTGACGAGCTTCCAAATGGGACCAAAATTGGCTAATTCTAGGACTGTTTGATATCCCAAAAGCATGTTGGAATTCTTCGATCATCATTCGCAATTTGGATTGTTAATCTTTCCAAATCGCGCGATCCAACGGAGACGCTTAAAACTCCCTCATTTGATGTCGGATTGGGTTGATTTTTGGTCATTTGAAAGGTACTTTAGTGCTCTTTCATTCCTGAATGGAATCATCGTATTTCGTGACGATTTGGGATCGGTAAGTGGGATCGCAGTCGTCAATCCTGAATTTTTCCTTCATCTCCTGGTCCAATGGTAACCTTCATAACTCTCTCTTCAGTGGTCTAATTGAGAATATTTTGAGCTCATTACACTGTTAACTTGACAAGCTTCCAAATGAGACCAGAATTGGCTAATTCTAGGACCGTTCGATATCCCAAAAGCACGTTGCAACTCCTTCGATCATCATTTTGCAATACGGATTGTTAATCTTTCCAAATCGCGCGATCCAACGGAGACGCTCATAACTCCCTCGTTTGATGTAAGATTGGGTCGATTTTTGGTCATCTGAAAGGTACTTTAGTGTTCTTCCATTCCTGAATGGAATCGTCGTATTTCGAGACCATTTGGATATCGGTAATTGGGATCGCAGTCTTCAGTCCTGAATTTTCCCTCATCTCTTTTCCAATAGTTAACTTCATAACTCTCTCTTCAGTGGTCATATTTAGACTATTGTAAGCTCGTTGAACTATTAACTTGACAAGCTTCCAAATGGGACGAAAATTGGCTAATTCTGGGACCGTTCGATATCCCAAAAGCATATTGGAACTCTTCGATCATCATTTTACAATTTGGATTGTTAATCTTTCCAAATCGCGCGATCCAACGGAGACGCTCATAACTCCCTCGTTTGATGTAAGATTGGGTCGATTTTTGGTCATCTGAAAGGTACTTTAGTGTTCTTCCATTCCTGAATGGAATCGTCGTATTTCGAGACCATTTGGATATCGGTAAGTGGGATCGCAGTCTTCAGTCCTGAATTTTCCCTCATCTCTTTTCCAATAGTTAACTTCATAACTCTCTCTTCAGTGGTCATATTAGACTATTTTAAGCTCGTTGAACTATTAACTTGACAAGCTTCCAAATGGGATGAAAATTGGCTAATTCTGGGACCGTTCGATATCCCAAAAGCATATTGGAACTCTTCGATCATCATTTTACAATTTGGATTGTTAATCTTTCCAAATCGCGCCATCCAATAGTGACTCTCATAACTCGTTTGATGTCGGATTGGGTTGATTTTGGTCATCTGATAGGTACTCTAGTGCTCTTCCATTCCTGAATGGAATCGTCATATTTCGAGACCATTTGGGCATCGGTAAGTGAGATCGCAGTCGTTAGTCCTAAATTTTTCCTTCATCTCCTGGTCCAATATTAACCTTCATAACTCTCTCTTCAGTGATCAAATTTAGAATATTTTGAGCTCGTTGCACTGATAATTGTCAATCTTCCAAATGGGACCAGAATTGGCTAATTCTGGGACCGTTCGATATCCCAAAAGCACGTTGGAACTCCTTGATCTTCATTTTACAATTTGGATTGTTAATCTTCCAAATCGCGTGATCCAATGGAGACGCTCAAAACTCCCTCGTTTGATGTCGGATTGGGTCGATTTTTGGTCATCTGAAAGGTACTTTAGTGCTCTTCCATTCCTGAATGGAATCGCCACATTTCGAGACCATTTGGGCAACGGTAAGTGGGATCGCAGTCGTCAGTCCTGAATTTTTCCTTAATCTTCTGGTCCAATAGTAACCTTCTAACTCTCTCTTCAGTGGTCAAATTTTGTTTTATTTTGAGCTCATTGCACTGTTAACTTGACAAGCTTTCAAATGGAACCATAATTGGCTAATTCTAGGACCGTTCGATATCCCAAAAGCACGTTGGAACTCTTCGATCATCATTTTGTAAATTGGATTGTTAATCTTTCCAAATCGCGGGATCCAACAGAAACGTGCATACTCCTTCATTAGATGTCGGATTGGGTTGATTTTTGGTCATTAGAAAGGTACTTTAGTGCTCTTTCATTCCTGAATGGAATCATTGTATTTCGAGACCATTTGGGCATCGGTAAGTGGGATCGCGGTCTTTAGTCCTCAATTTGTCCTTCATCTCCTGGTCCAATAGTAACCTTCATAACTCTCTCTTCAGTGGTCAAATTTATTCTATTTTGAGCTCATTGCACTGTTAACCTGACGAGCTTCCAAATGGGACCAAAATTGGCTAATTCTAGGACTGTTTGATATCCCAAAAGCATGTTGGAATTCTTCGATCATCATTCGCAATTTGGATTGTTAATCTTTCCAAATCGCGCGATCCAACGGAGACGCTTAAAACTCCCTCATTTGATGTCGGATTGGGTTGATTTTTGGTCATTTGAAAGGTACTTTAGTGCTCTTTCATTCCTGAATGGAATCATCGTATTTCGTGACGATTTGGGATCGGTAAGTGGGATCGCAGTCGTCATCCTGAATTTTTCCTTCATCTCCTGGTCCAATGGTAACCTTCATAACTCTCTCTTCAGTGGTCTAATTGAGAATATTTTGAGCTCATTACACTGTTAACTTGACAAGCTTCCAAATGAGACCAGAATTGGCTAATTCTAGGACCGTTCGATATCCCAAAAGCACGTTGCAACTCCTTCGATCATCATTTTGCAATACGGATTGTTAATCTTTCCAAATCGCGCGATCCAACGGAGACGCTCATAACTCCCTCGTTTGATGTAAGATTGGGTCGATTTTTGGTCATCTGAAAGGTACTTTAGTGTTCTTCCATTCCTGAATGGAATCGTCGTATTTCGAGACCATTTGGATATCGGTAATTGGGATCGCAGTCTTCAGTCCTGAATTTTCCCTCATCTCTTTTCCAATAGTTAACTTCATAACTCTCTCTTCAGTGGTCATATTTAGACTATTGTAAGCTCGTTGAACTATTAACTTGACAAGCTTCCAAATGGGACGAAAATTGGCTAATTCTGGGACCGTTCGATATCCCAAAAGCATATTGGAACTCTTCGATCATCATTTTACAATTTGGATTGTTAATCTTTCCAAATCGCGCGATCCAACGGAGACGCTCATAACTCCCTCGTTTGATGTAAGATTGGGTCGATTTTTGGTCATCTGAAAGGTACTTTAGTGTTCTTCCATTCCTGAATGGAATCGTCGTATTTCGAGACCATTTGGATATCGGTAAGTGGGATCGCAGTCTTCAGTCCTGAATTTTCCCTCATCTCTTTTCCAATAGTTAACTTCATAACTCTCTCTTCAGTGGTCATATTAGACTATTTTAAGCTCGTTGAACTATTAACTTGACAAGCTTCCAAATGGGATGAAAATTGGCTAATTCTGGGACCGTTCGATATCCCAAAAGCATATTGGAACTCTTCGATCATCATTTTACAATTTGGATTGTTAATCTTTCCAAATCGCGCCATCCAATAGTGACTCTCATAACTCGTTTGATGTCGGATTGGGTTGATTTTGGTCATCTGATAGGTACTCTAGTGCTCTTCCATTCCTGAATGGAATCGTCATATTTCGAGACCATTTGGGCATCGGTAAGTGAGATCGCAGTCGTTAGTCCTAAATTTTTCCTTCATCTCCTGGTCCAATATTAACCTTCATAACTCTCTCTTCAGTGATCAAATTTAGAATATTTTGAGCTCGTTGCACTGATAATTGTCAATCTTCCAAATGGGACCAGAATTGGCTAATTCTGGGACCGTTCGATATCCCAAAAGCACGTTGGAACTCCTTGATCTTCATTTTACAATTTGGATTGTTAATCTATCCAAATCGCGTGATCCAATGGAGACGCTCAAAACTCCCTCGTTTGATGTCGGATTGGGTCGATTTTTGGTCATCTGAAAGGTACTTTAGTGCTCTTCCATTCCTGAACGGAATCGCCACATTTCGAGACCATTTGGGCAACGGTAAGTGGGATCGCAGTCGTCAGTCCTGAATTTTTCCTTAATCTTCTGGTCCAATAGTAACCTTCTAACTCTCTCTTCAGTGGTCAAATTTTGTTTTATTTTGAGCTCATTGCACTGTTAACTTGACAAGCTTTCAAATGGAACCATAATTGGCTAATTCTAGGACCGTTCGATATCCCAAAAGCACGTTGGAACTCTTCGATCATCATTTTGTAAATTGGATTGTTAATCTTTCCAAATCGCGGGATCCAACAGAAACGTGCATACTCCTTCATTAGATGTCGGATTGGGTTGATTTTTGGTCATTAGAAAGGTACTTTAGTGCTCTTTCATTCCTGAATGGAATCATTGTATTTCGAGACCATTTGGGCATCGGTAAGTGGGATCGCGGTCTTTAGTCCTCAATTTGTCCTTCATCTCCTGGTCCAATAGTAACCTTCATAACTCTCTCTTCAGTGGTCAAATTTATTCTATTTTGAGCTCATTGCACTGTTAACCTGACGAGCTTCCAAATGGGACCAAAATTGGCTAATTCTAGGACTGTTTGATATCCCAAAAGCATGTTGGAATTCTTCGATCATCATTCGCAATTTGGATTGTTAATCTTTCCAAATCGCGCGATCCAACGGAGACGCTTAAAACTCCCTCATTTGATGTCGGATTGGGTTGATTTTTGGTCATTTGAAAGGTACTTTAGTGCTCTTTCATTCCTGAATGGAATCATCGTATTTCGTGACGATTTGGGATCGGTAAGTGGGATCGCAGTCGTCAATCCTGAATTTTTCCTTCATCTCCTGGTCCAATGGTAACCTTCATAACTCTCTCTTCAGTGGTCTAATTGAGAATATTTTGAGCTCATTACACTGTTAACTTGACAAGCTTCCAAATGAGACCAGAATTGGCTAATTCTAGGACCGTTCGATATCCCAAAAGCACGTTGGAACTCCTTCGATCATCATTTTGCAATACGGATTGTTAATCTTTCCAAATCGCGCGATCCAACGGAGACGCTCATAACTCCCTCGTTTGATGTAAGATTGGGTCGATTTTTGGTCATCTGAAAGGTACTTTAGTGTTCTTCCATTCCTGAATGGAATCGTCGTATTTCGAGACCATTTGGATATCGGTAAGTGGGATCGCAGTCTTCAGTCCTGAATTTTCCCTCATCTCTTTTCCAATAGTTAACTTCATAACTCTCTCTTCAGTGGTCATATTAGACTATTTTAAGCTCGTTGAACTATTAACTTGACAAGCTTCCAAATGGGATGAAAATTGGCTAATTCTGGGACCGTTCGGTATCCCAAAAGCATATTGGAACTCTTCGATCATCATTTTACAATTTGGATTGTTAATCTTTCCAAATCGCGCCATCCAATAGTGACTCTCATAACTCGTTTGATGTCGGATTGGGTTGATTTTGGTCATCTGAAAGGTACTTTAGTGCTCTTCCATTCCTGAACGGAATCGCCACATTTCGAGACCATTTGGGCAGCGGTAAGTGGGATCGCAGTCGTTAGTCCTAAATTTTTCCTTCATCTCCTGGTCCAATATTAACCTTCATAACTCTCTCTTCAGTGGTCAAATTTAGAATATTTTGAGCTCATTGCACTGATAATTGTCAAGCTTCCAAATGGGACCAGAATTGGCTAATTCTGGGACCGTTCGATATCCCAAAAGCACGTTGGAACTCCTTGATCTTCATTTTACAATTTGGATTGTTAATCTTTCCAAATCGCGTGATCCAATGGAGACGCTCAAACTCCCTCGTTTGATGTCGGATTGGGTCGATTTTTGGTCATCTGAAAGGTACTTTAGTGCTCTTCCATTCCTGAATGGAATCGCACATTTCGAGACCATTTGGGCAATCGGTAAGTGGGATCGCAGTCGTCAGTCCTGAATTTTTCCTTCATCTTCTGGTCCAATAGTAACCTTCTAACTCTCTCTTCAGTGGTCAAATTTTGTTTTATTTTGAGCTCATTGCACTGTTAACTTGACAAGCTTTCAAATGGACCATAATTGGCTAATTCTAGGACCGTTCGATATCCCAAAAGCACGTTGGAACTCTTCGATCATCATTTTGTAAATTGGATTGTTAATCTTTCCAAATCGCGGGATCCAACAGAAACGTGCATACTCCCTTCATTAGATGTCGGATTGGGTTGATTTTTGGTCATTAGAAAGGTACTTTAGTGCTCTTTCATTCCTGAATGGAATCATTGTATTTCGAGACCATTTGGGCATCGGTAAGTGGGATCGCGGTCTTAGTCCTCAATTTGTCCTTCATCTCCTGGTCCAATAGTAACCTTCATAACTCTCTCTTCAGTGGTCAAATTTATTCTATTTTGAGCTCATTGCACTGTTAACCTTGACAAGCTTCCAAATGGGACCAAAATTGGCTAATTCTAGGACCTGTTGATATCCCAAAAGCATGTTGGAATCTTCGATCATCATTCGCAATTTGGATTGTTAATCTTTCCAAATCGCGCGATCCAACGGAGACGCTTAAAACTCCCTCATTTGATGTCGGATTGGGTTGATTTTTGGTCATTTGAAAGGTACTTTAGTGCTCTTTCATTCCTGAATGGAATCATCGTATTTCGAGACGATTTGGGATCGGTAAGTGGGATCGCAGTCGTCAGTCCTGAATTTTCCTTCATCTCCTGGTCCAATAGTAACCTTCATAACTCTCTCTTCAGTGGTCTAATTGAGAATATTTTGAGCTCATTACACTGTTAACTTGACAAGCTTCCAAATGAGACCAGAATTGGCTAATTCTAGGACCGTTCGATATCCCAAAAGCACGTTGGAACTCTTCGATCATCATTTTGCAATACGGATTGTTAATCTTTCCAAATCGCGCGATCCAACGGAGACGCTCATAACTCCCTCGTTTGATGTAAGATTGGGTCGATTTTTGGTCATCTGAAAGGTACTTTAGTGTTCTTCCATTCCTGAATGGAATCGTCGTATTTCGAGACCATTTGGATATCGGTAAGTGGGATCGCAGTCTTCAGTCCTGAATTTTCCCTCATCTCTTTTCCAATAGTTAACTTCATAACTCTCTCTTCAGTGGTCATATTTAGACTATTTTAAGCTCGTTGAACTATTAACTTGACAAGCTTCCAAATGGGACAAAATTGGCTAATTCTGGGACCGTTCGATATCCCAAAAGCATATTGGAACTCTTCGATCATCATTTTACAATTTGGATTGTTAATCTTTCCAAATCGCGCGATCCAACGGAGACGCTCATAACTCCCTCGTTTGATGTAAGATTGGGTCGATTTTTGGTCATCTGAAAGGTACTTTAGTGTTCTTCCATTCCTGAATGGAATCGTCGTATTTCGAGACCATTTGGATATCGGTAAGTGGGATCGCAGTCTTCAGTCCTGAATTTTCCCTCATCTCTTTTCCAATAGTTAACTTCATAACTCTCTCTTCAGTGGTCATATTAGACTATTTTAAGCTCGTTGAACTATTAACTTGACAAGCTTCCAAATGGGATGAAATTGGCTAATTCTGGGACCGTTCGATATCCCAAAAGCATATTGGAACTCTTCGATCATCATTTTACAATTTGGATTGTTAATCTTTCCAAATCGCGCGATCCAATAGAGACGCTCATAACTCGTTTGATGTCGGATTGGGTTGATTTTGGTCATCTGAAAGGTACTTTAGTGCTCTTCCATTCCTGAATGGAATCGTCGTATTTCGAGACCATTTGGGCATCGGTAAGTGGGATCGCAGTCTTCAGTCCTAATTTTCCTTCATCTCCTGGTCCAATATTAACCTTCATAACTCTCTCTTCAGTGGTCAAATTTAGAATATTTTGAGCTCATTGCACTGATAATTGACAAGCTTCCAAATGGGACCAGAATTGGCTAATTCTGGGACCGTTCGATATCCCAAAAGCACGTTGGAACTCTTCGATCATCATTTTACAATTTGGATTGTTAATCTTTCCAAATCGCGTGATCCAATGGAGACGCTCAAACTCCCTCGTTTGATGTCGGATTGGGTCGATTTTTGGTCATCTGAAAGGTACTTTAGTGCTCTTCCATTCCTGAATGGAATCGTCATATTTCGAGACCATTTGGGCATCGGTAAGTGGGATCGCAGTCGTCAGTCCTGAATTTTTCCTTCATCTTCTGGTCCAATAGTAACCTTCATAACTCTCTCTTCAGTGGTCAAATTTTGTTTTATTTTGAGCTCATTGCACTGTTAACTTGACAAGCTTCCAAATGGGACCAAATTGGCTAATTCTAGGACCGTTCGATATCCCAAAAGCACGTTGGAACTCTTCGATCATCATTTTGTAAATTGGATTGTTAATCTTTCCAAATCGCGGGATCCAACGGAACGTCAACTCCCTCATTTGATGTCGGATTGGGTTGATTTTTGGTCATTGAAAGGTACTTTAGTGCTCTTTCATTCCTGAATGGAATCGTCGTATTTCGAGACCATTTGGGCATCGGTAAGTGGGATCGCAGTCTTCAGTCCTGAATTTTTCCTTCATCTCCTGGTCCAATAGTAACCTTCATAACTCTCTCTTCAGTGGTCAAATTTATTCTATTTTGAGCTCATTGCACTGTTAACTTGACAAGCTTCCAAATGGGACCAAAATTGGCTAATTCTAGGACCGTTCGATATCCCAAAAGCACGTTGGAACTCTTCGATCATCATTTTGTAATTTGGATTGTTAATCTTTCCAAATCGCGCGATCCAACAGAACGTGCATACTCCTTCATTAGATGTCGGATTGGGTTGATTTTTGGTCATTAGAAAGGTACTTTAGTGCTCTTTCATTCCTGAATGGAATCATTGTATTTCGAGACCATTTGGGCATCGGTAAGTGGGATCGCGGTCTTTAGTCCTGAATTTTTCCTTCATCTCCTGGTCCAATAGTAACCTTCATAACTCTCTCTTCAGTGGTCAAATTTATTCTATTTTGAGCTCATTGCACTGTTAACTGACAAGCTTCCAAATGGGACCAAAATTGGCTAATTCTAGGACCGTTCGATATCCCAAAAGCATGTTGGAACTCTTCGATCATCATTTCGCAATTTGGATTGTTAATCTTTCCAAATCGCGCGATCCAACGGAGACGCTTAAAACTCCCTCATTTGATGTCGGATTGGGTTGATTTTTGGTCATTGAAAGGTACTTTAGTGCTCTTCATTCCTGAATGGAATCATCGTATTTCGAGACCATTTGGGATCGGTAAGTGGGATCGCAGTCGTCAGTCCTGAATTTTTCCTTCATCTCCTGGTCCAATGGTAACCTTCATAACTCTCTCTTCAGTGGTCTAATTGAGAATATTTTGAGCTCATTACACTGTTAACTTGACAAGCTTCCAAATGAGACCAGAATTGGCTAATTCTAGGACCGTTCGATATCCCAAAAGCACGTTGGAACTCCTTCGATCATCATTTTACAATTTGGATTGTTAATCTTTCCAAATCGCGCGATCCAACGGAGACGCTCATAACTCCCTCGTTTGATGTCGGATTGGGTCGATTTTTGGTCATCTGAAAGGTACTTTAGTGTTCTTCCATTCCTGAATGGAATCGTCGTATTTCGAGACCATTTGGATATCGGTAAGTGGGATCGCAGTCTTCAGTCCTGAATTTTCCTCATCTCTTTTCCAATAGTTAACTTCATAACTCTCTCTTCAGTGGTCATATTTAGACTATTGTAAGCTCGTTGAACTATTAACTTGACAAGCTTCCAAATGGGACGAAAATTGGCTAATTCTGGGACCGTTCGATATCCCAAAAGCATATTGGAACTCTTCGATCATCATTTTACAATTTGGATTGTTAATCTTTCCAAATCGCGCGATCCAACGGAGACGCTCATAACTCCCTCGTTTGATGTAAGATTGGGTCGATTTTTGGTCATCTGAAAGGTACTTTAGTGTTCTTCCATTCCTGAATGGAATCGTCGTATTTCGAGACCATTTGGATATCGGTAAGTGGGATCGCAGTCTTCAGTCCTGAATTTTCCCTCATCTCTTTTCCAATAGTTAACTTCATAACTCTCTCTTCAGTGGTCATATTAGACTATTTTAAGCTCGTTGAACTATTAACTTGACAAGCTTCCAAATGGGATGAAAATTGGCTAATTCTGGGACCGTTCGATATCCCAAAAGCATATTGGAACTCTTCGATCATCATTTTACAATTTGGATTGTTAATCTTTCCAAATCGCGCCATCCAATAGTGACTCTCATAACTCGTTTGATGTCGGATTGGGTTGATTTTGGTCATCTGATAGGTACTCTAGTGCTCTTCCATTCCTGAATGGAATCGTCATATTTCGAGACCATTTGGGCATCGGTAAGTGAGATCGCAGTCGTTAGTCCTAAATTTTTCCTTCATCTCCTGGTCCAATATTAACCTTCATAACTCTCTCTTCAGTGATCAAATTTAGAATATTTTGAGCTCATTGCACTGATAATTGTCAATCTTCCAAATGGGACCAGAATTGGCTAATTCTGGGACCGTTCGATATCCCAAAAGCACGTTGGAACTCCTTGATCTTCATTTTACAATTTGGATTGTTAATCTATCCAAATCGCGTGATCCAATGGAGACGCTCAAAACTCCCTCGTTTGATGTCGGATTGGGTCGATTTTTGGTCATCTGAAAGGTACTTTAGTGCTCTTCCATTCCTGAATGGAATCGCCACATTTCGAGACCATTTGGGCAACGGTAAGTGGGATCGCAGTCGTCAGTCCTGAATTTTTCCTTAATCTTCTGGTCCAATAGTAACCTTCTAACTCTCTCTTCAGTGGTCAAATTTTGTTTTATTTTGAGCTCATTGCACTGTTAACTTGACAAGCTTTCAAATGGAACCATAATTGGCTAATTCTAGGACCGTTCGATATCCCAAAAGCACGTTGGAACTCTTCGATCATCATTTTGTAAATTGGATTGTTAATCTTTCCAAATCGCGGGATCCAACAGAAACGTGCATACTCCTTCATTAGATGTCGGATTGGGTTGATTTTTGGTCATTAGAAAGGTACTTTAGTGCTCTTTCATTCCTGAATGGAATCATTGTATTTCGAGACCATTTGGGCATCGGTAAGTGGGATCGCGGTCTTTAGTCCTCAATTTGTCCTTCATCTCCTGGTCCAATAGTAACCTTCATAACTCTCTCTTCAGTGGTCAAATTTATTCTATTTTGAGCTCATTGCACTGTTAACCTGACGAGCTTCCAAATGGGACCAAAATTGGCTAATTCTAGGACTGTTTGATATCCCAAAAGCATGTTGGAATTCTTCGATCATCATTCGCAATTTGGATTGTTAATCTTTCCAAATCGCGCGATCCAACGGAGACGCTTAAAACTCCCTCATTTGATGTCGGATTGGGTTGATTTTTGGTCATTTGAAAGGTACTTTAGTGCTCTTTCATTCCTGAATGGAATCATCGTATTTCGTGACGATTTGGGATCGGTAAGTGGGATCGCAGTCGTCAATCCTGAATTTTTCCTTCATCTCCTGGTCCAATGGTAACCTTCATAACTCTCTCTTCAGTGGTCTAATTGAGAATATTTTGAGCTCATTACACTGTTAACTTGACAAGCTTCCAAATGAGACCAGAATTGGCTAATTCTAGGACCGTTCGATATCCCAAAAGCACGTTGCAACTCCTTCGATCATCATTTTGCAATACGGATTGTTAATCTTTCCAAATCGCGCGATCCAACGGAGACGCTCATAACTCCCTCGTTTGATGTAAATTGGGTCGATTTTTGGTCATCTGAAAGGTACTTTAGTGTTCTTCCATTCCTGAATGGAATCGTCGTATTTCGAGACCATTTGGATATCGGTAATTGGGATCGCAGTCTTCAGTCCTGAATTTTCCCTCATCTCTTTTCCAATAGTTAACTTCATAACTCTCTCTTCAGTGGTCATATTTAGACTATTGTAAGCTCGTTGAACTATTAACTTGACAAGCTTCCAAATGGGACGAAAATTGGCTAATTCTGGGACCGTTCGATATCCCAAAAGCATATTGGAACTCTTCGATCATCATTTTACAATTTGGATTGTTAATCTTTCCAAATCGCGCGATCCAACGGAGACGCTCATAACTCCCTCGTTTGATGTAAGATTGGGTCGATTTTTGGTCATCTGAAAGGTACTTTAGTGTTCTTCCATTCCTGAATGGAATCGTCGTATTTCGAGACCATTTGGATATCGGTAAGTGGGATCGCAGTCTTCAGTCCTGAATTTTCCCTCATCTCTTTTCCAATAGTTAACTTCATAACTCTCTCTTCAGTGGTCATATTAGACTATTTTAAGCTCGTTGAACTATTAACTTGACAAGCTTCCAAATGGGATGAAAATTGGCTAATTCTGGGACCGTTCGATATCCCAAAAGCATATTGGAACTCTTCGATCATCATTTTACAATTTGGATTGTTAATCTTTCCAAATCGCGCCATCCAATAGTGACTCTCATAACTCGTTTGATGTCGGATTGGGTTGATTTTGGTCATCTGATAGGTACTCTAGTGCTCTTCCATTCCTGAATGGAATCGTCATATTTCGAGACCATTTGGGCATCGGTAAGTGAGATCGCAGTCGTTAGTCCTAAATTTTTCCTTCATCTCCTGGTCCAATATTAACCTTCATAACTCTCTCTTCAGTGATCAAATTTAGAATATTTTGAGCTCATTGCACTGATAATTGTCAATCTTCCAAATGGGACCAGAATTGGCTAATTCTGGGACCGTTCGATATCCCAAAAGCACGTTGGAACTCCTTGATCTTCATTTTACAATTTGGATTGTTAATCTATCCAAATCGCGTGATCCAATGGAGACGCTCAAAACTCCCTCGTTTGATGTCGGATTGGGTCGATTTTTGGTCATCTGAAAGGTACTTTAGTGCTCTTCCATTCCTGAATGGAATCGCCACATTTCGAGACCATTTGGGCAACGGTAAGTGGGATCGCAGTCGTCAGTCCTGAATTTTTCCTTAATCTTCTGGTCCAATAGTAACCTTCTAACTCTCTCTTCAGTGGTCAAATTTTGTTTTATTTTGAGCTCATTGCACTGTTAACTTGACAAGCTTTCAAATGGAACCATAATTGGCTAATTCTAGGACCGTTCGATATCCCAAAAGCACGTTGGAACTCTTCGATCATCATTTTGTAAATTGGATTGTTAATCTTTCCAAATCGCGGGATCCAACAGAAACGTGCATACTCCTTCATTAGATGTCGGATTGGGTTGATTTTTGGTCATTAGAAAGGTACTTTAGTGCTCTTTCATTCCTGAATGGAATCATTGTATTTCGAGACCATTTGGGCATCGGTAAGTGGGATCGCGGTCTTTAGTCCTCAATTTGTCCTTCATCTCCTGGTCCAATAGTAACCTTCATAACTCTCTCTTCAGTGGTCAAATTTATTCTATTTTGAGCTCATTGCACTGTTAACCTGACGAGCTTCCAAATGGGACCAAAATTGGCTAATTCTAGGACTGTTTGATATCCCAAAAGCATGTTGGAATTCTTCGATCATCATTCGCAATTTGGATTGTTAATCTTTCCAAATCGCGCGATCCAACGGAGACGCTTAAAACTCCCTCATTTGATGTCGGATTGGGTTGATTTTTGGTCATTTGAAAGGTACTTTAGTGCTCTTTCATTCCTGAATGGAATCATCGTATTTCGTGACGATTTGGGATCGGTAAGTGGGATCGCAGTCGTCAATCCTGAATTTTCCTTCATCTCCTGGTCCAATGGTAACCTTCATAACTCTCTCTTCAGTGGTCTAATTGAGAATATTTTGAGCTCATTACACTGTTAACTTGACAAGCTTCCAAATGAGACCAGAATTGGCTAATTCTAGGACCGTTCGATATCCCAAAAGCACGTTGCAACTCCTTCGATCATCATTTTGCAATACGGATTGTTAATCTTTCCAAATCGCGCGATCCAACGGAGACGCTCATAACTCCCTCGTTTGATGTAAGATTGGGTCGATTTTTGGTCATCTGAAAGGTACTTTAGTGTTCTTCCATTCCTGAATGGAATCGTCGTATTTCGAGACCATTTGGATATCGGTAAGTGGGATCGCAGTCTTCAGTCCTGAATTTTCCCTCATCTCTTTTCCAATAGTTAACTTCATAACTCTCTCTTCAGTGGTCATATTTAGACTATTTAAGCTCGTTGAACTATTAACTTGACAAGCTTCCAAATGGGACGAAAATTGGCTAATTCTGGGACCGTTCGATATCCCAAAAGCATATTGGAACTCTTCGATCATCATTTTACAATTTGGATTGTTAATCTTTCCAAATCGCGCGATCCAACGGAGACGCTCATAACTCCCTCGTTTGATGTAAGATTGGGTCGATTTTTGGTCATCTGAAAGGTACTTTAGTGTTCTTCCATTCCTGAATGGAATCGTCGTATTTCGAGACCATTTGGATATCGGTAAGTGGGATCGCAGTCTTCAGTCCTGAATTTTCCCTCATCTCTTTTCCAATAGTTAACTTCATAACTCTCTCTTCAGTGGTCATATTAGACTATTTTAAGCTCGTTGAACTATTAACTTGACAAGCTTCCAAATGGGATGAAAATTGGCTAATTCTGGGACCGTTCGATATCCCAAAAGCATATTGGAACTCTTCGATCATCATTTTACAATTTGGATTGTTAATCTTTCCAAATCGCGCCATCCAATAGTGACTCTCATAACTCGTTTGATGTCGGATTGGGTTGATTTTGGTCATCTGATAGGTACTCTAGTGCTCTTCCATTCCTGAATGGAATCGTCATATTTCGAGACCATTTGGGCATCGGTAAGTGAGATCGCAGTCGTTAGTCCTAAATTTTTCCTTCATCTCCTGGTCCAATATTAACCTTCATAACTCTCTCTTCAGTGATCAAATTTAGAATATTTTGAGCTCATTGCACTGATAATTGTCAATCTTCCAAATGGGACCAGAATTGGCTAATTCTGGGACCGTTCGATATCCCAAAAGCACGTTGGAACTCCTTGATCTTCATTTTACAATTTGGATTGTTAATCTATCCAAATCGCGTGATCCAATGGAGACGCTCAAAACTCCCTCGTTTGATGTCGGATTGGGTCGATTTTTGGTCATCTGAAAGGTACTTTAGTGCTCTTCCATTCCTGAATGGAATCGCCACATTTCGAGACCATTTGGGCAACGGTAAGTGGGATCGCAGTCGTCAGTCCTGAATTTTTCCTTAATCTTCTGGTCCAATAGTAACCTTCTAACTCTCTCTTCAGTGGTCAAATTTGTTTTATTTTGAGCTCATTGCACTGTTAACTTGACAAGCTTTCAAATGGAACCATAATTGGCTAATTCTAGGACCGTTCGATATCCCAAAAGCACGTTGGAACTCTTCGATCATCATTTTGTAAATTGGATTGTTAATCTTTCCAAATCGCGGGATCCAACAGAAACGTGCATACTCCTTCATTAGATGTCGGATTGGGTTGATTTTTGGTCATTAGAAAGGTACTTTAGTGCTCTTTCATTCCTGAATGGAATCATGTATTTCGAGACCATTTGGGCATCGGTAAGTGGGATCGCGGTCTTTAGTCCTCAATTTGTCCTTCATCTCCTGGTCCAATAGTAACCTTCATAACTCTCTCTTCAGTGGTCAAATTTTTTATTTTGAGCTCATTGCACTGTTAACCTGACGAGCTTCCAAATGGGACCAAAATTGGCTAATTCTAGGACCGTTCGATATCCCAAAAGCACGTTGGAACTCTTCGATCATCATTTTGCAATTGGATTGTTAATCTTTCCAAATCGCGCGATCCAACGGAGACGCTCAAACTCCCTCATTTGATGTCGGATTGGGTTGATTTTTGGTCATTGAAAGGTACTTTAGTGCTCTTTCATTCCTGAATGGAATCATCGTATTTCGAGACCATTTGGGATCGGTAAGTGGGATCGCAGTCGTCAGTCCTGAATTTTTCCTTCATCTCCTGGTCCAATAGTAACCTTCATAACTCTCTCTTCAGTGGTCAAATTTAGAATATTTTGAGCTCATTGCACTGTTAACTTGACAAGCTTCCAAATGGGACCAAAATTGGCTAATTCTAGGACCGTTCGATATCCCAAAAGCACGTTGGAACTCTTCGATCATCATTTGCAATTGGATTGTTAATCTTTCCAAATCGCGCGATCCAACGGAGACGCTCAAAACTCCCTCGTTTGATGTCGGATTGGGTTGATTTTTGGTCATCTGAAAGGTACTTTAGTGCTCTTCCATTCCTGAATGGAATCGTCGTATTTCGAGACCATTTGGGATCGGTAAGTGGGATCGCAGTCTTCAGTCCTGAATTTTTCCTTCATCTCTGGTCCAATAGTAACTTCATAACTCTCTCTTCAGTGGTCTAATTTAGACTATTTTGAGCTCATTACACTGTTAACTTGACAAGCTTCCAAATGGGACCGAATTGGCTAATTCTAGGACCGTTCGATATCCCAAAAGCACGTTGGAACTCTTCGATCATCATTTTGCAATTTGGATTGTTAATCTTTCCAAATCGCGCGATCCAACGGAGACAGTCATAACTCCCTCGTTTGATGTAAATTGGGTCGATTTTTGGTCATCTGAAAGGTACTTTAGTGTTCTTCCATTCCTGAATGGAATCGTCGTATTTCGAGACCATTTGGATATCGGTAAGTGGGATCGCAGTCTTCAGTCCTGAATTTTCCCTCATCTCTTTTCCAATAGTTAACTTCATAACTCTCTCTTCAGTGGTCATATTAGACTATTTAAGCTCGTTGAACTATTAACTTGACAAGCTTCCAAATGGGATGAAAATTGGCTAATTCTGGGACCGTTCGATATCCCAAAAGCATATTGGAACTCTTCGATCATCATTTTACAATTTGGATTGTTAATCTTTCCAAATCGCGCCATCCAATAGTGACTCTCATAACTCGTTTGATGTCGGATTGGGTTGATTTTGGTCATCTGATAGGTACTCTAGTGCTCTTCCATTCCTGAATGGAATCGTCATATTTCGAGACCATTTGGGCATCGGTAAGTGAGATCGCAGTCGTTAGTCCTAAATTTTTCCTTCATCTCCTGGTCCAATATTAACCTTCATAACTCTCTCTTCAGTGATCAAATTTAGAATATTTTGAGCTCGTTGCACTGATAATTGTCAATCTTCCAAATGGGACCAGAATTGGCTAATTCTGGGACAGTTCGATATCCCAAAGCACGTTGGAACTCCTTGATCTTCATTTTACAATTTGGATTGTTAATCTATCCAAATCGCGTGATCCAATGGAGACGCTCAAAACTCCCTCGTTTGATGTCGGATTGGGTTGATTTTTGGTCATCTGAAAGGTACTTTAGTGCTCTTCCATTCTTGAACAGAATCGCCACATTTCGAGACCATTTGGGCAAGGGTAAGTGGGATTGCAGTCGTCAGTCCTGAATTTTTCCTTAATCTTCTGGTCCAATAGTAACCTTCTAACTCTCTCTTCAGTGGTCAAATTTTGTTTTATTTTGAGCTCATTGCACTGTTAACTTGACAAGCTTTCAAATGGAACCATAATTGGCTAATTCTAGGACCGTTCGATATCCCAAAAGCACGTTGGAACTCTTCGATCATCATTTTGTAAATTGGATTGTTAATCTTTCCAAATCGCGGGATCCAACAGAAACGTGCATACTCCTTCATTAGATGTCGGATTGGGTTGATTTTTGGTCATTAGAAAGGTACTTTAGTGCTCTTTCATTCCTGAATGGAATCATTGTATTTCGAGACCATTTGGGCATCGGTAAGTGGGATCGCGGTCTTTAGTCCTCAATTTGTCCTTCATCTCCTGGTCCAATAGTAACCTTCATAACTCTCTCTTCAGTGGTCAAATTTATTCTATTTTGAGCTCATTGCACTGTTAACCTGACGAGCTTCCAAATGGGACCAAAATTGGCTAATTCTAGGACTGTTTGATATCCCAAAAGCATGTTGGAATTCTTCGATCATCATTCGCAATTTGGATTGTTAATCTTTCCAAATCGCGCGATCCAACGGAGACGCTTAAAACTCCCTCATTTGATGTCGGATTGGGTTGATTTTTGGTCATTTGAAAGGTACTTTAGTGCTCTTTCATTCCTGAATGGAATCATCGTATTTCGTGACGATTTGGGATCGGTAAGTGGGATCGCAGTCGTCAATCCTGAATTTTCCTTCATCTCCTGGTCCAATGGTAACCTTCATAACTCTCTCTTCAGTGGTCTAATTGAGAATATTTTGAGCTCATTACACTGTTAACTTGACAAGCTTCCAAATGGACCAGAATTGGCTAATTCTAGGACCGTTCGATATCCCAAAAGCACGTTGCAACTCCTTCGATCATCATTTTGCAATACGGATTGTTAATCTTTCCAAATCGCGCGATCCAACGGAGACGCTCATAACTCCCTCGTTTGATGTAAGATTGGGTCGATTTTTGGTCATCTGAAAGGTACTTTAGTGTTCTTCCATTCCTGAATGGAATCGTCGTATTTCGAGACCATTTGGATATCGGTAAGTGGGATCGCAGTCTTCAGTCCTGAATTTTCCCTCATCTCTTTTCCAATAGTTAACTTCATAACTCTCTCTTCAGTGGTCATATTAGACTATTTTAAGCTCGTTGAACTATTAACTTGACAAGCTTCCAAATGGGATGAAAATTGGCTAATTCTGGGACCGTTCGATATCCCAAAAGCATATTGGAACTCTTCGATCATCATTTTACAATTTGGATTGTTAATCTTTCCAAATCGCGCCATCCAATAGTGACTCTCATAACTCGTTTGATGTCGGATTGGGTTGATTTTGGTCATCTGATAGGTACTCTAGTGCTCTTCCATTCCTGAATGGAATCGTCATATTTCGAGACCATTTGGGCATCGGTAAGTGAGATCGCAGTCGTTAGTCCTAAATTTTCCTTCATCTCCTGGTCCAATATTAACCTTCATAACTCTCTCTTCAGTGATCAAATTTAGAATATTTTGAGCTCGTTGCACTGATAATTGTCAATCTTCCAAATGGGACCAGAATTGGCTAATTCTGGGACCGTTCGATATCCCCAAAGCACGTTGGAACTCCTTGATCTTCATTTTACAATTTGGATTGTTAATCTATCCAAATCGCGTGATCCAATGGAGACGCTCAAACTCCCTCGTTTGATGTCGGATTGGGTCGATTTTTGGTCATCTGAAAGGTACTTTAGTGCTCTTCCATTCCTGAACGGAATCGCCACATTTCGAGACCATTTGGGCAACGGTAAGTGGGATCGCAGTCGTCAGTCCTGAATTTTTCCTTAATCTTCTGGTCCAATAGTAACCTTCTAACTCTCTCTTCAGTGGTCAAATTTGTTTTATTTTGAGCTCATTGCACTGTTAACTTGACAAGCTTTCAAATGGAACCATAATTGGCTAATTCTAGGACCGTTCGATATCCCAAAAGCACGTTGGAACTCTTCGATCATCATTTTGTAAATTGGATTGTTAATCTTTCCAAATCGCGGGATCCAACAGAAACGTGCATACTCCTTCATTAGATGTCGGATTGGGTTGATTTTTGGTCATTAGAAAGGTACTTTAGTGCTCTTTCATTCCTGAATGGAATCATTGTATTTCGAGACCATTTGGGCATCGGTAAGTGGGATCGCGGTCTTTAGTCCTCAATTTGTCCTTCATCTCCTGGTCCAATAGTAACCTTCATAACTCTCTCTTCAGTGGTCAAATTTATTCTATTTTGAGCTCATTGCACTGTTAACCTGACGAGCTTCCAAATGGGACCAAAATTGGCTAATTCTAGGACTGTTTGATATCCCAAAAGCATGTTGGAATTCTTCGATCATCATTCGCAATTTGGATTGTTAATCTTTCCAAATCGCGCGATCCAACGGAGACGCTTAAAACTCCCTCATTAGATGTCGGATTGGGTTGATTTTTGGTCATTTGAAAGGTACTTTAGTGCTCTTTCATTCCTGAATGGAATCATCGTATTTCGTGACGATTTGGGATCGGTAAGTGGGATCGCAGTCGTCAATCCTGAATTTTTCCTTCATCTCCTGGTCCAATGGTAACCTTCATAACTCTCTCTTCAGTGGTCTAATTGAGAATATTTTGAGCTCATTACACTGTTAACTTGACAAGCTTCCAAATGAGACCAGAATTGGCTAATTCTAGGACCGTTCGATATCCCAAAAGCACGTTGCAACTCCTTCGATCATCATTTTACAATACGGATTGTTAATCTTTCCAAATCGCGCGATCCAACGGAGACGCTCATAACTCCCTCGTTTGATGTAAGATTGGGTCGATTTTTGGTCATCTGAAAGGTACTTTAGTGTTCTTCCATTCCTGAATGGAATCGTCGTATTTCGAGACCATTTGGATATCGGTAATTGGGATCGCAGTCTTCAGTCCTGAATTTTCCCTCATCTCTTTTCCAATAGTTAACTTCATAACTCTCTCTTCAGTGGTCATATTTAGACTATTGTAAGCTCGTTGAACTATTAACTTGACAAGCTTCCAAATGGGACGAAAATTGGCTAATTCTGGGACCGTTCGATATCCCAAAAGCATATTGGAACTCTTCGATCATCATTTTACAATTTGGATTGTTAATCTTTCCAAATCGCGCGATCCAACGGAGACGCTCATAACTCCCTCGTTTGATGTAAGATTGGGTCGATTTTTGGTCATCTGAAAGGTACTTTAGTGTTCTTCCATTCCTGAATGGAATCGTCGTATTTCGAGACCATTTGGATATCGGTAAGTGGGATCGCAGTCTTCAGTCCTGAATTTTCTCATCTCTTTTCCAATAGTTAACTTCATAACTCTCTCTTCAGTGGTCATATTAGACTATTTTAAGCTCGTTGAACTATTAACTTGACAAGCTTCCAAATGGGATGAAAATTGGCTAATTCTGGGACCGTTCGATATCCCAAAAGCATATTGGAACTCTTCGATCATCATTTTACAATTTGGATTGTTAATCTTTCCAAATCGCGCCATCCAATAGTGACTCTCATAACTCGTTTGATGTCGGATTGGGTTGATTTTGGTCATCTGATAGGTACTCTAGTGCTCTTCCATTCCTGAATGGAATCGTCATATTTCGAGACCATTTGGGCATCGGTAAGTGAGATCGCAGTCGTTAGTCCTAAATTTTTCCTTCATCTCCTGGTCCAATATTAACCTTCATAACTCTCTCTTCAGTGATCAAATTTAGAATATTTTGAGCTCATTGCACTGATAATTGTCAATCTTCCAAATGGGACCAGAATTGGCTAATTCTGGGACCGTTCGATATCCCAAAAGCACGTTGGAACTCCTTGATCTTCATTTTACAATTTGGATTGTTAATCTATCCAAATCGCGTGATCCAATGGAGACGCTCAAACTCCCTCGTTTGATGTCGGATTGGGTCGATTTTTGGTCATCTGAAAGGTACTTTAGTGCTCTTCCATTCCTGAACGGAATCGCCACATTTCGAGACCATTTGGGCAACGGTAAGTGGGATCGCAGTCGTCAGTCCTGAATTTTTCCTTAATCTTCTGGTCCAATAGTAACCTTCTAACTCTCTCTTCAGTGGTCAAATTTTGTTTTATTTTGAGCTCATTGCACTGTTAACTTGACAAGCTTTCAAATGGAACCATAATTGGCTAATTCTAGGACCGTTCGATATCCCAAAAGCACGTTGGAACTCTTCGATCATCATTTTGTAATTGGATTGTTAATCTTTCCAAATCGCGGGATCCAACAGAAACGTGCATACTCCTTCATTAGATGTCGGATTGGGTTGATTTTTGGTCATTAGAAAGGTACTTTAGTGCTCTTTCATTCCTGAATGGAATCATTGTATTTCGAGACCATTTGGGCATCGGTAAGTGGGATCGCGGTCTTTAGTCCTCAATTTGTCCTTCATCTCCTGGTCCAATAGTACCTTCATAACTCTCTCTTCAGTGGTCAAATTTATTCTATTTTGAGCTCATTGCACTGTTAACCTGACGAGCTTCCAAATGGGACCAAAATTGGCTAATTCTAGGACTGTTTGATATCCCAAAAGCATGTTGGAATTCTTCGATCATCATTCGCAATTTGGATTGTTAATCTTTCCAAATCGCGCGATCCAACGGAGACGCTTAAAACTCCCTCATTTGATGTCGGATTGGGTTGATTTTTGGTCATTTGAAAGGTACTTTAGTGCTCTTTCATTCCTGAATGGAATCATCGTATTTCGTGACGATTTGGGATCGGTAAGTGGGATCGCAGTCGTCAATCCTGAATTTTTCCTTCATCTCCTGGTCCAATGTAACCCTCATAACTCTCTCTTCAGTGGTCTAATTGAGAATATTTTGAGCTCATTACACTGTTAACTTGACAAGCTTCCAAATGAGACCAGAATTGGCTAATTCTAGGACCGTTCGATATCCCAAAAGCACGTTGGAACTCTTCGATCATCATTTTGCAATACGGATTGTTAATCTTTCCAAATCGCGCGATCCAACGGAGACGCTCATAACTCCCTCGTTTGATGTAAGATTGGGTCGATTTTTGGTCATCTGAAAGGTACTTTAGTGTTCTTCCATTCCTGAATGGAATCGTCGTATTTCGAGACCATTTGGATATCGGTAAGTGGGATCGCAGTCTTCAGTCCTGAATTTTCCCTCATCTCTTTTCCAATAGTTAACTTCATAACTCTCTCTTCAGTGGTCATATTAGACTATTTTAAGCTCGTTGAACTATTAACTTGACAAGCTTCCAAATGGGATGAAAATTGGCTAATTCTGGGACCGTTCGATATCCCAAAAGCATATTGGAACTCTTCGATCATCATTTTACAATTTGGATTGTTAATCTTTCCAAATCGCGCCATCCAATAGTGACTCTCATAACTCGTTTGATGTCGGATTGGTTGATTTTGGTCATCTGATAGGTACTCTAGTGCTCTTCCATTCCTGAATGGAATCGTCATATTTCGAGACCATTTGGGCATCGGTAAGTGAGTCGCAGTCGTTAGTCCTAAATTTTTCCTTCATCTCCTGGTCCAATATTAACCTTCATAACTCTCTCTTCAGTGATCAAATTTAGAATATTTTGAGCTCATTGCACTGATAATTGTCAATCTTCCAAATGGGACCAAATTGGCTAATTCTGGGACCGTTCGATATCCCAAAAGCACGTTGGAACTCCTTGATCTTCATTTTACAATTTGGATTGTTAATCTATCCAAATCGCGTGATCCAATGGAGACGCTCAAAACTCCCTCGTTTGATGTCGGATTGGGTCGATTTTTGGTCATCTGAAAGGTACTTTAGTGCTCTTCCATTCCTGAATGGAATCGCCACATTTCGAGACCATTTGGGCAACGGTAAGTGGGATCGCAGTCGTCAGTCCTGAATTTTTCCTTAATCTTCTGGTCCAATAGTAACCTTCTAACTCTCTCTTCAGTGGTCAAATTTTGTTTTATTTTGAGCTCATTGCACTGTTAACTTGACAAGCTTTCAAATGGAACCATAATTGGCTAATTCTAGGACCGTTCGATATCCCAAAAGCACGTTGGAACTCTTCGATCATCATTTTGTAAATTGGATTGTTAATCTTTCCAAATCGCGGGATCCAACAGAACGTGCATACTCCTCATTAGATGTCGGATTGGGTTGATTTTTGGTCATTAGAAAGGTACTTTAGTGCTCTTTCATTCCTGAATGGAATCATTGTATTTCGAGACCATTTGGCATCGGTAAGTGGGATCGCGGTCTTAGTCCTCAATTTGTCCTTCATCTCCTGGTCCAATAGTAACCTTCATAACTCTCTCTTCAGTGGTCAAATTTATTCTATTTTGAGCTCATTGCACTGTTAACTGACGAGCTTCCAAATGGGACCAAAATTGGCTAATTCTAGGACTGTTTGATATCCCAAAAGCATGTTGGAATTCTTCGATCATCATTCGCAATTTGGATTGTTAATCTTTCCAAATCGCGCGATCCAACGGAGACGCTTAAAACTCCCTCATTTGATGTCGGATTGGGTTGATTTTGGTCATTTGAAAGGTACTTTAGTGCTCTTTCATTCCTGAATGGAATCATCGTATTTCGAGACCATTTGGGATCGGTAAGTGGGATCGCAGTCGTCAGTCCTGAATTTTCCTTCATCTCTGGTCCAATGTAACCTTCATAACTCTCTCTTCAGTGGTCTAATTTGAGAATATTTGAGCTCATTACACTGTTAACTTGACAAGCTTCCAAATGGACCAGAATTGGCTAATTCTAGGACCGTTCGATATCCCAAAAGCACGTTGCAAACCTTCGATCATCATTTTGCAATTTGGATTGTTAATCTTTCCAAATCGCGCGATCCAACGGAGACGCTCATAACTCCCTCGTTTGATGTAAGATTGGGTCGATTTTTGGTCATCTGAAAGGTACTTTAGTGTTCTTCCATTCCTGAATGGAATCGTCGTATTTCGAGACCATTTGGATATCGGTAAGTGGGATCGCAGTCTTCAGTCCTGAATTTTCCTCATCTCTTTTCCAATAGTTAACTTCATAACTCTCTCTTCAGTGGTCATATTAGACTATTTTAAGCTCGTTGAACTATTAACTTGACAAGCTTCCAAATGGGATGAAAATTGGCTAATTCTGGGACCGTTCGATATCCCAAAAGCATATTGGAACTCTTCGATCATCATTTTACAATTTGGATTGTTAATCTTTCCAAATCGCGCGATCCAATAGGACTCTCATAACTCGTTTGATGTCGGATTGGGTTGATTTTGGTCATCTGAAGGTACTCTAGTGCTCTTCCATTCCTGAATGGAATCGTCATATTTCGAGACCATTTGGGCATCGGTAAGTGAGATCGCAGTCGTTAGTCCTAAATTTTTCCTTCATCTCCTGGTCCAATATTAACCTTCATAACTCTCTCTTCAGTGATCAAATTTAGAATATTTTGAGCTCATTGCACTGATAATTGTCAATCTTCCAAATCATGGGACCAGAATTGGCTAATTCTGGGACCGTTCGATATCCCAAAAGCACGTTGGAACTCCTTGATCTTCATTTTACAATTTGGATTGTTAATCTTCCAAATCGCGTGATCCAATGGAGACGCTCAAAACTCCCTCGTTTGATGTCGGATTGGGTCGATTTTTGGTCATCTGAAAGGTACTTTAGTGCTCTTCCATTCCTGAACGGAATCGCACATTTCGAGACCATTTGGGCACGGTAAGTGGGATCGCAGTCGTCAGTCCTGAATTTTTCCTTAATCTTCTGGTCCAATAGTAACCTTCTAACTCTCTCTTCAGTGGTCAAATTTAGTTTTATTTTGAGCTCGTTGCACTTAACTTGACAAGCTTTCAAATGGAACATAATTGGCTAATTCTAGGACCGTTCGATATCCCAAAAGCACGTTGGAACTCTTCGATCATCATTTGTAAATTGGATTGTTAATCTTTCCAAATCGCGGGATCCAACAGAAACGTGCATACTCCTTCATTAGATGTCGGATTGGGTTGATTTTTGGTCATTAGAAAGGTACTTTAGTGCTCTTCATTCCTGAATGGAATCATTGTATTTCGAGACCATTTGGGCATCGGTAAGTGGGATCGCGGTCTTAGTCCTCAATTTGTCCTCATCTCCTGGTCCAATAGTAACCTTCATAACTCTCTCTTCAGTGGTCAAATTTATTCTATTTTGAGCTCATTGCACTGTTAACTGACGAGCTTCCAAATGGGACCAAAATTGGCTAATTCTAGGACTGTTTGATATCCCAAAAGCATGTTGGAATTCTTCGATCATCATTCGCAATTTGGATTGTTAATCTTTCCAAATCGCGCGATCCAACGGAGACGCTTAAAACTCCCTCATTAGATGTCGGATTGGGTTGATTTTTGGTCATTGAAAGGTACTTTAGTGCTCTTCATTCCTGAATGGAATCATCGTATTTCGTGACGATTTGGGATCGGTAAGTGGGATCGCAGTCGTCAATCCTGAATTTTTCCTTCATCTCCTGGTCCAATGGTAACCTTCATAACTCTCTCTTCAGTGGTCTAATTGAGAATATTTTGAGCTCATTACACTGTTAACTTGACAAGCTTCCAAATGAGACCAGAATTGGCTAATTCTAGGACCGTTCGATATCCCAAAAGCACGTTGCAACTCCTTCGATCATCATTTTGCAATTGGATTGTTAATCTTTCCAAATCGCGCGATCCAACGGAGACGCTCATAACTCCCTCGTTTGATGTAATTGGGTCGATTTTTGGTCATCTGAAAGGTACTTTAGTGTTCTTCCATTCCTGAATGGAATCGTCGTATTTCGAGACCATTTGGATATCGGTAAGTGGGATCGCAGTCTTCAGTCCTGAATTTTCCCTCATCTCTTTCCAATAGTTACTTCATAACTCTCTCTTCAGTGGTCATATTTAGACTATTGTAAGCTCGTTGAACTATTAACTTGACAAGCTTCCAAATGGGACGAAAATTGGCTAATTCTGGGACCGTTCGATATCCCAAAAGCATATTGGAACTCTTCGATCATCATTTTACAATTTGGATTGTTAATCTTTCCAAATCGCGCGATCCAACGGAGACGCTCATAACTCCCTCGTTTGATGTAAGATTGGGTCGATTTTTGGTCATCTGAAAGGTACTTTAGTGTTCTTCCATTCCTGAATGGAATCGTCGTATTTCGAGACCATTTGGATATCGGTAAGTGGGATCGCAGTCTTCAGTCCTGAATTTTCCTCATCTCTTTTCCAATAGTTAACTTCATAACTCTCTCTTCAGTGGTCATATTAGACTATTTTAGCTCGTTGAACTATTAACTTGACAAGCTTCCAAATGGGATGAAAATTGGCTAATTCTGGGACCGTTCGATATCCCAAAAGCATATTGGAACTCTTCGATCATCATTTTACAATTTGGATTGTTAATCTTTCCAAATCGCGCCATCCAATAGTGACTCTCATAACTCGTTTGATGTCGGATTGGGTTGATTTTGGTCATCTGATAGGTACTCTAGTGCTCTTCCATTCCTGAATGGAATCGTCATATTTCGAGACCATTTGGGCATCGGTAAGTGAGATCGCAGTCGTTAGTCCCTAAATTTTCCTTCATCTCCTGGTCCAATATTAACCTTCATAACTCTCTCTTCAGTGATCAAATTTAGAATATTTGAGCTCATTGCACTGATAATTGTCAATCTTCCAAATGGGACCAGAATTGGCTAATTCTGGGACCGTTCGATATCCCAAAAGCACGTTGGAACTCCTTGATCTTCATTTTACAATTTGGATTGTTAATCTATCCAAATCGCGTGATCCAATGGAGACGCTCAAAACTCCCTCGTTTGATGTCGGATTGGGTCGATTTTTGGTCATCTGAAAGGTACTTTAGTGCTCTTCCATTCCTGAACGGAATCGCCACATTTCGAGACCATTTGGGCAACGGTAAGTGGGATCGCAGTCGTCAGTCCTGAATTTTTCCTTAATCTTCTGGTCCAATAGTAACCTTCTAACTCTCTCTTCAGTGGTCAAATTTTGTTTTATTTTGAGCTCATTGCACTGTTAACTTGACAAGCTTTCAAATGGAACCATAATTGGCTAATTCTAGGACCGTTCGATATCCCAAAAGCACGTTGGAACTCTTCGATCATCATTTTGTAAATTGGATTGTTAATCTTTCCAAATCGCGGGATCCAACAGAAACGTGCATACTCCTTCATTAGATGTCGGATTGGGTTGATTTTTGGTCATTAGAAAGGTACTTTAGTGCTCTTTCATTCCTGAATGGAATCATTGTATTTCGAGACCATTTGGGCATCGGTAAGTGGGATCGCGGTCTTTAGTCCTCAATTTGTCCTTCATCTCCTGGTCCAATAGTACCTTCATAACTCTCTCTTCAGTGGTCAAATTTATTCTATTTTGAGCTCATTGCACTGTTAACCTGACGAGCTTCCAAATGGGACCAAAATTGGCTAATTCTAGGACTGTTTGATATCCCAAAAGCATGTTGGAATTCTTCGATCATCATTCGCAATTTGGATTGTTAATCTTTCCAAATCGCGCGATCCAACGGAGACGCTTAAAACTCCCTCATTTGATGTCGGATTGGGTTGATTTTTGGTCATTTGAAAGGTACTTTAGTGCTCTTTCATTCCTGAATGGAATCATCGTATTTCGTGACGATTGGGGATCGGTAAGTGGGATCGCAGTCGTCAATCCTGAATTTTTCCTTCATCTCCTGGTCCAATGGTAACCTTCATAACTCTCTCTTCAGTGGTCTAATTGAGAATATTTTGAGCTCATTACACTGTTAACTTGACAAGCTTCCAAATGAGACCAGAATTGGCTAATTCTAGGACCGTTCGATATCCCAAAAGCACGTTGAACTCCTTCGATCATCATTTTGCAATACGGATTGTTAATCTTTCCAAATCGCGCGATCCAACGGAGACGCTCATAACTCCCTCGTTTGATGTAAGATTGGGTCGATTTTTGGTCATCTGAAAGGTACTTTAGTGTTCTTCCATTCCTGAATGGAATCGTCGTATTTCGAGACCATTTGGATATCGGTAATTGGGATCGCAGTCTTCAGTCCTGAATTTTCCCTCATCTCTTTTCCAATAGTTAACTTCATAACTCTCTCTTCAGTGGTCATATTTAGACTATTGTAAGCTCGTTGAACTATTAACTTGACAAGCTTCCAAATGGGACGAAAATTGGCTAATTCTGGACCGTTCGATATCCCAAAAGCATATTGGAACTCTTCGATCATCATTTTACAATTTGGATTGTTAATCTTTCCAAATCGCGCGATCCAACGGAGACGCTCATAACTCCCTCGTTTGATGTCGGATTGGGTCGATTTTGGTCATCTGAAAGGTACTTTAGTGTTCTTCCATTCCTGAATGGAATCGTCGTATTTCGAGACCATTTGGATATCGGTAAGTGGGATCGCAGTCTCAGTCCTGAATTTTCTCTATCCTTTTCCAATAGTAACTTCATAACTCTCTCTTCAGTGGTCATATTAGACTATTTTGAGCTCGTTGAACTATTAACTTGACAAGCTTCCAAATGGGACCAAAATGGCTAATTCTGGGACCGTTCGATATCCCAAAAGCATATTGGAACTCTTCGATCATCATTTTACAATTTGGATTGTTAATCTTTCAAATCGCGCGATCCAATAGAGACTCTCATACTCGTTTGATGTCGGATTGGGTGATTTTGGTCATCTGAAAGGTACTTTAGTGCTCTTCCATTCCTGAATGGAATCGTCATATTTCGAGACCATTTGGGCATCGGTAAGTGGGATCGCAGTCGTTAGTCCTAAATTTTCCTTCATCTCCTGGTCCAATAGTAACCTTCATAACTCTCTCTTCAGTGGTCAAATTTAGAATATTTTGAGCTCATTGCACTGTTAACTTGACAAGCTTCCAAATGGGACCAAATTGGCTAATTCTAGGACCGTTCGATATCCCAAAAGCACGTTGGAACTCTTCGATCATCATTTTACAATTGGATTGTTAATCTTTCCAAATCGCGCGATCCAACGGAGACGCTCAAAACTCCCTCTTTGATGTCGGATTGGGTGATTTTTGGTCATTTGAAAGGTACTTTAGTGCTCTTTCATTCCTGAATGGAATCATCGTATTTCGAGACCATTTGGGCATCGGTAAGTGGGATCGCAGTCGTCAGTCCTGAATTTTTCCTTCATCTCTGGTCCAATAGTAACCTTCATAACTCTCTCTTCAGTGGTCAATTTAGAATATTTTGAGCTCATTGCACTGTTAACTTGACAAGCTTCCAAATGGGACCAGAATTGGCTAATTCTAGGACCGTTCGATATCCCAAAAGCACGTTGGAACTCCTTCGATCATCATTTTGCAATTTGGATTGTTAATCTTTCCAAATCGCGCGATCCAACGGAGACGCTCATAACTCCTCGTTTGATGTCGGATTGGGTCGATTTTTGGTCATCTGAAAGGTACTTTAGTGCTCTTCATTCCTGAATGGAATCGTCGTATTTCGAGACCATTTGG
>JAJHSJ010000005.1:50290961-50390961 GCA_021015155.1 Magnolia officinalis | reverse complement strand
ACGAACAGGGGCATCGGGCAGGGGTGGGATGAGCTGCGGACAGGGCAGGGTAGGGACGAGTTGCGGACAGGGGCGTCAGGCAGGCCAGGGACGAGCTACAACAGGGACGGGGGCACCGGGCAGGGCAGGGAGGGGCTGCGGACAGGGCAGGGCAGTGACGAGCTGAGGACAGGGGCGCCAGATAGGGCAATGTGAGCGCCTGAGAGAGAGAGAGAGAGGGAAGAAGAAGGGTAAGGGAGAAGGCGACCGAGCAGGGCAGGGACCGCCGGACGGTCGCTGTGGCCGGCGGGTTAGGGTTATTGGGTTTTTTTAAGGGGAACATCGGAATGACCGAACGAGATAGAGACTACCACCGAACAGGGGCACCAGGAAAGCAAGGACGAGCGGCAGGGACTAGCTCGGCTGGACAAGGGAGTGAGAGAGAGGGAGAGAGTGAGAGGGAAGAAGAGGGACGGGCCGGACGACAGACAGCACTGGGCAGGGTCACAGCCTCACAGGGGAACTAGAGGAGAGAGATGGAGAGAGTATTTTTGAACGGGCGCTGGGAGGGAAGGTATTTGGATTTTTTTGAATGGGGGGGCTGCGCTGTGAAAAAGATGGGAAAAAGGGGACATAGGGTTTGTTTTTTGAGGTGGATATATATACACTCAAGTACGAGTCGAGTACCGAGTCGAGCACACGAATCAAGTATCGAGTCGAGTACCGAGTCGAGTACTGCCCAACTCGTACTCTACTCGAAATCAAAACGAGTATACAAAACATGTTTGTGCTCGGCTCAAACTCACGACGAGTAGAGTAATTTCGAGTCGAGTCGAGCAAGTAACCAAGTATACTCTGCTCGTGTACAGCTCTACACATCCTTGATTAGTGAATTTAATGCTATGTTTATTATCACAGATTTGAGAAATGGTTAAGAGATTATGTTTAAGACCTTCTACAAACAAAACATTCTCAAAAGGAGGAAGATTGAAGAGTTGAACCATACCTTGGCCAATTATTCTACAGTTGCTACCATCACCAAATGTAACTGAACCATCAGTCATATCTTTGAAGTTGGTGAATAAATCTTTGTCCCCTATCATGTGTCTAGAGCAACCACTGTCTAGGTACCACTTTAATTGACTCGAAGCCTTAAAAGCAGTGTGAGAAACCAAACAAGTAACTTTTGGGACCCATTTCATTACCATTTTAGGTTTTGGAACGTTGTTGGTTTTTCTACGCTTATAGTTGTTCTAAGTTCTGCCATTCGAGTTAGATTTCAGAAGCTCCTTGAATATATCCACAATTTTCTCAGCTAAGGGGTTATAATTATGATTTCTATGATTGATATGGTTTGGTAGATTGAAAGTTTTTTAACCATTTTGATTCAGACTTTTCCCTTTTGAGTTGGAGGACTCTCCTTTAACAAACTTAGGAGGAACAATCTTATTTTTTAGAGGCGTATTTTTATCATAGCCCGAACCAGATCTATCTCCACATTTCTTTGATTCGGTTAGCAATTTTTCTAGTTTAGGATCACCCTGGGCATACCTCCAAGTATCCTTGAACTCAAGAGAGAAGAGACTTCTAGTTTTAGTTTTTCATTTTCTAATTTTGGATTTCAAGGATGTTTTGAAATCTACATCACATTTAGTCTTTTCATTTGATGTTTAATCTAAAACTATCTTTCATCTCTTTTCTTTAACAATTTCTATTTAATGATTTAAATTTCTATAGTTTCTTACAACTTTAATCTTTAACTTTAAAAACTTTTCTTTTTGAAGTTTAAGTTTTATAGCTATCTTACAACTTTCCTGTATAGGGCATTATAGGCATCTTGTAAATCATCATCATTTTCAAGGTCACTCCTCAGATTTTCATCATAAGTTGAATCACAACTATCTGTGGAAGTGACTCTGGCTAGAGTCATTAAGGCCTTGACCTCATTAGTAGATTCGGGTTCAGAATCATCTGACTCAAAAGAGCTTCAGAGCAAGACGATTCATCCTGTGTGGCCAACATGCATTTTCTCTTTGGCTTGTCCCTTTTTGGACACTTATTTGCCAAATGCATGTATTCATAGCAGTTGAAACATTGGCTGTCTTTAAGAGATTTCCAATTTTTTGATTTACTCTTTTTCTTCTTAGAGGGTTTTTGAAAATCAACTCTTTTTTTGCTTTTAAAAATCTTATAAAACTTCTTGGCTAATAGTGTCATATCATCCTTTGAATTTTCACAATCAGAATTACTAGATTTATCTTAAGAAATACATTTAGATGACTTAAGAGCTATGGACTTACCGTTAGGAGCCTTGAAATTTAACTCATAGGTTTATAAAGAACCAACAAGCTCTTCAACCCTCATATTATCCGTGTCACAAAGTTTCTGAATGGTAGTCATCTTAGAATTGAACTTTTCAGGTAATGAGCGCAGTATCTTTGCACAAACTTTACTTTCTGGAATGTTATCTCCAAGACCCCACATTGAGTTAACTATGTCATTCAATTTAGTATAGAAGTCCATGAATGTTTCACTTTCTTCCATACGTATTTTCTCAAACCTAGTGGTGTAAGACCCGTATCCTAGCCCGTACCGTTCCGTAGGCTTCCGCGGTCCTCCCGGTCGAATTCCAGCGACCTGTGATCTCTAACCGGCATTTGTGCGAGATCCTGAGTCATATCTCGTATTCCAAGGTTGGGTCGGCTCGACCCAAGACTTGTACCCTAGCGACCGCGCCATCACCGCGGTTTCGACGCCGCGACTCACGCACTGATCTGATACCCAGACTAGAAGATGTGGGTTAGCGTTCATTCCGAAGAAACGCCGTACGTTGCGAATTTTGAGAGAATCTCTACAACCTATCTCATCAATCAATCAATCAATCAATGTCAAGTACACACCGTACCACAAGTACAAGCAACCCATCTCATTCCCATTCCCAAAGTCAACTCTCTCTCTCTCCACCCATCCCTTCCTTACACCTATCACCCATCCCATCCCTTTTCGTCCATCACTTCTCTCTCCCTCTCATTTCTCTCTTCACTCCCAAGCAACCCAAGCAAGCTCCAACGTATGGACTTCCGAAGCTCTCATGGAGAAGCTCTAGTGTGGCCCACTTCCTACCCTCTCCTCCATCTCAACCATCAAAACTTCATCATCTTCCGTTAGATCGAAGCCAGGAGTTCGGCGTTCATCGGACCAAGAAGGAGGCCAATAGGTGGGTGATCCACCGTTGATTTTTTATTAGAAGGCCCACTGTGATGAGACCCATTTTTTATGTATGTATTATAATCATGGAGGGCCCATAGTGGCGGGGTCCCTCCATCACCATCCGATCTCTCCTTTTCTCTTTCTCTCTCTTTTCCTTCTTTGTATGGTAATGATGATGATGAGGTGTGTGGACTACCATGATTTTTACATCCATGCCATCTACCGGTGGACCCCATCCATGTGGGACACACCATGATGTTTATATGTCATCCCAACCGTCCATCTAGGACGTGGCCCACCCCACACGTGTGGGTGGGGCCCTCATTGATGTATTTATCCACCCAGATCCATAGCTCTAGTGGTAGACTGAGTGAAAGATACCTCGTTTCAACAGTGAGGTGTGACTGATGGTGGAGGTGGCTAATAGTGAGGTGTGACTGACGGTGGGGGTGGCTAACAGTGAGGTGTGAACAGACAGCGGGGTCCGTGGGACCCACCTACGTCGTCCACCTATTTAGATGGGCCACACCGTGATGCGTATGAGGCATCCACCGTCCCTGGATGGTGGGACCCACCCCACGTGTGGGGCTCCTTTTGATATATGCATCCGTCTAGGCCATGGATGGCCTGGACGTTGTCAATATATTACATATAATTTAATATATTATATTATATTATATTAATATAATATATATATGATATATTATATATTATATTATAATGTAATATAATATTTTATATTAAATATTGTGGTGGGCCCTACGTGGGATCCACCTCTGCCCTTTTAAAAGCAGCTGCATGTAGGGGTGCACATTTAACCGGTAGAACCGTGGAACCGGACCGAACCGTTGGATCGGTCCGGTTCTAGTATGCTAACGGTCCGGTTCTGGTTCCGAAAATCACAGAACCGTTAGGAACGGTTCGGTTCTGGTTTAGGGGCATGTAAAACCGAACCATGGACCCGAACCGTGGAACCGATCCGTTGAATCGTGGATTTAAACCTTGGATCCGAACCGTTGATCCAGAACCATTTAATGTTAACCGTCAAATGGGCAGTTAAAATGAAGATGGTTAAGAATCTTAAATCTCGTCCGTTTATTAGCATGGGGACCACGTTTTGAACCGTTGATTACACATACACATGTACTATGCCTGAGATGACATTTTTCATTCATGCATGAAGAGTTTTGCTAACCACACTCGTGTGGGCAAAAAGCTTATGTACACGCCACACGTGCCATCATGGCATGATAGATCTCATCCAATCCATCCATCAGAAAGGACAGATTACATTGATGACTTACCCAACCATCAGGGTTGATCCACTGCTCAGGCAAACCACCCTTTGTAAAAAAAATGTCCAGCTCCAACTCATCCTTCTATTTGCAATATTGGGGCCCACATGCTAAGAGGACCAAATTATTTTTACTTGGGGAAACACTTAGAAGGTCTGACCAACTTGATGGATGGATTGGATCTCGCACTTATGTGCATGATGGCACATGTGTGGTGAGCAAATGAGCTCTGCTGCACACGCCTGTACACTTAGCAAAGCTACGCCAGATGATTTTTTTTCCACCTTTTTTTCTTTTGTCTAAAAACCCAGAACAGTGAAACCGATCCAGAACCGAACCGGTTTTCACAATTCGGTTCTGGTTCAGTTCTAGTATGCTAACGGTCCGGTTCCAGTTCCGAAAATTCCAGAACCGGTAGTAACGGTTCGGTTCCGGTTTTACCCCAAAACCGGACCGAACCGAACAGTGTGCACCCCTAGCTGCACGTACAACAGCTATGTAGCTGCTCTCTCTTAACGTCAGCAAGTTCTACAGGTCCCACATGATGTACGTGTACATCCAAGCTGTTCTGACGGTGGGACCCACTCCAGATGTATGTGTTTTATGCTTGTGGCATGGGCCCTAATGATGTATGTGCTTTATCTACACCGTCCACTGTTTGAACGGTGGGGCCCACCATGATGCATGTGTTGTATCCAACCGTCCAACCATTTGAGATATCATTTTATGGCATGAGCAAAAGAATGGGTCAGATTTAAAGTTCAAGTGGACCCCACCATTTAAATAGTGAACAGCGACATCCACCGTTCAAACTTCTAAGGGCCACAGTAGTTTCCAATTAAGCTGATATTTGGTTTTCGCTTCATTTATCTCTATGTTAACTTATGGATAGGTCAGATCTCAAAATACATAAGGGTGGGCCCGGTTTGATATACATGAGGCTCATCGGTGTGGCCTATTTGATATACATGAAGTCTGTTAGTGCAGCCCATATAATACAGCCCATGTGATGTGGCCCACTTGACATATGAGGCCCAGTGATGAGCCCATGGGTGAGGCCCATTATGATGTATTCAAGGCCCATGGACGAGGCCCATTGTGATGTATTCGAGGCCCATGGGCGTGGCCCAATGTGATGCATATGTGGCTCATGAATGAGGCCCATGGCGATGTATGTTAAGCCCTTGTGTGGGGCCATGGGCCCACTATACGTATGGCTCTATGTAAACCACTCCTTGGGAGCGATGTCGGTTAAATGTCCACATTGATGGGCAATGATGGTTGAATGTTCTCATTATGACCTTCCTTTAGGCATTGTTAGGCACATTCTCATCATTCTCTTAGTGGGTTAACCCAAATAAGTGGGCCCCATTCACCATAGACGGATGGCTCCGTGCTATCGGATTTGATATAACCACGGTCGAGGGTCGATCTTTATATTATGGTTGATTGGTTGTCCATCTATGGACCCTGCCTTATTTATATATGCTAGTTGTCAGTGCCGATTATCGATGTTGATCGTCGGTGTCAATTATCGATGTTAATAATCGGTGCCGATTGTCGATGTTGAGCATTGGTGCCGATTGTCAATTCCGATTGTTGAGGCCGATTCTGATTCCTATTGTCGAGGCCGATTCCGATTGTCGAGGCCGATTCTGATTTGTCGAGACCGACTGTATTTGCCGATTCTAATTGTTGAAGCCGAGTATCGAGGCCGATTTCAATTATCGAGGCCGATTGTATAGGCTGATTTCGATTGTCAAGGCCGATTTTGACTTGTCGAGGTCGATTGTATAGGCTGATTCCGATTGTCGAGGCCGAGTATCGAGGCCGATTCTGATTTGTCAAGGCCGATTGTATAGGTCGATTTCGATTTTTGAGGCCGAGTATCGAGACCGATTCTGATTGTCGAGGCCGATTGTATAGGCCGATTCCGATTGTAGAGGTCAAGTATCAAGGTCGATTTCAACTTGTCGAGGCCGATTGTATAGGCTAATTCTGATTATCAAGGCTGAGTATCGAGTCCGATTCCGATTGTCGAGGCCGATTGTATAGGCCGATTCCGATTGTCGAGGCCGAGTATTGAGGCCGATTCCGATTTGTCGAGGCCGATTGTTTAAGCCGATTTCAATTATCGAGGACGAGTATCAAGGCCGATTTCAATTTGTTGAGGCCAATTGTATAGGCCGATTCCAATTGTCGAGGACGATTGTATCCGCCAATTCTGATTGTCGAGGCCAATTCTGATTGTCGAGGCCGATTATGATTATTGAGGCCGATTCCGATTGTATAGGCCGATTCCGATATGTCGAGGCCGATTGTGTAGGCCAATTTCGATTGTCGAGGCCGATTCCGATTTGTCGAGACTGATTTTATATGTCGATTCTGATTGTCGAGGCCGATTCCGATTGTTGAGGTCAATTCCGATTGTCGAGGCCAATTCTGATTGTCGAGGCCGATTCCGATTATCGCGGCCGATTGCTGAGGCCGATTCTGATTGTCGATTTCGATTGTCAAGGTTGATTCCGATTGTTGAGGCCGATTCCGATTATCGAGGTCGATTCCGATTGTTGATTGCCGATTTCGATTTTCGAGGCCGATTCTGATTATCGAGGACGATTGCTGAGGCCGATTCTGATTATCGAGGCCGAATATTGAGGCCGAGTGTCAAGCCCTAATGTGATGTATATGCAACCCATATTCAAGGCCCATTGTGATGTGTATTCAGCCCGTGTTTAAGACCCAATGTGATGTATATAAGGCCTATGTGATGAGGCCAATTGTGGTGCATTGGAGGGATAGGCGATGGAGCCCATTTTGATGTATATTAGGCCCATGTGAGAGGCCCATCGTAATGTGTATTAAGCTCTTGAGTGAGGCCCATGGTGTTGTATATTAGGCCCTTGTGTGAGGCCATGAGTCCACTACATGTTAGGCTCTATGGGGTCATTCCTTGGGGGCAATGTTGGTTAAATGTCTACATTGTTGAGGCCGATTGTTGATGCAGGTTATTAATACCGATTATGAGTATGTGACAGCATAGCATCATGATACATGCCCATATGCATCATCTGCATGTTTGTTATGAGATATGATTGACCATTGCATATGCCATAGTGCCGGTTGTTATGAGACTCCCTGATAGGTGGAGGTTATCTCACATGAGAGGGCGGTATGCGCAGGATTGATGCATGACTGGATTGTATGACTCATGCATCTTGCATTGTGTGTTGTGATTATTGTACGCCCTAGTGACATCAGGGCCGTAGCCTCCACAGGCATATCGTGGATGGCCAGATAGGACACCGAAAATATGTTCTAGCATCGGGCTGCCATAGATGGCCCTGGGTGAAAATCCCAAAACCCTCTTGGTACCAGAGGACGCCCCAACGTCAAGACCAATTGGATACATGAGTACCCGAGTGCCGAATACTAGGAGGTCGTGTCTCCCACTGTGTCGTGGTCGGTTGGGAGGGGGTGTGGCCTTATCCGCCCGAGTGAGGGGTGTAACACCCCGTGTTTTTAGGACCCGAGTATATGACTCGTTTCCCAAGAACCCGAGTATTAACCTTAAAGCATGGTCAAATTCAAGTATATATATATATATATATATATATATATATATATATGTATATTCTAAATGTGATTGCAATTTTTCCTTTATACTTACTTGCCCATCCTACGCTCATCAGCTTACTCTGAATGAAAGGAAATATATATATATATATATATATATATATATATATATATATATATATATGTGGGCAAGTAAGCATAAAGGAAAAATTGCAATTACATTTAGAATATACAAGAGGTTGCCCATAATGACTTATACAAACCAATGTCTTACACTATCAATTACAAGATCACATATATGAGAAATTTAAAGCATATAAAACATATAAACGAAAGCCGCAAGGTCGCACGGCTTCCTTGATAGGTGCAACCACGCATCCTTGACCACCACAACGGCTCTTTGTCTGTCTGAACCTACATATCACATAAGCCACCTGTGTTACCTATATGGTTGTATATTTTGATGGATGAGTGGCCAACTCAGTATGAATCCCCTCAAGATTACACATCGTCGCCTTAGCTAAGCATAGTTAAAACGACAAGACAATCAAAATAATACATTGTGCAGTTTTTTTATATGCATGGATGCATGAATGCACATCGACCTGGGGATGCACATCCAGTCGGGCTTGGGCTCGTCACCCATGCAATCATCAACCTGGGAATGATCATCTAGTCGGAACAAAGGGGCGATAGTCGGTGGTCTGGGAGCTTACGAAACGATACCCCCAACGACTCTAGAGCATGTGCTACAGCATCCGGAATTAGCCACCCGTCATCGCTAATATGTTATGAAATGCATGATTAGCCAACCATTATTAATTCAGTTATAATCAGCCAATTTAAGTAACTCAATGGTCACTACGGGGGGCTCGTCACCCAGCATAGGCTGACAGCTCGGACATAGCGTCCCATGACCACCATCCCTGGCTTATGAGATTTTTCCATCTTAGCATGTTTAATGGATGCTCGTCCACCAGTGGCCAATCAAATTCCATAAGTAGGGATTTCCATCGCATGGTATAGGCCATCGAAGTCACGTCGGCAAATCTTAAAACATAAGACAGGTATCAAATCGTAGCAACAAAAAGGGTACACAGAACATCAAATCAATCGGCAAAAGGGGTCAGGCAAGGCCAAATCAGTGCGGTTAAAAGAGATCATTTCTAAGCCACTCAAGTCATATGCCCTATGGATGGTAAATCCCACATTAACGTTCTATGTCCCATATAACCTCTAATTCGAGGACCCATTCCTCACCAACCCATCTTCTACATCCTAAGTATGGGTTCACGTACACAAGAGGGATCACCCACCATTAAGTGTAGTGAATAGAGATCCATTAGCGACGCACACAATCCATAATAAAGCACATAATTATGGCATGCCAGACATAAGTTAATTCATGATAATCGCAATAAGTCATGATAGGAACTATCAATTTAAATTTAAATGGAAACCATCATGTAAGCAGTTATTATATGAAATCATGTTCATAACTGTCAACTATAATTCAAGTATAGGCCATGCCTTAAGAATTGATAGAAGATCGCATGTTACGAGATAACATCAGTGATTCTAATAAAGACTATTACTTAAGCTAATTTGGAAATGGAAAGCTTAAGGGGAAGAATCATCACCTTACGTTTGAATTGCTTGCACCATCGCTACGAAATGCGTGTTCCCTTGGAATCAATTCCTATCATCAATCATAAAGTTGTACCATTAGATCCGAGCTCACACACTATTTAGGGTTAGGGTCTTAACCTAGGGTTTGGATTACTTAGGTTTCTAAGGTTTTGATGTAGGACTTAGGGTTTTCATCCTAGGGTTTGGCCTTAGGAGTGGAACCATGGTGTATGTATAGCCTAAATGTAATATAATATTAATATGGTTAATTACAATTTAATGTTAATGATATAACTAACATTTGTGACCATGGTAATAATTAGTATTATAATCATAATAAAATAATATAATCTATTAGTAAAGATAGTATTTTTCAAGTGATGGATACCATGCTAATAATACTAAAAATATTATGGTAATGATATAATTAATATTAGTTAATATGGCACCAATAATCATTGTAATGGGAACGAATAGTGTGCTCTACTATTAAGGGTGATCTTTAAGAATGAATAATAAAACGCTTCTATTTAATCATTGAAATTTGCATATAATAACCGATATTAGTATAGGTAATTTACTAATGGTTATTGACAATCCTAATTTGTCACACCCCAAACTCAGAAAACGGGCTCCAAAATTTTCGATCGCCGAATCCGGTGCCGACAGCCTCCGTAGTACCCCATTCTCGTTCCCAGCGCCCATACGCCAAATTCCAATCCTGGGATCCTACAAGGAGGATTTTAAGTATGAATTTTTTTTTTGTAATGAAGCATAACCACAAGTATACCCAAATCATAAAGGCAACATCATCATCACATATCTACTAATATAATCATTTGAATACACTGCTGAAAGGAAAATACATATATCGAAATCAAAGCTCTAAAGGACAGCTGCGTGCTCCAAGCTCAACGCTGCTGCAACTTAACGCCACCTGCACGCATCTATCGTGCATAAGCTTACAAAAGCTTAGAGGGTGGTAAAAGTGTGTGCACAAGATAAGTGTCAAGTATACCATAAAGCACATAAATCATACATCATCGGGATAAGCAGAAATACTAACAAGATCATGAATCATATGATATCAGAGTAAGCGGAAGTATACTGTGTAAGTCCATGAATGCTATCAGCCGTACCAAGGCTATGCGATGCAAAACATAATAAGACATAACAGATGCTGAGGATGCAATGTAATATGCAAATCCTGACGAGCCATGAATACCATCAACCCCATCTAGGCCATATAAGTGTAAAAACATAGTAACCCAAAATGCTAAGTACTGCAGATGCAATGTAATATGTGGTGCGAATGAAATGACCATGCAGGAATGTGAAGTCAGGATGATAGTACGAAGTATCACAGGCTATGGGATCCATCACAAGGGACTTCTATCCAAACCAGTCCCATTCCTAAATTTGGATAGTCAGACACAATGTGGTAAACTCCTGATCTCAGGTTAGTCGCACGTCCAACCAAAATCGTGGCCATGCGAAGGTACATGTAACAAATAGTTACGCACCACCAGCCCGAGTGGATAGTGAATGAATGAATGAATGGATATGCAATTCCTGCTCAATAAGTCCACATCTCAGTACGGTTGCTCTCTGGGGAAATCATGGGGGTCTATTACACTCGGCACCGACTGCCTCCTCCCTAGCTGCATAGCCCAGCGAGCGGAATAGACCTCACTATCCACCTGACCAGTAGTCTACCAATACCTACCCGGCTCGTCGATAGCGGACCCATTTACGAGCTGGTCATACTCAGCCTAGCTTATAGCCCCCTCACTCGGGCGGATAAGGCCACACCCCCTTCCAACTGACCACGACACAGTGGGAGACACGACCTCATGATATAGGCACCGGCGCTCATATTTCACTCGGTCTAGACGTTGGAGCAACTCTTGGTACAAAGGAGGTTCTGGGATTTTCACACAAGAACATCCGAAGTGCCCACAATACTAGAACCAAATATTTTCGGTGTCCCATCTAGCCATCCACGATATGCCTGTGGAGGCCACGGCCCTGATGTCGTTAGGGCGTATAATGATCAAGTAACATGTATGCGAGATGCATGAATCACACCGTACAAACATGCAGCAATCTCGCCCGTACCATGCGCTCATGTCGGGTACTCCGTCTCATATGGAGTCCCGTAAATGTCTCAGCCCAACGACTCATGTTATAACCAAACATTCCTCATATCAAGCATACATATGATGCGTATGGGCATGAATCATAGAGCTACACTAAGCATGTTGTAAGGTGATGAACTATCCTTACAACGCAGATGGGCCTAAACGGCCTACACACAACAAGTATGGGCCTACCAATGGCCCTAGGGAGAGTCGTAATACGGATATTTAACCAACATTATACTTACAATGTGGACGTCAAACCAACATTGCTCCCAAGGCATGACCCGCCATAAATATCATTACACAAACCATGGTGGAATCACACATTGAAATGGGCCTTATGTACCTCCCATTGGGCCTCGACTCATGGGCCTCCAATACATCAAATGGCCTCATAACATGGGCCCTATACACATCACAGTGGTTCTCAACCCACGGGCATGTATACATCTCAATGGGTCTCAACCCATGGACCCTAATACATCACAATGGGCCTCAACCCATGGGCCCTAGAATACATCAAAACGGGCCTAATCACATGGTCCTCATATATGTCAAGGTGGCCTCAACAACGGCCTCATACACATGACGGTGGGCCTTAATAACGGGCCCTCATACCCATCAAGGTGGGCCTCAATAACGAGCCCTCATACACATCAAGGTGGGCCTTAATAATGGGCCTTGAATACATCACAATGGGCCTAATCATATGGGCCTTATATATATATACCAAGGTGGCCCTCAATAGACGACCACAAATGAATCGAGATGGGCCTCATACATATACCAATGTGGGCCTTAATGGACGGCCACAAATGAATCAAGATAGGCCTCATCACATAGACCCCATGTACACATCAAGGTGGGCCTAAACAACGAGCCATAAATACATCAAGGTGTGACCTACCTTAATGTATTAGAGATCTAACCTATTCATAAGCTAACATAGGGATAGATGAACTAGAAACACAAATCAGCTTAGTAGAAAAATACTGTGGCCCTTTGAAATTTTGAACGGTGAAAGTCACTGTCTCCACTATTTTCAAGGGTGGAGTCTACTTGAACTATAAATCTGTCCCATTCTTTTTCATGCCATAAAAATGATCTCTCAAAATGATTGGAGGGTATGGATACCGTACATGCATCATGGTAGGGTCCACACACGTGGCCCACCATGTAATGGACCGTTTGGATATAACACAAACATCAAGGGTGGGTCCACTAAACTATGGATCTGACTCATTCTTTAGCCCATGCCATAAAATGAGTTTTCAAAGTGGCTGGACAGATTAGATGTAACACATGCATCATGGTGGGGTCCACATGAAGGCCCACCATCACATATATATACATATATATATATATATGAAATATAATATATATAATATTTATATATACAATATAATACATATATATATACACACGCACGCACACACAGGCGCACACACACGCACGCACACACACGCACGCACGCACACATGCACGCACTCACGCACACGTGGGTGGGTTCCACCGTCCACCTGGACGGTGGAATAACACAAACAACACTGTGGGCTCCACCGTCCGTTGGACGGTGGGAATAAAACACATACAACACTGTGGGCTCCCACGTGGGGCCCACCATAGAGTTCATTTTACATCCAATCCGTTGATACGGTCACAGGGACCTGCATGAAGAGGAAAAATAAATTTCATAATGATCCGGAACTTCTGTGACACCCAGAAGGGGTTTCAATGGTAGACATTCAACGCCACTGTTCCCTATGATGTGGGCCACCTGAGATTTGGATGTGGCTGATATTTGGAGGGCGGCCCACTGCCCTAAGGGCCTACAAACTGGGCGGTGTGGATATAGAAAACACATCACGGTGGGGCCCACATTTAGGGTCGTGATCCCTGGCCCATTCGCACACGCAACAGCGCTGGCGCTGCCTGCGCTTCTGACAGCAGCAGCGTCAGCTGCTGTTGGTTTTTTTATTATTTTATTTTAAATCGTGAAATCTCATGGTTTTTCCTGCGTGGGGCCCGAGTCTGGTGAATCGGCCCGGCCCAATGGCCTCCATAGCTCAAGATAAGCCAAGCGAGCCCAATATTGAATATTTTTCGGTGTATAGAAATATCAGGGAAGATTTCAACGGTGAAAACCACCCTTTGCTGTGCTATGGCCCGCGAGAACCCCGGATTGACTCTGTTCTTCGGTTCAACGCCTAAAATGAGATAAGAAAGGGGATGGACAGCTTGGATTAAAAACATACATCAAGGTGGGGCTTACACAAGTGGTCCACCCAATGAACCTTGAAACAAGCTCATATTTGTGTTTGCTGTTCAATCGTCCAGCGTCCACGGTTGTGCATGTCAAGCGGCTACACATGTGGGCCACCCACTGATGGGTAGTGTGGATATAATGCTTATAAAGTGGGCCCCACCTTTAGATGACTCGGATCAATTACATGCCTTATGGTGGGGTCCATCCGGGTGGGCCACACGGCCAAATCAATCACATACAACCAAAAAAAAATTGAGAGAGAGAGAGAGATCGAGTGATGGAGGGACCCCGGTACATGGGCCCTCCGTTGCATAATTTAAAACATACATCAAGTGGGTCCCAATACATGTGGGCCCACACAAATCAAAGATCAACGGTGGAGATCACTTCTCCACCAAAATGAAAGGTCTAGATGACCCTATTTATGCAAGGAAAATAAACATCATGATGGGGTCCATGGAGGATGGCCCCATCATGGAATGATCATGGAAATTAAAGTGGGCCATCGGCCATATCTAGGTTCCAAAGTGAGAACCATACCATCAATCGGTAGGCCTCACTTGGCCCATCATCAAAACAACAAAATCTAGCCTATGGAAACACCCACCGTTTGATCTTCTTGGTCCGTTGGAAAGCCAATCTCCTTGTGCTTCACTTTGATGGAAGGTGATGAGGTTTGAACGGCTAGGATGGAGGTTTTTGGGATGGGAAGGTGGGCCACCAAAATCACATTTCTCTCTTAGAATGCATGGACGTGCACTCCTTTGGTGCTTGGAAAAATGTGTGAAGAGAAAGAGAGGAGAGATGGGATGTAAGGGAGAGAGAGTGATGGATGGGTGATGGATGTGAGTGATGGGTGAGGTGATGGTTTTGTTTACTTTTTGAGTTTGCTTGACTTGTGAAGAAAGAAAGTATGGGTTGCTCTTGTACTTGACATGATGTGATTGATTGATTGATTTGAGTGATTGATTGATGGGACAAGTTGTAGAGATTCTCTTGAGATCATAAAAGCGCGGCGTTTCTTTGAAATAAACGTTGGCGCACATCTTCCTGCCTTGGTATCAGATCGGTGCATAAGACACGGCATCGGAACCACGGCGACGGTGCGGTCGCAATGGTACAAGTCTCAGATTAAGCCGACTCAATTCTACAAGATACAACTTAGGGTCGATCGCAAATGTTGATTATAGGTCGGGGATTGCCAAAATTCACCGGGAAGGATCGCGGGAGTCGACGGAACAGTACGGACTAAGATGTGGGTCTTACATAATTAATGCTAATAGTGGTGACAATGATAATTGTAATCGAAATAAATCTATTATAAGAGAATTAACAAATCTAGATTAATCCAAGTCAAGACGCTAATTCACCTTGATTTGCTTGATTTAAGTAGAAGTTGATTTCTAATTCGACTTTAACTCGACCCAAGACGAGCCAAGGCAACCTAGTCTAGTTCTAACCTCAACAAATCTACACCCTTATAATATCAATAGTAACTTGTTTGGTTCAACTCGTTTCAGCCCCAACCTAAACCGGTCCAACTCCACCCAATTCGATTGCCAACCTAATGTACTTGGTGTGACCGACACTTTACCCTCCAACTGCTATGATTGGACAAGATCAACCCCTAAATCACATGTTAATTGAAAACGAAAAGAAGATTCAAGGTAAATTCTCTTACCATGGCTACACGGCTTGATACCACTTAATATGAGGTCGAGCTTCTCGGGCACTAAACGGGGTCAAACCTCTTCAACAAGGTTTATAGGTGCTGCTGCATCAAACGACGCCAGCCTCGATTACACTCAAATCGAGCCGACTCGGTTGAGTCAACTTGGCAGCTAATGCAGCGTGCACACACTCACTTTTTCTCTCCCACAAATCTTCTCCTCCTTCTATCGTTCCTTCCTTCTTCACTCCTTGCCTTTCCCTCTGCTGAAGGCCCAGTAGTAACAGCTAGATGCCTAGGCAGACTCGGTCCAGCCTCGACTCGGTTCAAGCTGGAGTGGGACGCACTCACACTCCCATTTCTCTTTCTCTCCCTGTTTCTTCCTATTTTCTTCCTTTTCTTCTCCTTTTTTTTCTTCAGACCCACACATCAGCAAAAATGCTGGACCAAACCTCACCCTGATTCAAACCCCAGCGACTTGAGCTCGCTTGACTCGGCAGCGAGTGCAGCACAACACCTGCATTCACTCCCTCCTTCCTTTCCTTCTCTTCTACTCTTTCTTTTCTCTCTTTTCTTCCTTTTCTTCTTCCTGTTTCTACATCTCTGTCAATAGAGAACACCGACCCAACTCGGTCGGGTCAGTGCAATGCGGCAGCCATCAACTCGGTGCGGTGTAACAGCCGCACCTCTTCATTTTCTTCTTCTTTCTTCCTTCCTTTCTTTCTTTCTTCTTCCTGTTTCTTCTTCTGCTGCAGGTCCAACAGGACCATTAGACGGCTGGAATCTTCCCAACTTAAACCGAACTTAGTGCGGTTAGGCCAAGGAAGACAATCCGCCATTAATGGCAGATCAAGACTCAGTTGACATTTCTCCAAAATAGTATTTCTGGAGGACCCTAACACATCCTAGGAAGCTTGAAGAAAAAGAAAAGCAAAGCTCCATGGGCGTTTGGTTGGTGGTTTTGCATGGACAAGAAACAGCTAAGGAAGAGTTATTTTCGGTTGCTGGTTTTCTACTCAAAACCCTAGCCTCTGCAATGGCATGGACGACTGAGATAAGCTTGGACGGAGGGCTAGGATTGGAGGGTTTCTCCTCACGCGGATCATGCTAGCTGGCTGGAGAAAAGAAAGGGTAGTTTCCATTTTAGGAAACTTTGTGTTTCCATGACCCATTTGTAGTGAAGATTGCACCCACGCACATGCATCTCAATGTGCGAGGTGAGGTGGGTTTTGTGGGACCCATGCCCTAGACACAATTGACGGTTTAGATCATCCATGGCGATGATCATGGTGGTGCAAAACAGAGGGAGGAAGAGAAATCCCTCCGTTTTTGGGCTAGGCACAGGTCAGCTCGTGCTGACTGGTCTCCCACGACCCGTCCACGGTGAGTGCACCACCCATGGTGCACACGCAACGTTTGTGTGGGGTCCACCGTGATGTTTGTGGGAAATCCACTCCGTCCATCCCACTCTATGGGCCTTACAAGAGACCTTGGCCAAAGATCAGATGGGCCCAAGGCTCAGGTGGTCCATACGAATTCATTTACGTCCTTTAAGGGGCAACTACGTAGGTTCCATGGTCAGATCAACCTCGACCCGAGTATCAACGGTCAAAAGCTCCTAGTGCATCATTTGTAGGTCCCTTATACATAATGCTAACCATATACTACCATTAATATTGATTTTTATTACTATTACTATCCTTTATCATTATTTTTATTTTTATTTTTATTTTTATTTTTCATTATTATTATTATTTTAAAAAATTACATTAATAAAAAGGAATAATGTACTTTGTTATATATGTATAATTGGTACAGATTGTTAATTATATGAATATTAGTGAAAAGGAGCAAAGGTTAATATATATCATTTGTATAGTTATATATGTTTTAGGTTTTAAATTTCATATAATATTATTTGAAATATGTTATTTATTATAAATTTTATTAATTTACGTAATATGGATTTTTATGATTGAAATTCATATTATAATATGGATTGTAATTAATATCAATTTATTATGAATTTTTAAAATCTTTATGAAGTGTGCTTTCGTAGTGTATGTGTTTATGTTGCATTATTTATATATAAAAAAAATTTGTATTTATATTAAATTAATCTACATGGTAACACTCGAGTACTGGAAAGTACGGGGTGTTACGAGGGGGCTATAAGCTAGGCTGAGTCTGACCAGCTCCTAAATGGGTCCGTTATCGACGAGCCGGGTAGGCATTGGTATACTGCTGGTAGGCGGGTAGTGAGGTCTTTTCCACTCATTGGGTTGCGTGGCTTGCAGGGGTGGTAGCCAGTTTGGAGTGTACTAGACCCCGGTTATAATTCCAGAGAGGAACCGTACTGATAGGTAGACTTATTGAGTAGGAATTGCATATCATTCATTCATTCATTCACTATCCACTCGGGCTGGTGGTGCGTAACTATTTGTTACATGTACCTTCGCATGGCCAGGATTTTGGTTGGGTGCGCGACTAACCTAATATTAGGAGTTTACCATATTGAGTCTGACTATCCAAATTTAGGTATGAGACTGCTTTAGATAGAAGTCCCTTGTGATGAACCCTATAGCCTGCGATACTACGTACTATCATCCCAACTTCACACTCTAGCTTGGTCATTTCATTCGCATCGCATATTACATTACAGCCACAGGCATATGGCGTTTTAGGTTGCTATGTTTCTGCACTTATATGGCCTAGACGGACTTAGCAGGATTTACACATTGCATTGTATCCTCGACATCTGATATTTGGCTCTCTATAACTCTTCATTTGCATAGTTGATCTGTATTGGGTACTCTGATTTTGTATGATTTATAAACTTGCAGTATTTCCGCTTACTCTGATATCGTATGATTCATGATCTTGCCAGTAATTCCGATATTGTATGATTATGGCATTGTAATGGATACTTGGCACTTACCTTGCGCACACACTTACACCACCCTCTAAGCTTTTTATAAGCTTATGCACAATAGATGCGTGCAGGTGGCATAGTGTTGCAGCAGCGTCGAGCTTGGAGTATGTAGTCGTCTTCCGGAGCTTTGATTTTTGATATATGTATTTCCCTTTCAGCATTGTATTCAAATGTTTATATTAATGGATATATGATGATGATGTTGCCTTTGTGATTTAGGTATACTTATGGTTATGCTTCTAACGATATAAATGTACGTTGGAAACCCTCCTTGTAGGATCCCAGGATCAAAATTTGGCGTATAGGCGCTGGGAGCCGAGAATGGGGTACTACGGAGGTTGTTGGCATTGGATTCAGCGATCGGGAATTTTGTGAGCCCAATTTCCAGGTTTAGGGCGTGACAAGTGGTGAGGATTTGAAGTTTTGACTTTTTTACGATAGTCGTACCCTCCTGTGTTATTTCTAAGATATCCCAGGCTTGCTTTGCAGTATCGCAAGATATAATTCTTTTGAATTCATCTGGTGATAGTGTGCAAGTGATTGCATTTAAAGATTTGGCATTAGAACTACTCTCATTTTTCTGAAGAGTGGTCCATGAATAATAATGTGTAACTTTAACAGATTTAGTTCCATCAGTGCCTAGAACTTCAGACGTGGGTGGGTTCCATCTAGTCACTCTCATCGATGGACCTCAAAAAGATCCTCATCTTGGCTTTCCAATAAGCATAATTGGAACCATCAAAAGGTGGACCTAGTAATAGAGAGGCTATCAAAATTTGACATATTAAAAGCTCGAGATCACTTAGCTTAAGAAATGAATCCAAATGAATGAGCTATTAGGCTTTGATACCACTTAAAAAGGTTGAGCTCTAAGTCCTTGGGGGGGGGGGGGGGGGTGGGGGGTTGAATAGGACTATGCTAAATAAAAATAAAATGCGGAATACAAAGATAGATAACACAATAAAATAATAAGATAGCACAAGTAAATTGCAACCTCAAATGTACTAGTCTTGAGAGGTTGATACAAACTTGGTTCTAAGGACAACCTAACACAAAAAACCAAAGGCTTATGGCAGGACAACTTTACTAGAACGTTGGTAAGTATCAAAAACTCAAACCAATAAAGAGGCAAAGGAAATAAACTAAGTTATTACAACATTCACCACAAGTGCATAAAGTAGATTGCAACATTCATCACAACACATACATCACAATCATCATCCAAACTGTAACACCCTGAAAATTGGGGGTCGCGTAAACACTCGACTCCCAAGTTCTCGGGTCACTTATAACCGATTTTATATTATTGCTTAATCAGTCTTAAATGCGCAGCCTGGAATTACTTGGAACATGAAGCACAATCACAACTAGTCTACTGAAATGAAAAGGGCAAATATATACAAGTCCAACAGAATATAAGCGGGTCGCACAAGGCGTTGCCCAATAAAAATATAAAAAATGTTGTCTAAAGAATGGTGCGCTGAACCCCGACTCGAAGATCCAGGCTCGCCTGTGAACTATACAGCGAACCGCTCATCAACTGAAAATAGGACAGCTCGACCTCCTCCTCGAAGCTCGCCTCATCAGGCTCCTCATGCCTTGAGTCACCTGCATCTATGAACGGGTCTGGTTGGTGTTTTAAAACACCGTCCCAGAGTAGGAGTGAGTGATCAACTCAGTGGGTGCTATTAATCTTAAGTTGTACAAGCAGCAGTTATATTAAGAATTTAATGAAAAACATTCATCCACAGTGACTAAGCTAATCTTGGGAATGTGTATGCATGATGGATAATATGATGCATGCCCTTGCCACAACACTCCCTCGAGCGATTCCGTCTAACGATCGCGTATGTCGACACTCCCTCAGAGTGACCTCGACTGCCGAGTTGCCACTCTAACTAGTGCGATGTAATGCGATTGTGTTAGCCAAGTTCTTAATTAAGTCCATTCATCCGGCAGGTTTGGGAATCTGGTACACCCCACGTATCAATGCCTTAATCTGGTTGCAAGGCCAAGGCCCCCCAACGTGTGAAGTCGAGACCCCGCGATCCTTGATCCCGTCGGGTTTTCCATCCCCGACTCCAAGCACATGGGGAGTGTCGAGAGGAAGGAATCGCTCGCGGTTACTACGGGGAGGCGCGTCACCCCAGCGTAAGCCGACAGCTCGGACACAGTGTCTCATTCCACCATGCCCGGCTCACGAGGCAGTGGATCAACTTCAAGTGGTTATCGGTGGGCTGCAATGGTGGTAGGGTGTTCCAGGTTCCATACATATGTGAGCAAACAAGGTTAACAAATAGGGTTGGTCGGTAAGTAGGCTAGACCGTACGAGTCAGACGAATATGCGACGAACGACATCGGGTACAAGGGACCCATGTAGTCGAACTACTGCCGCCTGTACACACCCGCCCAAGCCCACGGGTTTAGCCCTAGCATAGTCCTATCGATGGGACTACCGTCTCTCTTCATGTTCCCGACCACCCAGGGTATGAATAGTGATTCATAGCATGCCAACTACCAATGCATCATCCAATATAAACAACATCATGGTTTCATACTCCTCAACATACAATTTAGATTCTCGTAGCAAGTAAGGCTAACAATATCATGAAATAAAGTGCATGTGAGTTATGTGTGTGGGTGAGGAAGTTAAGCACTTTCTTTATCTTAAGAAATCGTAAGCACAAGAGTAATGAATCATGGATACTAAGAAGCAACACTATAAGGAAAAATCCAACAAGACATGAGCATGAGATCATCCATACACAAAATCATGTGAGAGGCAAGAACACCATCATATGAAAAGCAAACACACAATTCCATGCAAATCAAACAAACATGCAATTCCTAGGATTCTTCTAGATTATCAAAATATAGCATCCAAACAATCAAAATCATTAGATTCGTAATAAAATTGGTACTAGGCCACCTAAGGATAATAGTCTGCACCTATGGTTCGTTGAGATCTTGGAAATGACCTAGAAATGCCGAACTCGAAGTCGATTAGCCGGAATCCCTAAAGCAAAGCATTGCATGTTAGAATCTCATGCAAATCCTCCCTCAACATGAGGGGTTTCCAAGAAGATGAGAGATTTACCTATCAAATCGGCGGAGAGGGGTTCTCCCGGTTGTGGATGATGGATTTTCTTGAGGGAGAGGTAGGGTTTTGCAAGATGGGACTCCCTTGGGCCCTACTTTGATCTATGACCCACCTTCACTCTCCTTCACTCTCCCTTCCTCTCTTCTTCCTTTCTTCTTTCTCCCTTTTCTCTCTTTCCTTCCCTAGGGCAAATTCGTATGGGGAGAGGGGTGCCCAAAAGAAACCCCTTTTATAATGCCAGATTTGGTGCAAATGGCCCCAAGCTTCCACAATTTTCCAAAAGACCACTAGGACTCCCTATTGGTGTTGGGGCGGCCCTAACACCCCTCTGTCCACCAAACTTGGTGTGTAGGTGCCTTATGGCCCGATGAGAGGTCATGCAAAGTTTGAGAACAAACGGATGATCAAGTATGGGGTTTGAGTATACGGTTCCGATCTTTAAATGGCCCTAAGGGGCCCATTTCGGTGATTAGGGTGGCTCTGGTGGCCCTCTGGCCATGAAACTTACAGGATAGGTGACGCATGGCCCGATAAAGGGCCATGCAAAATTTGGGGACGATCGGATATGAACAAACGGATGATCGAGTATGGGGTTTGAGTATATGGTTCCGATCTTTAAATGGCCCTGAGGGGCCCATTTCGGTGATTGGGGTGGCTTTGGTGGCCCTTTGGCCATGAAACTTACAGGATAGGTGACCCATGGCCAGATGAAGGGCATAGAAAATTGGGGACGATCGGATATGGGGTTTGGTCGCACGGGTCCGAATCGCGATCAACGGTCACCGTGCCACGATCGGGACCCAGATTTTGTGGGCGGGTGTAGAAAAATATATTAGACCTTCACCGTAAATTTAGAAGAAATCTGACGGCTGAAAAGTTTGGTATCTCGATTTTATTCGCAAGTGCCAGATTCCCATTCTGGCATTGGTGGGGTGCATTTGGCAAGTGCCAGATTCTAATTCTAGGTGTCCACTGGGTTTGCAGTCTTCAATGGACCACAAGCCCAGTGAGATCTTCAGTTTCCTAAATTTTTAAATTTTTCTCACCCTCTTCGGTCGCTAGGTGGTCCACACGGGCTGTTGTTAAGTGTAAACAGGTCATCTGGCTTGGCGGCCCGCACTAGGTCCTATCATGACCCGTCTGGTCTACTTGGTTGGGTTAATCCTAGATTAATTTTACTTACGGTACCTCACCACGAGTAGTTTAAACGAATGGTCCTGCGGCAAATCCTACGTGGACGTCACAGGACACTGTACTGGTTGGACGAGACGTTACAATCACCCATGTATAAGCTAGCATTGAGTGCCAATGGTCAGTATATGATAATATAAGTTAATTACATAAAAAAATTAAGGATTTTTAGAAATCCAAAACAATAAAAATCCGGGATGTTACACAAACTCTAAGAATTATAGTGGTTCATGTGTGTACACCAACTGTTCGTAAACAGCCACACAACTACTCCACTCCCAATATCCACACCCACGGGATATCGACTTTCACTAAGAAATAAGGTTTTCCAAGGTTCACCTTAAAACCTTCACAATTGTGTCTTTCAAATGGGCTTACACAATCACAAAAACCCCACAATGAGTTTTCCTGGCTTAATCTCACAAACCAAAAATGCATAAAATAAAATTGTACTTATCTGAATATTCTTCTTCCGATGTAGCCCGGTAGAACCAATTCGATGTAGACGTAGATGTTCAATGTCCAATCTCACAAATGAAATGATTCTAAGTCTAAATGATTTTAAAATAAAATTAACCTCGGCTAGCTTGATTTGATTTTGATCTCAAAAGGGTAAATCACAATTCCCTTTTAATAGAATATAATTGAATAAATGAGATCTCAAAATCAAATACAAAAAGTTGTAACATGAATATAAAATGAATAAGTAATAGCTTCGCAATTGCAGGAACTTATCTCTCAGTGTGATGACTTGATTAGGCTTGGAATGAATGAAAAACTCTGAGATTCGTCCTCTATTTATAGGTAAAAATTGTGTTCCCTCGACTGGTCTAAGGGTTGGTTTGACTGGTCGAAGCACCAACCAATTTTCAAAATTTCTGGCACAATAAGATAAACCCGTTACTCGACTGGTCTAGTGGCTTGCTCGACTGTCAAGCAATGCACTCGAGTGGTCGAGTGGGACTAGAAAAACTTGCTGGACTTTGAGTCGAGCCTTGTTCGACTGGTCAAGACTGTTCACTCGACTGGTCGAATAGTGTGCACGACTGGTCGAGCCACAACAAAAAATTCTCAAAAAATCTCAATAAATCTTAGACTGGTCGAGCCAGTGCCTGAAATAGTCGAACAATGACTAGCACTAGTCGAAGAAAAGCCTATAAACTTATACAATGATCCAAATTCAATATGCAATTAATATGACCTAACCTATGGTCAATGTAGGGTCATCCATACCTTGAATGTAAGTTTGAAACATCGAAACATCGATCGCTTCGGTAACTCGATTATCTTGAAGTACGTGAAGCTTGACCTTGTAGTCTTGAACTTAAGCATGAGCTAGAGCTTGTGTTCTTGTGACTCTAAGCTTGAGATAGTGATCTTGTAATATGAGCTTGAGTACTTAAAACTTGAGCTAGAGGTAAAGAACTTGAACTTGAGCTTTGAGTTTCTGTTCTTATACTTGAGCTTGTGTTCGACCTTTAGCAATGTGTCTTCAACTTGAAAATGTAGAAGAGTTAACGATGGTGATCTTGAAGGTGAACTTTCCATCATAACAAGATATTGACTCTAAGCGGTTTGGCACGACAAAATTTGACAATATCGGGTGTTAGAATTACAACATAGCACTTACAAAATTTACATTCCATAGTGTAATCGCTGCTTTTATCAAGTAAATCCTTTCCCTTAGGGCCTATTTGGTTTTCCATAATACAGGTAAATTGCTGTAAATCACTGTAAAAAAGTAATTATTACATTCTTTCACCTGTTTGGAAACGAGTGAGTAATTTCACCTGGGAAACCGGTCCAAAAATGTTGACTTAAATTCGTAGGCCCCACCATAATGTATATAATATATCCGTGTCGTTCATTTGTTTTATTAGAATGTTTTGAGGCTTTATTCGAAAAAATTAGGAAGATCTAATGTTCAATTGGCCCACATGAAAGGAAACAATGGACTTAATTTGTCCACCGTTAAAAGTTGATTCTTTTACTGGGCCCATGTTAAGGTTTATTCACCATCTAACCCGTTCATAGGGTCACATGGACGTGGATAAGTGAAAAATATAAATATAAGCCTGATATAAAATTTCTAAGGGCCTCAACAAGTTTTTAATGGTAGGCATTTAATTCTCATAATTTCGTGTGGTGTGGTCCACTTGACCTTTGGATTTGCCTAATTTTTGGGCTCATCCCTTAAATTCATTTGGCATAATGAATGGGCAGTGTGGATAAGCAACACACATTATGGTGGGCCCCATATTTATTTTACAAAATCCTCGATTTGAGTGCTTAAAAAGTAACCGGTCAAGTCAGCATTGGGAAAGATGAAGGTAGATGAAGGTAATTACCTTGGTAAGTAATGCTTACTCGTTTACAACGTAATTACACTTAAGCTAGAAAACCAAACAGGCCCTTAGCGTAATCATTTACTTGCTGCGCTTATTACTTACTTTATTTAGCTTAATTCGTCATATAAACACAGTAGTTGATAACTATAGCTATAATTAAACCGCACTGTAGTGATCAATTTTAATTTTCCTTTTTATATTTCACTCTTCGTATATTAAGAAAATCCATTTGTACGGAAGGCAAGAGGAAACCCATCATTAGAGGACGAACCCTACCCTTTAACTATCGCATGATCCATTTACACTTTGAGCAAGTGGCTGAATAGGCGACCAATCTCCTCAAATCTCGGTCATACTTAGTGTCTGCCTACTTTGGCGCTCAGGGTCATTGTTGTTCGGTTTGAATTAGAACCGTAATCTCAATTCTGGCACGCCCGTGCACATGTCACCCGTGCTGGAGAAAGGATCGTGAAAAAAGTGGCGAACAATAATAATGATAAAAAAAATTAAGATTTAAAACATAAGCATATATGAGTCTCAAAGTTCCCAATCACAAAAGCCCATGACCAAAGTAATATAATTATATGGAAGGAACATCTCAATGCAGGTAAAAAGGGGACTTTATGCGAACGCAATCTCGCCTTAACCCTCGTGCTTGTGCTCATCCTCATCCTCCTCAAAATCATAACTACTAGCTTCACAAACCATATGCAACTATGAGGGCCTTAATTATTTTTACAACATATGATTTTGAGGGTTTGGTATAAGTAAGCTACGATGAGGGCCTTAATTATTTTTGGTATAAGTAAGCTACGATGCTTGCTCATGACTCTACTTCATGAGTAAACTTTGTGGCCCAACGTCATGTATATGTACTATCCATGCCGTTCATCCATTTTTACATGTCATTTTAGGACATGTTCCAAAAATGAATCATATCCAAAGCTCAAGTGGACCAAACCACATGAAATGGTGTGCATTCATGTATATGTATTATGTATTATCCACGTTGTCATGTATATGTATTATCCACATCGTCCATCCATTTTTACATATCATTTTAAGACATGATTTCAAAATTGAATCATATCCAAAGCTAAAGTGGATCATACTATAGGAAATAATGTGCATACAACTTATGAGCTGAATCAAATCGAGCTTTGAGCCAAACTGAGTCGATATTGCCCTTGTTTGATTTTGGTTTTTTTTTTTTACTTAGACTCTAAGGCTTGGTTTAGTTTGAACTTCTATTTGAACCAATCCAAGCCAGCTTTTTCAAACTAATCTTAGCCAAGCTTCCGAGCTGGCTTAGTTTGTGTACAACACTAGCTCTGCGGGGCGCAAGGCATCATTGTGATGCATGAGTATTGTTGATGCAAAAATCTGGTCCACCCTTTTTAAACCTTTGAGTACCTACATAGGAAGAAACAAAGGAGACCCCGGCTGGAGCAGGGGATCCTCCGATGCCAAAGTCAGGCTAGGAATCTGGGTCTAATAGTATCGAGGGGTTTTGGGTGAGAGATTCTGCATACCTTTCACCATTAGAGATGCTCCTATAGCCGATGAAATAGAGGAGATCTTCCTATTTAGTAGGGACGTATGGTAAAGGGATTCAGATCCCGAACGCGTGGGGGAATCTCTTGAGATCCTTGGCGAAGATCTCGAGATCCCGAGCGTGTCGCAGATATCTTTTGCACTCTTTGGAAAAGATATCGAGCGAATCTTTCTTAAATAAGATCTGATTATTCAAAATCAGTAGAAATGTGCAGTAGGTGGCCAAGGTGGTCTTGGCCAACCCAACTTCGGGATAGTATGCCGACCCGGATTCTCTAGCGAACCTTGACCCATCTCTCAGTGCTGTGTAGAATACCTACCTGCCAACTTGTCCTCATACTTCGTGTTAGGACAGTGAGGCCGAGCTCCTTTCCTTAGTAAAATTTGGTTGACATATGTTGTGAGGGGTCGAGCTCAAGAGTCCGAGGTGATCTTTGCCGACCTGGATACTCGGATGAGCTTTGAGTCTCCCCTTATCATTGGGTAGATGACCAACCTGCCAACCTGCCTTAAGAGTCCGATGTGGTTTTGGCTGACTTGGATACTTGAATGAGTGTCGAGCCTCTCCTTATCATTGGTTAAATGACAGACCTGCCTTCATATGTAGTAGGTGACCGACCTCTCTTCCTTAGTCATTGAGGACCTCATTGGTTATGACCGGCGCTGCCGACTTCGTGTCCCGCAGAGATGTCCGAGCTGACCTCTTCTCTTTAGCCAGTCCATTTATACCTATAACAGGTCTTATCAGGATAGACAGTTATGACCATCTTATCCATTTTTCAATATTATTTTAGGATATGAAACAAAAATGCGGTGAAGTCAAGGCTCGGGGGTACCACACAGTGATATTGAACTCTCACCCTTAAAAAATTATTAAGAGCCCTTGAAGTTTTGGATGAAGCTGATATTTGTGTTTTCCCTTCATCCAGGTCTTTATGACCTTGTTGACAGGTTGGATGGCAAATCAAAATTAAGGTGGGCCCTTGAAAGGTTTCAACGGTGGGTGTCACTACCACCGCTGCTTCCTGTGGTGTGGTCAACTTGAGCTCTGTATCTATGTTATTTATAGGTTCGCACAATAAAATGATCCGTAAAAATTGATGGACGGCGTGGATAAAACCAAACATCACGGTGGACCCCACAGAGCCTGTACGGGGGCAGGGCGCAATCCGCTTCCAAAAACAAAGCGCTCCACATTGACCTTCAAGTTCCAACCCCCAACCCCACATGAAACTTGCCTCCTTCTCATTTCTCAGAGTCAGAAGACCTCTACATTTTTTTTTATCTCTACCCTCACTTCCCCTCCAAACCCTAATAATCGCCATGGACGCAGCTCGAGAAGATCTCCCTAACCCGACCCCTATCTCTCAGATGGACGGACCAGATTCCTTCCCCAACTCGGACGACACTGACAAGTACGGTTTCCAGCGGTCGGAAATGAATCAGAGTCCTCTGGCGGGCACCGTAGATGCTTACGACTGCCACCTTTTCCTCTGTTACAAGAATCCCGAGAGCTGGCCTCCCCGCATCGAAGGCTCTGAATCCGATCGCCTTCCAAGACTACTCGCTGCTGCCTTAAAATCTCGCAAGAACGAAATACAAAGAAATGTCAGTTCTCTCGTCGAATTTCATTCCATATTTTTTTCTTTTCTCTAATTCCCTTTGCTGATTCATCTTCTTTAAGCTCGTCAAAAGAGGTTAGAATTCTGGGACAATTATATATGGGTTGTAGTGACTGTACATTTATCCTCTCCTCTGGGACCCGTTCTGTGCAATTGGAGCCATGTTAGGTGATCCAGACCATTCATCTGATGGATGAAGGGGCAGGATGAAAGGTCAGATTGAGATAGGGGAAAAAAATAGCTTCTAATTTTCCCAAGAGCAGAACTTGCTCTGATGCCAATTAATGCAAACCCGAAAAGGAAAGCAAATAAATCAATAAGAAAATAAAGAGATTGTAGAAAAGATCCAACAATCCTCTAGCTGGATGCTAGAGATCACAATGCAAGACTGTGAGCAAGCTCAACAGTCCTCTAGTCTAGAACTAGAGATCACTTTCCCTCCTTTCAACAGCCACCATAGAGAAAAGAAGAAAATTTCATAAAGAGAATATTGATCAAGTTGTCTTATTCCACAGGACAGAAGTCCTATTTATAATCAACCTTACAATCTGTAATAAAAGATATGAAATCTAAAAATCTATGAAATAGGAAAGCTCCTAAGTAACAAAACTTTCTATATTTAAGAAAATATCTAAAATAAGAATCTATGAAATAGGAAAGCACCTAAGTAACAAAGCTTTCTAAAATAAGAAGATGCTTAGATGAGAAAATATTCAACATTATTCCCTGCCTAAAAATAAAGATTTGAAAGAAAGAGTAGATTTCTTAATCTAGAAATTTGAAAAAATGGAAAGTGAGGATGGTTAAAAAAGGAAGGTGGTCCTTTTCTTGTACACATGTGCGGAGCGTGCACGTGTGGGATGCGGGATGATTGCATCAATTGGCCCCTCTGTGAATGGAAAATCCCCCTAGAATTTAATGGATCGGAAAATCCCCAGATTTCAATGGATTGGAATTACCTACCCATCCCCCAATATTTGGCCTTCTTCCCGTTGAATGTTGATTGTTGCTTTACTCACTCTCCCTCTTCAACCATCTATTTCTCGGCCAGTGACCAATACGTTAGGATTTTCCAGATTCATAGTGGGATCCATTGGATGGGCAGCCTGGATCACCGAACCAATGATGCTGCTCACGTGGACTTGGTTCGGGAGGCACTATATTCATTTTGCTATGCAGAATCATACCTCAACTTTGGTTTGGAAGGAAAATGCACACCTCTAAGATTTTGATCCTTCATACAAGGGCTTCATTTTGGATAGGAAATAGCTTTTTAGAACTAAACCAATCGGACAATCTTGGACCTCCTACTGGATGTCTTTGGCAGTTGAATGTGAACTGTCAATCCTGAAATGTCCTCCGACCACACAGCTTGTTTGGTGGGTGTGAGATTTGGATAATGGCTCATCTATGATTATTTGTCTTATTTTTGGGTGCAGATTAGGTGAGGTAGGGGTAACAGCTTAGTGAGTGAGGCCCTGACTGTGGGGCCCACCTAGATGTATGTGTTGTATATCCACGCTGTCCATCCCTTTTGCCGGCTCATTTCAGGGCATGATTCCAAAAAAGAGGGAAATCCAAATCTCATGTGGACCACACCACAGGGAAACAATGGTGATTGAATGCCCACCATTAAAAACTTCCTAGGGCCCACTGTTATGTTTATTTCCAACTTGTCGATAAGGTCACACAGACCCCCTTTTGCCGGCTCATTTCAGGGCATGATTCCAAAAATGAGGGAGATCCAAATCTCATGTGGACCACACCACAGGGAAACAATGGTGATTGAATGCCCACCATTAAAAACTTCCTAGGGCCCACTGTTATGTTTATTTCCAACTTGTCGATAAGGTCACATAGACCTGGATGAAGGGAAAACACAAATAGCAGCTTGATCCAAAACTTGTGGCCCCCAAGAAGTTTTTAATGGTGGGAATTCAATCCCTACTATGTGGCCCACCTGAGATTGGGATCTGATTTTTTGGGCCATGCCTGAAAATGATCTGGCAAAACGGATGAACGACATGGATATACAACACATACATTGAGGTGCCCCCCACCGTTAGGGCCTCACCCACTAAGCTGTTACCCCTGCCTCACCTAATCCACACCCCTTACTTTTTGGACAAATGGTTCATCATCATCCATTGTCCAAAGAGGCTGGATCCAATACAATCATATCTAGGATAAGCTTAAGGTACAAACCAAAGTTTGGGTCGACCGTGATGTTTTAATGACATCCAATCTATCCATCATGTGCGCCCCCTAATATTCCCCTCAGATCCAAAAATTTGGATGGCCCAAAATGATGGGGACATCTCGCGCACATGCACGCCCCCCCTCCCCCCAAAAAAAAAAAAAAACACGTACGCAAGGAGGAGGGCCCCACCATCGATCTGGATCGATGACGACGTCTAGGGAGGGCCTCTTAGTTAGAAGACGGAGTTTTAGTTCGTTGGAGTGGGCCCGATAGTCAAGTAAAGCCCATCATGGGATCTCATGATCGTGGCCCACTAGTCTGATTAATTTCATATTTTAAGTTTTGCTTATTAATGTTATAAGAATACATTGGACGATTTAGATTTCCTTGATTAGTTTTTATTTTTGTTTACTTCATCGCCAAGTAAGGTTTTGCACATGGCACAAGTTTTGGGGTATATGGTTTTCCTATATTGTAGGTTTTTTTTTTTTTTCATTGAAGCTTAATAAAAATTCTGCGTTTTCCTACTCTTCTCGAGTTGTGGAAATCCAATTGGGTGCGAAGCCCTCCCTTCATCGAAGGGTTAACTACCGTGGTGTGAAGCCACATCGATCTCGATTCGCCCCCATCCTCTACCATCTCTATTTCTCATCTCATACCACCATCCGCACTTCAAATCTGTCCTTTATTGCAACAATTTTCCTATTTACAGCAGAATTCCAGATTTTGACCTGGCCCTGCAGGAGGGCTGAAACTTCGGCGGAGCACCACGCACAGATTGCTCATCCAATCGACACGAAACTTGGGGGTTTTGAAGCCCTCCCCTGGTTGACCAGAGCCAAGGAGGCGCTTTCTTCTTTCGCCGCCCCCCCACGTGCAGCCAGACCCCCGCGCACGTGCGATAGGCCTGGTCCGTTGTCCGGCTGCGGGGACTATCTGTAGGTTCAAATTTCCGTCTATTTTATCTCTCTCATACCTTTTTTCCATAACCCTAACTCTAGATTGCATTATTTTCAATTTGTTTGCCCCTTTTCTAATCCTAGGATTCTCTGAATTGAAACTGGTGAATCTCTTGGATTAAGGACTGATTACTGTGCATGTGTGGATGAGTTTTACTTCCCTTTGAGTATCGTTTGGCTTATAATTTCTATTGATCCAGCCCTAACATGTGTAGGCTTGGACCTGCACGGATTCCCCTTGCTTAAATGTTTGAACTTTTGTGTGGGATGTGGAAATTTTATGTGAATGTTTCTGAATTAGTTTGATCTAAAGCCTGAGATCTTGTATATCATAGTTAATTTTCATGTCCTGCATCAAATTTGGTATCAGAGCTTAGGGTTCTTATAGGGGAATGCATTACATGTTTAGGGTTTAGTTGTTTATGTCCATTACGCATCAATTCTTATCATATATGGCTGTTTAGAGGTCCATAAACCCTGACATTAGCTGCTAAAATTTTCTATTATCCCCTTATTTGTATTATCCCCTTATTTGAATTATTTTAAAAATTAACTTAGCTTTCTATTTCTAGATTTAGAAACTTTCCTTTTCTGTTTTTAGAAATTAATTTTTTAGAAACTTTCTTAATCTATTTTCAGAAACTAATTTCCTTTCATTTTTCTTTTTAAGAAACTAGTTTACTTTCCTTTTTCTTTTTTTAGAAACTAACTTACTTTCTATATTTAGAAACTAGGTTGCTTTTTTAGAAACTTTCCTAATTTATTTTTTTTAGAAACTTTCCTTTTTCGTTTTTAGAAACTAGGTTGCTTTTTTAGAAACTTTCTTATATTTTGACAACTATATTGCTGGATTTTGGTAGCATTGTGTAGTTTCCCTCATATAGAGTCTCATAGGATCATTTAGTCCCATTTACTTGCATATAGTTGTAGTAGAAGGTCCTTAGGTGGAGTTAGAAGTTATATGCCCACACGTACGGGTCGTGGTTTTGGTTTGCACCCTACACTAAACATGAAGCAATTGCAAGAGTCAATAAATAAGCTGACCTAGCATTTTGAGTCTTTGGGTAAGCGCTGGGAACAACATATGGACTAATGCTTTGAACAACTTAATGTGCGCATTATCCAACTAGAGACCTCTGTCAGGATATACCCTACCATTGGGGGAGATGCCTAATCTCAAGCAGGTGGCCAGGAGGATAGACCAATGAATGAAGGTAGCCAAAGAATCAGTTATGGGCGTGCACCCGTGCACCCACCCCATAAGGGACTCAAGACCACTATTTTGAGTGGTACAACATGTATGACCATGTGACTAGAGAGAGCGCACCAGAGGCTAATGTAGAGTTACCCACTGAGGTTATTCCGGTAGTGGATGAGTTTCGTGCTGTCTTTCCTGATGATATACCGGATGAGTTTTTTCCTATGAGGGATATAGGGCACACCAGAACATGGGATACCATATTACCTATAGCCGAGTTTGTGTTTAATAGTTTTGTAGATAGGTCCACAGGTTTAGGTCTTTGAGAAGTCGTTACTGGTTATAAACCTAGGAAACTTATTGATCTTGTCCCTATGTCGCTGTCCCATAAGCCGTCAGAGTCTGTAGAGTTTTTGCGCATCACATTCATTTATGTCATCAAGAAATCAGGCAAAAGATCATGACTAGTAATGAACATTACACACTTTCTGCAGACCAACATAAATGTGTCAAGGAATTCAATGTAAGGGATTGTGATGGTCTGCATCAGGCCAGAGCGGTACCCTCAAGGAGCTGATCGTAAATTACACGCGTAGCGCTGGACCATTCAAAATTATAAAACGAAACGGTCTCAATGCGTATGTGGTAGACCTTCCACCTTCCATGGGAATTAGTTCCACATTCAATGTGAAAGATCTAGTTGCATTTCAGGGGACCACTGATACATTGTCCAGCCTATCACCTAACCATCCTGATTCCACAAACATTTCCCTTGATCCATGGCCCCCTCCAGACCCATCTCCGGCCTCTACGTCCCATACTTACCCCTCCCGACCCATATTCCCAGCCTCTACGTCCCATACCTACCATTCTCGACTCATTTTCCTAGCCTTTACCTCCCATACCTACCTTTCCCACACCTAGAGAGGAGATAGAGGATATTCTGGACCGTCAAATAATATCCACGTCGGACGTCGGGTTTCAGAAGTTCTTGGTCAAGTGGAAGTCACGTTCAGCTTCAGACAGTACGTGGTTCGCTGAGGAGGAGCTTCAGAGACTTGATCCTTACATCTCGGAGCGGTTCAAGGGTTTTGTTTCGCTTGTGGTGAAACCTTCGTAGCCGGGGAGAAATGATGGGGACATCTCGCGCACATGCAAGCCCCCTCCCCACTACTCACGTACGCAAGGAGGGCCCCACCATCGATCTGGATCGATGACGACGTGTAGGGAGGGCCTCCTAGTTAGAAGACAGAGTTTTGGTTCGTTGGAGTGGGCCCGACAGTCAAGTAAAGCTCATAATGGGATCTCATGATCGTGGCCCACTAGTCTGATTAATTTCATATTTTAGGTTTTGCTTATTAATGTTATTTAGAATATCATGGACGATTTAGATTTCCTTGATTAGTTTCTATTTTTGTTAACTTCATCGCCAAGTAATAGGTTGCGCACATGACGTGAGTTTTGGGGTATAGGTTTTTTTTCTCATTAAAGTTTAATAAAAATTTTGCGTTTTTCTACTCCTTTGAGTTCTCGAGTTGTGGAATCCAATTGGGTGCGAAGCCCTCCCTTCATCGAAGGGCTAACTACTGTGGTGCGAAGCCACATTAATCCCGATTCGCCCTCATCTTCTACTATCTCTATTTCTCATCTCCTACCACCATCCGCGCTTCAAATCTGTCATTTATTGCAACAGTTTTCATCTTTATAGCAGAATTCCTTATTCTGGCCCTGCAGGAGGGCTGAAACTTCGGTGGAGCACCACGCACAAACCGCGCGTCTGATCGACACAAACTTGGGGGTTTTGAAGCCCTCCCCTGGCTGACCAGAGCCAAGGAGGCGCTTTCCGCGTTCGGCGCCCCCTCGCACGTGCGGCCAGACCCCTGCGCATGTGCGATAGTCCTGGCCCGCTGTCCGCCCGCGGGGACTATCTCTAGGTTCAAATTTCTGTCTATTTTATCTCTCTCATACCTATTTTCTATAACCCTAACCCTAGATTGCATTATTTTCAATTTGTTTGCCCCTTTTCTAATCCTAGGGTTCTCAGAATTGAAACTGGTGAATCTCTTGGATTAGGGACTGATTACTGTGCATGTGTGGACGAGTTTAACTTCCCTTTGAGTATCATTTGACTTATAATTTTTATTGATCCGGCCCTAACATGTGTAGGCCTGGACCTGCACGGATTCCCCTTGCTTTAATGTTTGAACTTTTGTGTGGGATGTGGAAATTTTATGTGAATGTTTCTGAATTAGTTTGATCTAAGGCCTGAGATCTTGCATATCATAGTTAATTTTCATGTCCTACATCACAAAACTTTGGTGGGCCACACCATGTAAAATCATGACTAAAACCTCTGAAATCATGAGGTGTGGCCCACCTGAGTTATTGAGTGGCCTTATTCTTTGGGTTTCATTCCTGTTGGATGCATCTTTTGAATGAATTAGATAACATACCAAACATGGTGGGCCCCACATACAATCTGGAAGTTTTTAATGGTGGGCATCCTCATCCCAACTATTCCCTTTGGTGTAGCCCACTTGAGTTTTTGATTGAACTGATTTTTGGATACCACAAACAACATTAGAGGCTAACATGATGGAAGGTTTGGATTTTTGGTCCCAGCTTACCTACCGAAGAAAAAAAAAAGTAGATAAAAAGTCTGGATCAGGCACTTGTGTGCCATTTGTGTAGGATTAGAGTCATCGATAGCAAGTAGAAAAGAAGCGTTTCTAACTCTATAGATGATTTCTCAATCAGGCACTTCTGTGCCATTTGTGTAGGATTAGAGTCATTGATAGAAAGTAGAAAAGAAGCATTTCTAACTCTATAGATGATTTCTTGGTGTTTTGATGGCCTTGTTGTTTTGACCTCTTTGGACAGACTCGTTGACCATATGTCAAGGACGGGATGGGACAGAGAGTTCAAATGGCGATGTGTTAATCTTCCCGGATATGATCAGATATAGGTCAATTACAAGTTTTTCAGTCTCCTTTTCTTTTTATTATTTATTATTATTTTTAAAATTTCTTCTTCTTCTTCTCTTCTTCTTCTTCTTCTTGTTTTTCTTATCCCAATTGTGGCAGAAGATTGCGAGGAGCTGATTTTTAAGTTGGTGCAGGGGTTTGACACATTTTGATGCGGATAATTTTGTCGAGGATGTGCTTGTGAAAGGCAAGGAGTGGAACTCTGGGAAGGCTGAAGCATTGACGGGTTCACATGTATTCGTGTGCTCTCACGGTAGTAGAGATCGTAGATGTGGTGTTTGCGGCCCGGCCCTTGTTAAGAAGTTGGAAGAAGATATTGAGTTGCAAGGGTTGAAGGATCAGGTGTTTGTCAGCCCTTGCTCTCACATTGGAGGGCACAAATATGCAGGGAATCTGATAATTTTCAGTTTGAATGTTCATGGAGAAGTTACAGGTCATTGGTAAGATAAGGGCCTATGTTTGATTTCAGTTTTTTCTTCGGACTCGTTTCTTTTGTGCTTGGGAAGCGTAATTAATTTGTGAATTGTTATGTTGGTCATTATCATGTTTCTGCATTGTGTTTTTTCAGGTATGGCTATGTAACTCCTGATGACGTACCTATTTTGCTTGACCAGCACATCAGTAAAGGAGAGATCGTACATCGGCTTTGGAGGTTTGGTTCCTTTGCACTTCTCCTCAGGTTTTCTTACTCTGGTTAAAGGTTTCCATTTTCTTTTCCCTTTTCCATTTTTTTTTTTGAAAGATTCCCTTTCCAAAATTTAGTCTATAAATACAAAGAATGCTCATAGAGCAAATAAAAATAGAAAGAGAGAGAGATGCTAGAGTTTTATGTGGCACTATTTCTCAAAGAATAAGAAGAAGAAGAAGAAAGTTTTATGTTGATTGTAGATAGATCCTGAAAATAAGGGAACCAATGGCAGTATGTGATGGAGCTTCTAGAAAATGCCAGAGTTTTCACAAAAGATAACATGGCTGTTGACACCACTTGTACCTTACAAGATTCTTTATTTTTTAAAAAATGATAACTTAAAATAGCCATAGACACAGCTGCATCAATTTCTTCTTTGTACATAAATAGAATTTATTGCGAGTTGTGGAACACAGCATAACTTGGGACATTAATATGCAAAGGCTCAATGTCTCGGTAGGCTGTTTGAGAGGGCAGAAGTTCATGCCTTGTTGAATGTTTTTTATGTAGGTTCATCAGAGGTTTTCACGTCAGATCTTTTTTCCCCCCCTTTGAGTATGGTAATTGATAATTATTAAAGCCGAACAGAGAGAACCAGGAGCATATGGAGAAGGGGGGGGATGATGAGGCATCATCCTGCTGCTCACCCAATTTGCAGATGACAAACTTGCGCTTTGTAAATTGAAAGAAAAATTCTCTCTGATACATGTTAAGCCACGACAAGATTACAATTAATGGGTGCTGCTTATGTCTAAGGGATGCTGAATCTATGAACCATCTTCCTGTTCATTGTAATTATTCATGTACAGTGTGTAACTGTGTGTCTAGGTTTTAAGGCAGTTCGAGTTACCATATTCATCCCCTCTAACCTGCAGGAGTTGCTTGACTCTTGGAAGGAATGGAACAGCTGCACTGTTGAGGGTCCACTTGCATTTGTTTTTTGTCGTTCTGATGTTATTACTAGAGTCAAACTCTGTTTGGGGATCTCTCCCTTCCTTGATCGGCAACTTCTTTTGCACTTCCTTTTTTGGCCTTCCAGTCCACATTAAAATCTTATCTTTACCGATAAAAAAAGAAGAGGAAAAAACATGTTAAGATTCTCGAAGGCAGTGTTTGGGTTTTTGGGCATATTTCAGTAGAAGTATCATGGTCAGAACCACGTTGGAGTATTGGAAGGTTGAATTTTTTTTATTTTTATTTTTATTTTTATTTTTATTTTATTTATTATTATTATTTTTTTGTGGGATCCTATTGTTGGGAGTTACATCTCCTTGTGGGATCCTATTATTGAAATATTTTTAAAATGACAGTGCCTCGGAATGAAAATTATCTTGCCTGGAGAACGAATTACTCTTGGAACCTTCTCTTCTCTAACCTTCCGGTATTTTATCCTTCACCTTGCAAGATGTTGACACCCCGGCTAAGCTTTACAGAAGCTTTGAAGAGGCATCTTATGGAGAAGGTGTGGTGAGCTGCATGTGCACAGCTTGATAGAGTGAAGAAAGTTACAACTCGAGCCCCGGTGTGAAAATGCCCCTGCATTAATCACCCCCGGTGAGGAGTCTCGAACACGAGATCTCCTGCTCTGATACCAATTTGATGCAAGACAATTAACCACTTGCTCTAAAAGCTCGAACTGTTAGAGTATGACGAATTAATCCCTTTATCTCATAGCCTAGGCCTCACATCGCATGGGTTAGGACCTCGGCCGAACCTCCTTTGTGGGCCCCAAATCACATGGGCCGCCCACCCCGAGTGTGTCCCCGCATTCCATGGGCTACCCCACTCGAGCCTGGTTTGAAATGCGCATTAATCACCCCTGACGAGGAGTCTCGAACACGAGATCTCCCCCGTGGGCCCCAAATCACATGGGTCACCCACCCCGAGTGTGTCCCCGCATCCCACAGGCTACCCCACTCGAGCCCCGGTGTGAAAATGCCCTAGCATTAGGTGAGGATAGAATTCGAGCCTCTAAACATGTGGTGATAGAGATTTTAAGAGCAGCTAAGAGCCCTATGAAGAAAGGTTATTTGCAGTAGGAGCTCAAATAGGGGATGTCGAACAGGGTATAGATATGGTTCTAGAAGAACATGTGGATTGGCTAAGATTCATTGGCAAAGAAATATCCTATGCTTTCTTGGTTGGTTAAAATTTTGGGTCCTTAAGGTCTGTTATGAATTGTTGGAATATTGTTCTGAACCTCATCTTTAGAAGAAACCTAAAGAAGCAGGAAGCTATGGATTTTGCAGATCTTTTGGGTTTTGTTGGCAAGATTTATACTTGGTAAGAGTGGAGGACACTTGAAAAGTGCGGAAGCAGACATTAGACCTAGTGGAGCTTTCTCGTTGAATTCTTTCTTTGAGATCTAAACTAAGGAAGCAGGGATACCTCCTTGCGCTTCGATTTGGGGCTTGAGGGCACTTCAACAGTGGTAGTCCCCTAGTTTTTTATTTTATTTTATTTTATTTTAAGGTAAGCAAGAAATGTTATTATAAACCAAGAGGGGCCTAGGCCAATTACACTGTGCAAGGCTGGAGCCAGAGGAAGAACAACACCGAAAGGCAGAAAAACAAAGCATCAACCAGCCCAAGGTGAAAATGTAGAAGGTCCAACAGACCACAAGGTCAGGTGATATCAAAGTCTCTTAGCTCCCTGGGGGTAAGGGTGGCATGGTTTGGATGATTATCATGATTTAGCAGAGGAGTTATGGGCCTCATATTTGACAGCGAGTTGGCGACTAGAGATATGGTTGAGAAACAAAGTGTATGGCTGTAATGCGAGCTTTCCATAGCACAGCAGCCGGATTCTTGATGGCATTGAATGCTTTATCCATGTTTGATCTGATTTAGATCGAAGCATTCTCAACCCGAAAGCAGCAAATTTGAAGGGTTAGATCCTTTTCAGGAAAAAAGAAATACAGACCTTTCCTTTTTTTTTTTTTTTTTTTGGAGGGGTTAGAAGAAAACCATGAATTGAAATATTTTCAGCAGATGCAAGGTGCGTACTGTTAGCATAACAGGGATAACTTCTTTCACTACAAATGATTAAACAGCCCCGCCCATTGGATTGCTGGACTATGGCAACCTTAGCACAATAATTCGGAATGTGACCATCTCTCTATTGACCAAACATAACACATCTCTGAACATTGTGATCTCCTGAGCCATTTTTCCCATTTCTCATATTATAATTGTGAAGACTCTAATCCACATTAAAAGAGACACCCGAAGAGGAGCCTGAGAAATTTCTAGCAAATAGGAGTTTTTGCTGAATTGAATTAAGAATGAGAGTGAGCAGAGAGTTCTTCGAATAGGATTTACGGCTGAAAATCCTGTAGTTCTGCTCAGTCGATAGGTTGTAGATGGTTGCAGCACTCTAGTCCAGGTCCACTTAGAATATTCACAGTTGAAAAATAGATGGTTACTTGGATTTTAATTTATATTGAACTGATAGCCAGGCGATGAAAGCATTCTTTGGGATCCTGATTTGGAACCGTACATGCTTTGTCCAGGCTTTTGACTGACCCATTAGGAGGAGATCCACATAAGTGCAGATGGTTGAGAAAGATCCAGAGATAGTTTTGCCAATTAATCCAACCATCAGTCTGAACAGGAGAAGGAGGAATTCTTATAATTTCTTCCAAGCACTCATAAGATCATTTGACGTGGTAGTAGGAAGGTTCCGACTATTTGCATCAATGAAATCAGCAATTGTGACTTTTGTACCAAGCAATGTTTTAAATATCAATGATATCGGCCGAAATATCCCATGATATCTTGTATCCCACCTGTGTGATACGAAACGCACAGGTAGTGCCGATATATCCCACATGTTCAATCTGGTGACCCTTTTCAATTTTTAATCCTTATTTTTTTGTGTTGAAATTATGTTAAATCAGCATCAAATGGTTATAAATCCACTGGTTTTTCATGTTTTACATGAAAAATCATGGAGTTGGAGCTTTGATTTTGAAATCCAATTTTCATGTTCTCCATTTTTTTTTTCCTCGAAAATTTCCTTCAACCAACTGTCAATTGAGACTAATTTCGAAGTATTTGATGAAATGATCATCATATACATTTTAATTTTGAAATTCGACTACAAGTGGTCCAATTTGGGGAAATTTTAAAATTTCTCCAATTTCTCCCAAATTGCTTGCAATTTTGCACTCCAAACATGAAATCAAGCATGTATGAGGGCTGATTTACTGATTTGTCAAGTTCTTGTCAATTTTCGGAAAATAAAAATAATTTTTAATTAAAAATTAATAAAATATTATTATTATTTTTTTTCGAAATTTCCTTCAACCACCTGGCAATTGAGACTAACTTCGAAATATTTAGGAGTGTTTGATGAAATGTTCATCACATACACTCTAAATGTTATGCATTCAATTTGAAAATAGTTGCATTACTTAAGTCAGACAATGCATAACTTAGGACCCTATACAGAGGAAACCTATGTGCACTTCTTTTTTGAGATGTCATGATTTAAAAGTGTGTATTAAGGTCTTTTTTTAACAATCCCATAAGTTTCATTGAAAAATTCAACTGTTTTCCCAATGTTTTCCCATGTTTCCCAAAAAGTACAATAAATTATCCAATATAAATGATATATCCTGTGTGATAACTGATATGTATCGATATCCCAAGGATGCGATATGTAATGTGATATCGATATTTCGAATACTGGTACCAAGGCTGAGATCATAAGCTGGACAATCTTCAAATTTATTATAGATGCTACCATAGGGATCCAAGTGATGTACCAGAAAGAGGAGTTTTGACCATCACCAATCAGGTATGTGATGAATGGCTTGATGTGATATTTCATCTTAAGAATGTGCTTCCAGAAAGAATGTGCGCCCTTTTTTCAATCTCGTTTCTTTTGTTTTGCTTTCACCTCTCTTTTTTCTTTTGCTCTCTTCTCTCCTTTCCTATCCTTGGATTATGTGGAAATAGGGAGAAAGAGATTGCTTTCTGGTTAAAGCTTCCAGGCATTAAAATGGCAGGAGACAGTGATCGGCTGATCGCTACTGCAAAACCCTAAGTAGTGACTCTGCTTGCATTGAATGTCTTTTCCATGGGCTGAAACAAAATCACACCCATCTCCTCCTGCCGGGAATGCTGAAGGAGCTCATGAATGCAGCCAAGAAGAGTTTGAAATCCTCTGCCAAAGGTCGGGAAGCTAGTGAGGAACCTGATCTAGAATCCTTTGAATCTTCGTCTCAGCAAGAAGTCATCAAATTCATAGCTAACCTCTAAAAATCAAATTCATAGCTAACCTCTCAAAATCCGGTAAGGGGTCTCATGTGCCAGCAGATATCTCACTGGAACTTGTAAAGCAAACCAGACTAGCAATCCACCAAGAAAAGTATTTGAAAACTGCTGAAAACGGAGGAGAAAAGGTTCCTATTCCTTTTGCGGTTGATTCTAGAAGTGCCACTATCTAAAACGGTGCCCAAGTTCCACGATAGTGCTGTCCCCTGCAATTTAGAGCGACTGCCACATGGAGCCTCCGATGCAACGGAGCAAGGCTGCACAAACCTACTCCCTCTAAATTATCCTGAACCTAACGTGACTTCTCTCTAGTCGTTCTACGATAATTGAGGGGAAGGCATTTTAAGATTAAAATGATAGGAAGAACCTAATAAGAAACTGAATTCCTAAATGTGAATTGCTAGGCAAAGAGGAATGAGTTAGGAGCACATCGTGAACACGAACTCATCCACTTTGAAAGATGGAATTTTAATTAGGAAAAGGACGATCTGAGAAATTAATAGAGTACAAAAGTTTTCTTCAAGCTTTACCTTATTCTGATCGTTTAGAGGGCGATTGCGGAGTCACTGAATGAAGTCCTCCGTTTCCTTCGGAGGTGCTGACCCACACCGAGGCAGAGATGACTAAGTGTCATATGGAATATGGCGACGACAACAGCATGTCATAGAAGGAGATAACAGGTGGAGCCAACGACACACTTACGACTAACGTATCTACAAGACTACAACTACATCCTCGAGCGGCAGTCAAACGGGGGCGTGAATGCGAGATGTCAGCAGAATGATCGGCCAGACAGAGGCCAGGGCTGCTTCCTTCCCACCGTGTCCTTGTGTGTCGGAGATACAAAGCGAGTGCACCGGAAAAGAACGGGGATCGATCTATTCTATGGCGAAGCATCCGAAGCATAACCGCACGCTCACACAACCCATCCTTGGACCTTCTTTTCAGTCAACATTTCCTCCAAAGCCTCCCAAGTTCAAGGCTTCAACTTACTGATATTTGTTCACCATTGCCAATGGCAATGAGTTGCAGGGTTGGGCATGAGGGCAATACTGTAAATCCAGGAACTTCTGAGATCCCTCATGATGAAGACTGCAGCAGGAGGCTGACAGTAGATGTTGACCCATGCAGTCGACCCACACATCAAGCTGTCCAAAATGATAGACGTCCTATACTTCCAGCTTCTCAGAATGACAGCAAAGCTGCTGTCCAGCCTCATGTGATGTTGAGTCAGCCTTTTCTACCAGTTCGTATGAGTTTCAAATCCAAAAATTTCCCGCTCTCCCTATGAATGGACAGAGAACCTTGAAAGGTGTAATCTCTCAACCCAGTCAAACTGCTGCTTCTCCTTCTCTGCCTCGACCAAGCTGAACCACGCCAAAGCAGTCACTGCCGATGCTTGTAATGCAGAGGCCCCTCCCAACGTGAATGAAGTAGCTTAATCCGCAAACCATCAGCTTCAAACTGTGAGCTGGAAACACACTCTAGTAGGCTATTCCTGATGAAGACTTCGATGAAGGTAAATCTACCTAGAAACATACTCTAGTAGCCTATTTTATAGGCAAAAGACCCCTTTTTGGGAAGTAAGAATTCTCTGGAAAAGTCCTGGCAAATCAAAGGTTCTGTGGAGTTCTCACTCCCTCGAAGAAGCATACTCTCCCTTTAAATTCTTAAATGATGATGATCTCCAGTGGGTTCTTTGATGAGGGGCTGTGGTTCATCAGAGTCTTAAAGAGGTGGGATGCTGAAATGAAGTTAGAGTAAGAGCATAGATCCATCCCAATTTCAAATCCCCATGCGTAACTTAGCCCTCAGAACCGAGGCTTGCCTAAGCAGAATCGCCAGCCGAATAGGGGAGCCTCTCTGCATGAACAAAGCTGTGCAAAATACTTGACCGGACTGTGCTTGGGTATGCCTAGAAATCCTGCCTGATTCCAACCTTGTCGACTCCATGAAAAGTCATCTTGGTAGAAAAGATAATGGTTCAGAAAGTTGAATGTCCCTGGAAGTTGCCCACTTGCCTGATATGCAATACCTTTTCAAATGGTGAAAAAAAAAAAACTGCCCTCAGATTCCTCTATTATTTGCTTCATGTGCAACAGGCATGATTCTAAATATTGCTGACATGTATCTAATCGTCCAGTATATATCGTGCATTGATGGTTACGGTATGACATTTGTTGGTGAATCAAAGATTAAAAAATATGGACCAAATTTGCCAATGTGTGAATTCACATGGTTGGTACACACAATAAGGACATCAATGCACACTGATACGGAAATCGAAAGCTGTTTTTCTATTTATTTTTCTTTGTAATTTTCTTGTCGAGGAGGGGATTACTTGGGGGATTTGTCTATTTCCTATTATATTCGAGCAAGAAAAATATGAACCAAAGACTATTTATTGAATTGAAGTGGAAGATCAATTTGGGGAAAATCGTAATGCAAGGTAGAACATGATGCTTTTTCGTTTTTTATTTAATCAGTAAATAATGCTTTATTAAAAGAAGAAAGCATCATGGCCATTACATAGCTAAGGCGTCACAAAGAACTAATCAACAAGAAGAGCTGTCCTTGATACTAGCACTAGAGAAGACTCCCGAAACCTTTCCCTAGGAACTAACAAGACCATGTAATGGGGCACTAGAGTTATTTATTTCATTAAAATAGCCCATGAACTAGCAAGTCATGCATGTTTTGTTTGAGATATGCTCAGGTAACAATGATTTGGATAAATCAAAGTCTGTATTGTTCCAATTTGTATTTTCCCCCCTTTTTCTTTCATCTGCGTATTTATTATCATCTTTCAAAAAAAAGAAAAAAAAAGAAGAAAAAAAGTTAAAAAGTAAAGGAAAGAAAGAAAGAAAAGCTAGGCACTTATTAGGATTTTTAGGAATTTTTTTTCTCATGTTTTCAGCTTTTTCTTTTCAGTTCTTTAGCTATATTTTGATTTTTTTTTTTTTTTCCCATGTTTGACGCTTAAATCTATGTAGTTATGCTTATTAGATCAACAATATCACTCACCTATCTATTCTTGCCCATGGATCCTAGTATCAATCATCCATTGAATCTAGACTTTAACACTTGTCATCTTATAGAGTTGTAAGATCATATTTCATGTGTTTCACTTTCACAAAAAATACAAGGTGGTTTTGCATTTTTTTTTTTTTTTTTTGAAGAGTAAGATGGTTTTACATTAGCTGATTTACAAACTCTGGATACAAGCAAATTTTAAAACTAAAATTATGGTTCTCGTTGATGCTGTTTTATGATTTACAAACTCTGGATACAAGAAAAGGAGTTGAAACTCATAGATAGCCAGATAGCTGCATTAATCATATAACATGGATTGATAAATGCATAAAACTATCATGAAAACAGGAAATAAATATCAAATAGGCATTTCAATTTTTTCTTTTATATATATATATATATATATATATATATATAGATATATATATATATCTGTGCATGTGTTTTTTTTTTTTTTTTTTTTTTTTTTTTTTTTTTTTACCTAGAAATGTATGATCTATAGATGAGGAACATGGGAAAGAAGATGAGAGAGATGAAGAAGAGAGCAAGTTGGAAACGTGAGAATGAGAGAGCTTGAGAAAACCCTAATTTAAAACTCTCTTTTATAATACTTATTAACGTGTACAATCCATGTCTAGGCTTTGGGCCTTAGAAATGGGCTACGCCCACTTATTCAACTGCCTTCACAAGACTTCTTCAACTATGTTTACTTACTGATTCAACTACGTACATATCATGTTTTTCAACACTCCCCCTCAAGCTGGTGCATATATATTGAGCATGCACAGCTTGACACTGATAAATGATCCATGGGAATGTGGTAGAGGCTTGGTGAATATGTCGGTTAATTGGGCCTTGGGTGGAACATATCGAATGAGAACTTCTTTGGAAGCCATCTTTTCTCTAATGAGTAATGAAGTGGCAATCCATTTCTATGTGCTTTGTTTGTTCAGGGATACTGGATTATTGCCAAGCTGCCCGATTATCACAATATAGAATCATTGGTTCTCCATTGAAGAGTTGAAGTTCCTGTAGAAGTGATCGTATCTGCAATAGTTCACAAATGGTATGACCCATGGCCATATATTCGGCTTCAACACTTGATCTGGCAACAACTGTCTGTTTTTTTTTTTTTTTCCCCTCTAGGTCACCAATTTTACTCTAATGAAGATACAATATCTAGAGGTAGGCTTCCTATCTGAAATGGAGCCTGCTCAGCTTGCATCCGTGTAGTATTCGACTTTGAGATGCCCATGAGATATGTAGAGTAGTCCTTGTCTAGTGCATTTTTTTAGCTATCGAAGGATACATATGACTGCTTCCTAGTGCAGGGCTGATGCATGAACCTGCTCACCACTCTTACTGCGAATGAGATATCTGGCCGACTAATAGTCAAAAAGATAAGTTTCCCAACTAATATTTTGTATCTCTCTGGTTCTTTAAATAGATCTCCTTGGTCGTCAGAAAGCCTATTGTTTGGATCCATTAGAGTGTCACATGGTTTACACCCCAAGAGACTAGTTTCTTAATAGGTCTGGCATATACTTTCCCTAGGATAGGTTTATCCCTACAGCTGACCGGGCTACTTCAATCCCTAAGAAACGCCTTAGGGAGCCAAGATCTTTTGTTTGGAATTGTTTTTATTTTTTATTTTTTATTTGATGTATTACTTGACTCTAGTTATAACATCTTTATCACTTCCTGTGATGATTATATCGTCTATGTAGACAACCAGTGCTACCATTCCTTCGGTCGTTTGTTTCACGAACACAAAATGATCCACATGACATCCGTGGAATCCAAATTTGACCAAGACTTAGCTAAACTTCTCAAACAATGCCCTTGGAGATTGCTTCAGCCCGTAGATGGCCATTCAGAGTTTGTGAACTTTTCTGTTCACCCCCTGAGTAACAAACCTAGGAGATTGCTCCATATACACTTCCTTAGTGAGTTCATTATTCAGAAAGGCATTCTTGATGTCCGCTTGATAAAGAGGACATGACCGGTTTGTTGTAATAGAAAGCAATACTTGAATAGAGTTGAGTTTAACAACTGGAGAGAGTTTCTTCATAGTCCAAGCCATGTGTCTGAGTATATCCCTTCACCACTAATCAAGCTTTTAGACATTCAATTGAGCCATCAGGCTGGTATTTGATGGGGAAAACCCATTGACAACTGATTGGACGTTTGCCTTGAGGTAAAGTGACTAGTTGCCAAGTACCAGTCTGGTAAATAATGGCAATTTCTTCTTCCATTGCTCTTCGCGACCCATGGTGAGCTAATGCCTCATGATGAGATGTATCAACGACCACCTGAGACAGGGACATGGAAAATGTGCGGGCAGATGGAAGCAGGCGATAGTATGAAACAAAGTTAGAGATTGGGTGAATGGTACAAGAGTGAATACCTTACAAAGAGCAATTAGGATGACTAGTTTAGAAGTTGGAGGTGGTGAAGTTGGAGCTGTAGGAGTTTCATCTAAAGGAGATGGCAATTGGTGTGAATTGGGGATTGTAGGAGTGGTCTTGATAGGTGAAATTGGCCCGTTCACTGGACGTGGAATGGCTAGGGGTGGAGGAACAAAAGGACGAGTAATGGGAGAGAGAGCTCCCTGTGCATATAGAGTTCCCCTTGACTGTGGGGCGATGAAGAAATGATGTACTCTTAGAAAGGGTCACATCTGCACTAACTAGTATTTGATTACGTGATGGTTTGAAGAACTTGTATCGTTTCTGAGTGCGAGAGTATCCCAAGAAAGCACGTTTGATGGCATGTGCATTAGGCTTATCTGGACCAGGTTGTAGTGCATGGATGAACACAGTGTAACTAAATACTAGTGCGGGTTAAGGGAAGGGTGAAGCAGTGAGAAATAACATAGAAAATGGAGTTTTGCCTTTAAGAATGGACGAGGGCTTTGATTCAAAAGACGACATGCAGTGAGGATGGCAAAATTCCAGAATCGCTTACGAACGTACTTTTGAGTAAGAATGGGTTTTGCAATATCCAACAAGTGTTGATTTTTTTCCCTTTTGGCAACTCCATTTTGTTGAGTATAGGCCCAAGAGGTCTGATGGGTAGTGCCAACAGGTTTTAAGACACTTTGAAAGGAGGTTGGGAGATAAAGTGCATTATCGGATCTAAGGCATTTGATTTATGTGTTAAACTGCGTATGAACATCAGAACGGAAGATTTTAAACATTTCAATTACTTTTAGAGCAATCTTTCATTAGAAAGACTCATGTCATTCTTGAATGGTCAATCGATAAATGTAACGAAATATTTGAAATTGTGAAGATTAGGTATTCGAATTGGACCCCAAAAATCACTATGAACCAAATCAATTGGAGTTAAAACTCCACTGATTACGATGAGGGAAAAAAGTAATTCTAGTGTGTTTGGCCAGTTGACATGCTTTACATTCAATGGAAGAGACAGATGATAATGAAGGAACAAGAGATTTCAAGGAAGCTAATGAGTGACCAAACCGGGCAAGCCATTTCAATGGGGTAGTGTTGCCACTAAGGGTGGCTTGAATGACTTGAGGTTCCAACTAGTATAGTCCACACAGTTCACACTGCTTACGAATTATCTCCTTTGATATGAGATCCTGAAACACATAGTGGGAAAGATAAAAGGCGACAGAACGATATAATGTTCGGGTTAATTTTACTTACATATAATAGGCTAAGAGGGAAGTCGGAGACCTACAAAACTGTGAGTAAGGAAATTTGAGGATTGGGTGAGGCGAGTCCCTGACCAAGAACCTTAGACAATGATCCATTAGCCTGGATGACTGGGGGCAATAAACTGATGTACTGAGAGATGGTGTCCCTGTCATATGCTCTGTTGCCCGGGAGTCGATTACCTAAGGTGATAATCCAGAAGAGGTGGCAAGAGCATTACTTGAGGTGGCTAGAGAAGCATTGGAGTAACTGGCATGAAAGTTCTCCTCATAGTAGTTTATGTAGTGACGTCAATCACAATACATAGGTTGCAATGTGGAGCAACAATCAACGGTAATATAATAGGGAGCAACAGAACAATGGACAATGGGCGACAACTAACTGCCCTGAACAGAAGGTTAAACATACATTGGCAGTTGGCACAGATGAGGCCCAAAGTAGCACCACTAGGCCCCTAGCAATTCAGGCCCACAATTATCCAGCCTTATAGCAATCCATGCAGCGGCAGTAAATTACGTGGTCCACAGCAGCAGCACAAATATCTACTCCACAGCAGATGACAAATCGCAGGTGCACAACGGCGGAAGTAGAGATTAAAGAACAATGTATTTAGTGGACCACAACTGCGATCAAACAGTCCACGATCAGACCATGTCCATAGGACAGATCCGCAACTACGATCAGCAGATCTGCAATGATCAGCACACACTGATTGTGGCCCACAAATAAAGATCTAATACTTGAGATTTGGGCTGACAGATTTCAGCCACAAATGCAATGGTCTAGTGTTGGAAGGATGGCCCACCGGGCTCACAGAGGCTGACAAGTGATGTGCCTGCAGGAAAAAAAGAACGACGGGCAGTCCTGGATGCTGATCAGCCGATCCAGATTAAATGTTCATGATAGGAGCAGCGACTAATAACACAAATCCATGGTGATCAATGGTGGAAACAAATCAACACAGCAGCACTGTGATTAACAATCTTCACAATCTTCACACATGGCACAGCAGGAACATGATTATTCTGATCAGCAACATGTTACAACAGATGAAGCATCAGCTACAATGGCCAGCAACTTGGCATACCATGCTCAGCAGGTCCACACTGATCAGATGACCAAGGCACCAACTGATCACCATTTCTGCAGTATTCAGAATGGAATTTGGATGATGAAGGTGGGTCACATCTTGATGAACGGTGATGCAGCATTAGCTGATGGAAGCAACTGTTGCGCCCCAAATTCGGCAACCAGACGTGTCATCTTCCCGGGTACCAAATCTGGCACGCAACGCCTCTCTCTCTCTCTCTCCATTTATTTATTTATTTTAAAGGCTCGTAGTGAATATGTAAACTCTAGAATTTCAGGTAAAGACGATGTTATGTAAGTGCTATATCTATGTATGTATAAGTGTATTCTTAGTTTACATGCCTGATATATATACCCGATTGATGGCGCTAACCATTGTGGCTCGACGCTATTTTGCAAATAACATTTCTAAGGCCTCTCAACACTTCTAGATCATCTGAGTTCTTCTTGTTCTTGTATTCATGATTTAAGAAATAATTGCAAAAATGAGAATGGTCTTGATATTTGGACCAGTCTTAAATACAATCAAAATTAAGAAGAAAAGAAATATTAATCATTCATGTAAGATGAGTATCTTGGTGAAGCTACCCATTCCACCTCTTGTCAGTAATCTTCCGATATATATATATATCTTCTGTAGTTTGCATCTTGTGTTGCTAGCTTTGTATAATCCAATGTATCATAGAAGAAACCCATTTTTTGGATTCACATTCCTACCTACCATTTTGAACCCTTTAACAAGGGTTTCAAAATTTATTGTTGGAAAACGAAATATTAAAAAAAAAAAGAGTGAGGCATTGTTGGGGTATAAAATTTGGTTAAGGGGAGAAGCTTCAAGGAGGAAAATTGGTGAAAGAAATGAAGGATAGAAGTGAAAGGCAGGAGAGTTGCGCGGGAACCATGTTGCACGAGAGTTGAGTTGTGCAGATCCGCGCAACTTGTCCATAGTCATGTTAGGCCGCGCAACTCTCACCAGAGAAGAATGGATTGGGAATGCGAAGTGGGGTCCACGGCACAGGATTCGAGGGCTTACACGTGCGAAAGCCTATAAATACCCCCTACCCCCTTATTTGGGGCATTGGATGTTCAGAAGACTAGTGCCTCTGACAGTTATTGGAGACAGAGAGAAGGAGAGGGAGTGTGGAGTGTTGAAGGCGTGGGCCCGCACAACTCCCATGAGTTGCGCAGGTGGTCTTTGAGGCAGCTACCATGTTGAAAATTTCCAGATCCTCAGGTTATTCCAGATGTTTCAAAGGGATCCAAGCACTCCTTTATCATGCCAATAAGGGACGAAATGCATAGGAAGCCCGCACAACTCATCTCCCCTGGAGATATGATCAATATGAGCCGGAATGCTGCCGAAATTCATATTTCGAATTTACTTAACTTTTGTATTTTTGGTGTTTCTAAGAGATTCTATCCTGGAATCAAAGGACTTAAAGGATGTAAATGAACTCAGAATAAATAAAATTGATGATTATTCTCTTCATTCTATCTTTTGTTAATATTAAGTGAGTTATTCCCCAAATCAAATGCTTTTCGTTTCTGGTCGAAACAGGCACGAGGAGCGGGATGTGAATGGTGAGGGATAAGGCTCCTTTGTAGAAAGAGGGCGATATGCGATTGGAAGCGGCGAGTGCAGATGTAGTGGCTCAAGAGGCAGATTGAGGGGTGATAGGTGAGTAGTGACAACGGCAAATAGAGGTAGGTCAAATGCAAAGGGCAAGAGGGGTGAGCGAGGAGGAGATAGGAGGAGCAATTGAGTAAGGTTGAGGGAGGAGAGAGGATGATTGACTGAGAAAGGTGCATGCTGGGATAGGAGGGGCAAGTGGTGGGGGACAAGTAGGGTCAAGAGTAGAGAATGTGAGGTCATCATGGAGGTTGGGGTTTGCTTTTGGAAGGAGGGTTGAGGGGAAGGAAAGGAAAGGGGAAGGGTTCAGAAGCTAGGGGAGGGGAGGGGAGGGGAGGGGAGGGGAGGGGATAACACTTGGGAAGAGCGGAATAAGGTTTGAGATGGGAGTTTTGGTGGCAATGTGAGGGAGGAGGGGGAGTAAGGGAAATGGTCTAGGTCTGGATGAAGGGAAAAATGTAGAAGTGAGCGATAGGGTGGGGCGAAGCGAGTCTTATGGGAGTTTCTGACTCTATTTGTTGAGCTTCTCGGAAGGGTGGTTGGGGAGCCCAGCAGGGTCGGGAAAGTGAAGGAGGTGGTTATCCCACGATTGAGGGGTTTTACTCGTGGCTTCGGGTTAAATGGAGAGGGAGGAGGAGACGAAGGTAATGGAGGCAATGTTGAATGCACTGTTTTAAATAACGTGCATTGTATAGCGTAGTGTTCGGCCCTTTATAGCATATAGTGTAAACTACTTTATTTTTTTAATTAAAATAATAGAAAACTAGGATAAATAATATAAATAAATATAAAAATAACAGAAAATTAAAGAAAAAAGGCGTATAATCTCCCAAGTCCCAAGTCATAAGTTTGTTAAGTACAAATTCCTCAATGCTTATGAAACCAAACCACATTATAAATGGTAAACTTTCTATGCTAAACTCTAGACTCTAGAGTTCATCTTCCTCGTCAAGTAGTAAGATATCTTCATCCTCATCCATTCCTCCGCCCAACCTTTCATCATCAACATCTCTATCTGCATCATTCACCTCTTGTATACCCTCATCTCACACTTCTACTGCGGGAGCAAGAAATTGTCCCATTGAACCATCTACACATTAAAAGAAGATCCATTGGAATTTTTTATTTCCTAAAAAAAGTACATATAAAACTTCATTTTGAAATCTAGAACTAAAAGTACTCACTTAAATTGAGTTGTGGCCTTTCTTTTATTGGAGGAAGGGGTAGGACTTGGACGATCATTTGATGGTGCATTGCTACTAGTTGTGTCATCAAACTCTGGAATAGTGGTGATGGCAGTAACATCAAATGCTATGTCTCTATCCTCTCTGAGCCAAGATGTATCTTTAGGAAGAGTGTGGCATTCTTTCTTAGTAATCCACTCATCATTAGAAGCAATATGGTCGGCCAATATGGGGTCCACTTTAGCTTCCTCTTCATGCACCTCTCCCTTAACTTCGTATCGTACATGAAATGAATCAAAGAATTTAACTTTTGTTGCTCCAGCCTATTCCTCTTCTTCGTATGGACCTATGATATAATGATTCATGTTAAAATCTTACCAATATACTTATTTACTAAATTGTCAATTTAGAATATATCAAAATATAAAAAAACCCTGCTTAAAAGTACTTCAATTTTGATCACAGCCCAAAGCTCTACATGTGAGACTTAAAACTCGGACGATAAATCTCTTGAGCTGTGGTGTTTTCTCTCCAAAGCGTGCCTGCCAATTAGCTACAAATTAATTTAAAAAATGAAAATTCGAAGTACTTTCATAAATTACAATACATAAAAAATATAGAAATGCAAATATAAAAATTACTTGGTGAACAATGCATCATCTAAAGATTCGGTATGGAGGTTGGAAGAATGTGGAGAGAGGTCATAGCCAACAAATATGGTATGTAAGAGGGAGATTGGTTCGTGAAGAGATCCTCCCTTTATAAAGCTTCAAGTAGTTGGAAGGCTATCGTTACAACAAAAGAATTGATTCGCCGGTATATAGCTTTTTGGCTTGGAAATGGGAAACGCATTCGATTTTGGGTGGACCCTTGGTGTGGGGGCAACACCTCGCAGGATCTTTTTCCGCCAATTGCTTTTCTTGCTCTGAATCTTTCATTATGGTGGCAAACTGTTATTCTTACCATGGTAGCCAACTAGCTTGGAGTCTGCCTTGCTGCCAGAGCATGACGAATGATGAGATATCAAAAATTTCAAGGTTGTTGGACCTTCTAAAGGAGTATTACCCTTCAATGCTAGAGTCGGATTCCATTCTTTGGACGGTTCATCCTTAGGCAAATTTTCAGTTCGATCTCTCCATGGACTGCTTTCTTCTCCTCCTTCCTCAGACCTTCCTCACCCTTATCAACAGTGGTTCTACGAAGCACCTCCATGCGTGGCTTCATTTGTGTGGTTGGTGGGTCGAAAGACTGTGCTTATCATTGACAACCTGTAGAGGAGGTCACTTATCCTCCCCAATATTTGCGTCATGTGCATGGTAGATTCAAAATCCATTGACTATTTATTTCTTCATTGTGCTTTCGCAAGAAAGGTTTGGGATTACGCTTTGTTAGAGCTCAACACAGATTGGGTCATGTCGAGGTCGATGGAGGAAGCGATGTAGGCTTCGCACGGGGGAGGAGTTGGGAAACTCGGTAAAGTTAGGTGGTGGTTGTCTTTACTGGCAATGCTTTGGGTTATTTGGGGAACCAGGAATGGTTGTTTTCGAAATGAAAGCGTGAATGTTGACGACCTTTAGAAAAATCCAATGGCTTGGGATCCCTGCTGTCCTTTTTTGCATTTTGCTTTTGTTTTCTTGGATTCTTTCCTCGCTTTCACGACCCTTTAATAAATTATCGTTATCTCTATAAAAAATGACGCATCATGGCATTCATCACTAACTCAGTACCAAAATCCCCGCTTTAAAAGCGGCCGTGAACATGACGTCAAATCATAAAGTTTCATATGAAGAAAAGGAGTGGGAGGGAACCATGCAAGAACACCAACGACATGGTGAACATAAGAGCGAGAATTGTAGATTGACTCTCATCAAGCCCGCCGATGAAACAGTTCAGTCATCATCTACAATTGCGCGTAAAGCAGCAGTAATCACGTTGCGCTCTGGAAAGACGGTGGCAAGCCCGCTTCAAAGACAAGAATTCATAGCGGTACAAAGTAAAGTACTAGGAATGCCACGAAATCATGAAAAGCGGAATGCAAATGAACCGTTGAATAAAGAGGCCGCATTAACAAAGAAGGTGATCATGTCGTAAGTCATTTGAAAAGCATCCCTGCGCTCCGGAAAGACGGTGGCAAGCCCGCTTCAAAGACAAGAATTCATAGCAGTACAAAGTAAAGTACTAGGAACGTCACGAAATCATGAAAAGCGGAATGCAAATGAACCGTTGAATAAAGAGGCTACATTAACAAAGAAGGTGATCACGTCGTAAGTCATTTGAAAAGCATCCCTGCGCAATTGAGCATATACGACTCGCTATGACTGTCAGAGAATTTCCGTCAAACATTGATTCAAGCCCTGTTAGATGATGGCATTAGGAAAGCATTGCTTGTTGAAATAGAAAATATAGAAGAGGGTAAAGAAAATGATCTTTCGCAGATCGGTGTACCTGATACAGTGGAAGTATATAACTGCACGTCTGTCATCACCTTCTCCGAAGACGACATGATGAACAATAGAGAACACAATAAACCATTAATGGTCATCGGTTATATCCGCGAAAAACAAGTAAAGCGAATAATGTTAGACAATGGCTCCGCATTAAATCTTACCACTAAACATGCTCAATAAGCTGGGATATCGTCGTTCGCATTTATGCCCTAGTGGAATGATGATTCAAGGATTCAATCAATATGGCCAAGATGCTCTGGGAAAAATTACGCTAATGATAGAGATAAAAGATCTAACTACAAATGTTGTATGCCACATAATTGATGCTTTAACGACATATAATCTCCTTTTGAGAAGACCGTGGATACATCAGTATGGTATCGTGCCATCTTCTCTACATCAATGTTTCAAATACTGCAAGAATGAGCTTCAATATAAAATAGAAGCCGACCCAAAACCATAATCTTTCTTCGTTGACGTAGGCTATATAATGAATTTGCAATAGAAGAAAGTGGAGAAAGAGATAAAAGTAATATAATGTTGAAAGACAAAAAACCATCGGGGATAGAAAAGGGAGTTCTAAAGATGAGACTGAATGAAAAGACATATAAAAAGAAGTTTTATTTCATGCCTAAACATCTAAGGCAACCCGGTCAATCTCCTCTGACACTGTTATCGCCAGAGCAGCTAAAGACGCTGCATTCAAATTTCACGGTGCCAATACCACGGGCTGAAAGGAGTAAGCCATTCCCTGTAATGCCAAAAAGATTCTATGTGCAACCAATCTAAGTAATCCTGAACCAATCGAGTTCTATACTCCATGAAAAGAAAAAACATGGGAAGGGATAAATGAAGAAGTAATGACAATGAAAAGATCTCACCAGAAGATCTGAAAAGATAAAACGTCACCAACATAAGAATTATGCGAAATATGAGGTTTGACTGCGACGAGCCCACGAGATTAGGAAATGGCAAAGGTATTCAAATCCTGATTGGTGTAAACGAAGGTATACGGGAAAATTTTCGTGGACCGGGGGCATCCCCCCTATGATGAAAGGAAGAGAAATAGATGATATGGTGCAATAAAGATTCTTTATAAAGCAAACAGAAGTTTTGATTGCGAAAGATTACCAGGGAAATTTGTCCCAATAAAAAGGGGGCAAGACAAGTATAGCTTCACAACTGCAAGAAGCTCTTCATAAAAACATATGTACTCTTCGGACGTCATTCTGAATAAAGAATATATTCACAGATATACTATTGCTTTAAAAGATCTATAAAGGCCTTTTCAGTCAACAATTGATGATCAAGCGACGATGGAAAGGATCTCCGATAATGACGACGACGATATAAACATTAACGGTCAACAAACAATTTGCAAAAATGCCAAAAGGTTATCGGCGTTATTTACGAAATGTCGTCAAGTATGGAAATATCGCCAGTGATCGCCGTTATCATTCATCGATCATTGCCATTATTATCAATTATCACTGATCAACGTCGTCATCAATCATTATTGATCACGGAAGTATCATTATAAAGCATTAACGATCATTACAATATTGTCTATTACAAAGTAATATTACGGATTACTACTGATATTATCGTTTATGACTTCGGCAAAAAGACCTTATCGTCATTGCTAAACTGCTATTATCGTCAGCTATCGCCAAAGCGACATTATTGCCGTCAATCAGGCTGAACAATATCATCGCCGATGTTATTATCAATGGAACTGATATTATTACTTCGGGAAAAAAGACATCATCGTCAAACTATTGTTATTATCGGCCATCGCTAAAACAACATTATCGTCTCCTATCACCATATTGACATTATTGCTGCATCAATTATATTGCTGACTATCAATCATCGCTAACCGCATCAGACAAATATATTACCGATATTTCATTTACGGCAGCAGAGAGCGCCCATGAGGTCAATCCTAAAATAATGGCTGTAAACAACACTAAAACAGGCCATTTCCAAATTTCTATGCAAAATAGGTCTATTATTGGGCCATTTTCAGGCAAAATAGGTCTACAGGTGGGTCATTTTCATGCAAAACACTAAAACGGTGGCCATATGCAACAAATGCTTGTCAAACAAGCTTATTCTACAAACCAACATCCCCGAGAGGGGAAAAAATGAAAAAAAAAATACAGAAACAAAAAAGAGGGAAAATGATGAGGACATCAAAAGATCTACTCGGGTGTACTAGAGACGGAGGCGACCACCTACATCAACGCAACTTTCTTTGCGGATGGAAGAGGAGTTCCAAATGGGGCCCCATATTTCCCAAAACCAACGATATATTACATGATACATCTGTCGATAACGATATGGAAAACATTGCTCGTAGCATGTGGGACTTCTCGGAATGGGTGTAGAGGAACGAACTCGTTGATTTGCTGATGGGTGATGTTAAGTTTACTTGGTCTAATGGGCAAGATAGGGATGTTAGTAGGTCAAAGCTAAACTGGTTCTTGGTTTCTCCGGAGTGGGTAGAAAGGTTCCCTCTTGTGAGGTCGGATTTCCGAGGCCCATCTCTGACCATTGTCTGATTTTGTTGGAGGTGGAGGAGAACTAGGGCCCTTAGTCGTTTAGATTCGAGCTGTTGTGGCTTGAGGTGGGTGGATTTGTTGATGTAACAGCGAGTGGTGGTCACTGTTCTTGGTGGAAGGCCACTCTAGTTTTTTATTTTTATTTTTTTATTCTTCCTAAAATTGAAGTTGCTCAAAGGCAAGCTCAACTGATGAAAAAAGGATATGCATAGGAGTTGGGAGCTAGCAATGGGAGCTATTTTCAATGGGATTCAATTGCTCAATGTCAAGGAAGAGGGGATGGAGTTGTCAGCAAAAGAGAAGGTTAAGAGGGATTCTGTTTCTCTTTATTACATAAATCGTCTGAAGAAAGATATCAAAAGCAAGAAATGCCACCAGTAACAAAGGTAGCGATTGACCTGAGCTTTCGACGAACTCCTGGTCAGCCTACATTAGAACTTAGCTTGCTTGTCTTAGGATACTTTTCTCTTATCCTGCATTGGTGTGGCGAAGCATGGGATTGACTTGAACCGGACAATGAAGGTGTCTTGTACCACTCCTTCGAGCTGCCCAAGCTACACTTGCTGGAATTCAGTTGTCTAGAGCTATGTGGCTCAAGGAGAGAGATAAGAATATGATGTTCTTTCACGGGATAAGTAACACTAGTGATGCATGACAACTAACCACTTGCTTAAAAAGCTCGAACTGATAGAGTGCGGTGAATCAATCCCTTTATCTCATAGCCCAAGTCAGACCCTCGACTAAACTCCCTTTACCTTTATCACATGGGTCCCGCCTCACACTCGCCACCCACCGCAAGTGTGCCCCCGCTTCACACGGGTCACCCCACTCGAGCTCGGTGTGAAAATGCCTTACATTAATCACCCCCGGTGAGGAGTCTTGAACATGAGACCTCTCGTTTTGGTACCACTTTTGACGCAGGACAACTAATCACTTGCTGTAAAAGCTCGAACTGATAGAGCGTGGCGAATCAATCCCTTTACCTCATAGCCCAGCTCAGGCCCTCGGCTGAACCCCGCTCATGGGCCCCACTTCACATGGGTCCCACCTCAAATGAGTCACCCGCCTCACACGGGCCGCCAACCCCAAGTGTGCCCCCGCTTCACATAGACCACCTCACTTGAGCCTGGTGTGAAAATGCCTTTGCATTAGCTGGGGTGAGGAACATCAAGATTCACAATGTGATGGTGGAGGCATGTTATGCCAAAATGGTTACGTAACAGCCACTATGGCTGTTATGTAATGGTAATGGTGGTAACGTCAAGGGGCCTTAACGGCCTTAACGGCCTTAACGGCTGTTACATGAAAAAATGCCTCGTAATGGTCCTGAAACACACACACACACACACACACACACACATTTTTCAACAAAAAAAGAGGCCATAATAGCTGTTATGGCTTGTGTCTAAATGATAATGGCAGTGGCCATTACAGCCACCATTATTGTTATGGAACACCTTGGGTGGAGGGGTAAGGTTGGAGGAGAAATCAAACGTATGCGATGTGATAGTTCAATTCTATAAAGATTTTCCTTTTAGGGAGATGTGGGATAGACTGAGATTTAATAATCTAGCTTTTCCAATGATCGTTGAAGTAGAGGTGAAAGCCCTCGAGAAGACGGTTTCCAAGGAGGTTAAGGTAGCAGTGGGACACTTTGGGGAGGGACAAGGCTTGAGGGCTGGATGGCTTTCCCTTGGTGTTTTTCTATGTTTTTTGAGAGCTGGTAAAAGCGGATGTGATAGGCTTCATTGTCGAATTCTTCAAAAGTGGCTGGCTTCCTTCCAAGTTGGGTCCCTCGTTCATTGCTTTAGTTCCAAAGAAAGAGTGAGCAGAATATTCGAGGGATTTCAGGCCCATAAGCTTTATATGAGCTCCTTATAAAATCCTCGAAAAATCATGGCTACCAGGTTCCATTCATTTCTTGGGCATGTCATTTTCAAGGTCCAAGGTGCATTTATGGAAGGAAACCAAATTTTGGATAGCTGGTTGATCGCCTAGGAGTGTATTGATTCTCATTATGAGGAAAGGCAAAAAAGGTATTGTTAGTAAGCTCGACATAGAGAAGGCATACAAGGAATGCAATCATGTTGAGTTGGACTTTCTAGATTACATGCTAGGTCGAATTGGCTGCAAAGTGAGGTGGAGGGAATGGATCTAGGTGTGTATCAGGTTGGCTAGTTTCTCGGTCCTAGTCAATGGGTCGCCCAAAGGGTTCTTAAGTCCTTGAGAGGTTATAGGCAAGGAGATCTGTTGTTGCCTTTCTTCTTTGTAATGGTAGCAGAAGCCCTAAGCAAGATGTTGGACGAGGGGTTAGCGACAGGCCTTACAAGTGGGTTTAAGGTGGATAAAAGAGAGTTTCAAGTCTCCCACCTCCAGTTTGGTGATGATAATCCTCATCTAAGGTGGACAACTTGAGGAAGATCAATCGGTGTTTCAAGGTTGTGTTAGGCTCAGGGGTGAATATTCTTGAAAGTGAAATGTTAGCCATTGGCCTCTCAAATGAGGTAAGAGTAGCTTGCGGAGGTGTTTGGTTGCGGGGCAAGATGTTCCCTTTGTCATATCTAGGGCTTCCTTTGTGGATTGGAAAGCCTGCAAAGCATTTGCCGGACAGATTGATTGATACAGTGGAAATGAAGTTGTCCTCATGAAAGTGCCGGCATCCCTCTTTGTGAGGCAGGTTGATGCTAATTAAAGTGGCGTTATCGAACCATTCATTGTACTTCTTATCCCTCTTTAGGTGTTTGAAGGATGTTTTGGGTAGATTGGAAGGCTTAGGCTTAGGACCTCTTCGTTGCTCGATTTATTTGGGGTAATGGGGTGGTTCAGACCCATACCTGGCGAAGGAAGCTTTTGGAAGAGGAAGAGGATGAGTTTATTAGCTTGTCAAAGCAGCTTCTAGACATCAGCCCTCTGCCTTGACTATAATATGGGCAATTCTCAGTCTGATCTTTTTATGGTTTGGTTTGAGGGTCTTCATCAAGCAAGGAAAAAGTGAACACTTGTTTCCTTTGGTACTGGGGGCTCCTCCTAAGGTTGCAGCGCTGGCATGGTTGCTGGGAAGAAAGAAGGTGACAGTTGATAATCTTCGAAAGAGGAAGATGATTATCATCAATGTTTTGTCAATTGGCCACCTCTTCATTCATCGACCCTTCGCTAGAGAGTTTTGGGAGAGATTCTTGGGTATCTTTGGCATGTCTTGGGTAATGCCGAAGTCGATTGAGGGTTTCTTCTCTCTTGGCATGGGGGCTGGGTTGGAAAGGAAGGTAGGAGTCTTTAGGTTGGAAAACTCAGTTGTAATTGATTGAGCTTCAAACTGTTTAGTTTTGGGAGCTTGTTCCTTTTGCTTCTTGGCATGCTTTGTAATTCTTTTGGTCGTTCTAGCCTACTTTGATTAATAAAATTGTTACCTTAAAAAAAAAAAACAAGGGTTTCAAATATGGTAAAATCTCATTCACCAAATTGTCTAAAGCAGAAATCTACCTATCCCATGCCTTTGCCAATTTGAATCTAGCCAATCTACACAAATGAACATCTGCCCAAGGCTACCTTAAAAAAAAAGCATTAAGGTTCAATATCTGTCTGCATGTACCCTCTAATAAATGTCGATAGTAAGAAATCAGGTGATCCCCTGTCCAAGCAACTCGTGATTTTCTGAAAAACTGTTCATCAAGTTCAGTTGCTGTCTCAACTACTTCGACCTCATTCATCTTTCCAATGCTCTCTAGAATGAGGTCTATTAATGTGCTGCTCCAAAGAGTTTACCAGGGGTGTTTCCTCTTCTCCATTAACATGCTGCCCGCTGTTTTATGACTGGCTACATGATCTGTAGTGACTTGAATCACTAGATGCTCTCCAGTCTCATCCACAACCTGATTGAGGAGAACATGTATGTGTTGGCATCTTTGACATATCCATATGCATTAAAAGGTTTGTCAATATGCTGTGAAATTGATTTTTTTTTTTTCTTTGTGAACCCAGTCCACCCAACACGCATGGTCGTTGCGCTCACCAGTTTGCCTATGAGTTTTCATATGTCATGGATCTGTTAGTTCCTGGTCTTGCAGCAGCTATGGCATCAATTGTGATGGTTATTGGCATTGGGTGCATCGTTGCCTTTGTAGTGACTTCTTATTCACAGCTGATTAAATTGTCAGTTGTCTTGCACCCTGCATTCTAACTAAAAATGTGTCCATAGGATCCATCCCACCTCCAGCAAGTGCAACTGGGTCCCTCGTTATCTACTATTGGGCCTTCAATCAAACTCACCCCTCGATGAGTGCCTGGTACTTATTGCGCCATGTGGCCCATAGCAGCCTAATACGAAATCCTACTTTGTCTATAGGAATGAGAATTTCTGTTCTCAAATTTCTTGTCTCTTCATTTAGTAGTATCGTCATTTTCATCGTTATCAATAATCTAATCAAGCTACAAAATCTGTTCCATCTTCCCTTCTTTCCGCCTTGCAAATTTAACCACTTGACAATCTGTCACACCCCGAAAATCGGCACCCGAGCATGGAGACTCTGATCCCAAGTTCGCGGGTGTGAACCTAACAAAAATGCACATGGGCGAGTTCCCACGTGTTTGCGCAGTCCGGTTAATGCTCACAAATCAGAGTAGTTTTAAATCACTAGCATCAAAAGTTAGGCAGAGATAACTAAGCCTAGAAACAGATGGTTAATATTTAAAATGTACAATTCAAGAGTGGTGTTTGCCTAAATGAGAATTATACAAGGCACAATATGATGCAGGACAGTTAATCACGTGCTTTAAAAGCTCGAACTGTTAGAGTATGGCGAATTAATCCCTTTATCTCATAGCCCAGGCCCCACATCTCATGGGTTAGGACCTCGGCTGAACTCCCCTCATGGGCTCGTGGGCCCCAAATCACATGGGCCGCCCACCCCGAGTGTGTCCCCGCATCCCACGGGCTACCCCACTCGAGTTTGGTGTGAAATGCTCCTGCATTAATCACCCCCGGTGAAGAGTCTCGAACATGAGACCTCCCCATGGGCCCCAAATCATATGGGTCACCCACCCCGAGTGTGTCCCCGCATCTCACGGGCTATCCCACTTGAGCCCGGTGTGGAAATGCCCCTGCATTAATCACCCTCGGTGAGGAGTCTCGACACGAGATCTCCCGCTCTGATACCAATTTGATGCAGGACAATTAACCACTTGCTCTAAAAGCTCGAACTGTTAGAGTATGACGAATTAATCCCTTTATCTCATAGCCCAGGCCCTACATCTCATGGGTTAGGACCTTGGTCGAACCCCCCTTGTGGGCTCGTGGGCCCCAATCACATGGCTGCCCACCCCGACTGTCCCCGCATCCCAGGGCTACCCCACTCGAGCCCGGTGTGAAATGCCCCTGTATTACAATATGCATATCTAAAATTATTAAAGTGTAAAGTTTTTAGTTTTGGCTCAACCCTCCAAAATCTAACGGTGGTGGTGCAAGTCGATATAAGTCTACCATTCTGAGATCTCTATAGTACTTGTATTGATAATATCACCTGGTTGGTGTTTTAAAACACCGTCCCATGTGAGAGTGAGTAGCCAACTTGATGGTTTCATTAGTTCTAAGTTACATATATTATCGACTCAATTAGCGCATGTAATGATAAACAACATAAAACAAACAATTTTTAAGTCAATTATTTAATGCATGATGCAATGTTATGCGTAATGGTTGCCCGTATCACAACCCACCAATAATTTTCATGATGATATGCGCAAGCCCGAAGAACAACCCACCAGTATTGTCATGATGTCATGCATGATTAGCCAAGTTGTTATTATTCCCGGTTCAAATAGCAGGTTAACGAAGATGAGATACCGACGTTATATCACAAATCCTTATCCGGATCACGTGGCTCATTGCAGCATGTAGTTGCTTCTCACCATTGTCCCTTGATCCAAATTTAAGTATCACCTGGTATATCTCATAAATCAATCATTCCAAGGTATGAGGATCAACCCGGGATGGGTCGTCACTTAGACACCGAGTATGATCACTCAGTTCAAAGGCGCGTGCTTATCATATAAAACCAAATCACCACAAAGGAAAAGACTCGTCACCCAAATCCATTCACGCCCGAGTTGTTTGAACGGTACTCTGGCATGAAACCATTGGCCTGGTATTTGACGGCGGCTGTTCGAACAACAATCTATCACCGTCATCGATGCTCACTAGTCACTACGGGGAGGCTCATCACCCAATGTTACATGGTGGGCTCGTTACCCAATGTTTTACCTATGTGGTAGGCACATGGCCCTATCATAGGCCGATAACACATACAGTGTCTCATACCATTGGGAACATGGTATCCTAAGTTCAAATTGGTCGTGACATACATTGTGAACATACATGATCAATAAGCTGTTAGACTAATTTGATTGACTTGGGAGAACTCAACACAACCGGCATTGGGTGCAAACATTTTGTGTAATCCAGCTACTGTCGGCCGTCCTTGTTCAACCCGGGTTAATCGAACTAGCCTAGGGTGGCTAGCCTAACTCGGGCCACCCCTTGGTTCAAGCGATTTACCAACTGACCCAACATCACAAGCAATCCTAAACATTGCTAAGGACTAACAATTCATCAAGCGATCATAACAAAATTTTATTTAGAGCATAAATTCAATGACACTACTACTTGGGCATTTCATCAAACATGTGAACATCAATAGAAACAACACATTCACTTGATCATTTCATCAAATATGTGAGCATCAATAAAACTACACATTCACCTAGGTATTCCATCAAACATGTAAGCATCAATAGAACAACACATTTAATCCTTTATGCATTTTATCAAACATGTGAACATCCATAAACTAGTAATAACACATGTTATGATCAAATCGAAATAGGAACATGTTAGCATACACAAAGTTATTTAAAAACAATAAATCATTAATTGAGACCCTCAAGGGTCGATAAACGGACGTATGAATAATGGTCTGCACCTTTGCAATGATTCGCCTGACTTAACACCTCTAAGGTTAGGGTTTTAGGGGAAAAACACCAATTCCTAATCAAATCTAATGAAACTTAGGTAAGATTCATATAATTTAACATGAGATAGTTTAACTGGGAGGGATGAAGCATTTCTTACCTCTGATCGCGCGTAGGGGTGGATTCAATATATGAAAATGGTAATAGCTTGGGCTTCGTCGAAGGAATTCCGGTGCAAGAAAACACCAATGATCCGACTCTCTTCCTCTCTCCCTTTCTCTCTTTCTCCCCAATTTCTAGGGAAAATTCGTATAGGAGATGGGCTACCCAAATGAGGGCTTTATATAGTACTAGAAGTGGTACAAATGGCCCTAAGGGCTAGGTTTTCATTATACTAGCCATATGGGGGCCCCACTATGGGGTGTAAGGGTCGATATACACCATAGGATAGTTGGCCCTAGTGATGATCCTATGTATGGATACGATCGGCCCGCCATTTGGATGCACCGATCGATGAGTATTATTAGAAGTCAGTTCGATGGTCACCGATGGTCTATCGGGGCTGTGACTATACAGATAATGCATGTTATTAACTTAGGTTGGTGCCCTAAATTTGGTTACGATATAACGGTTTGAAAGTCACAAATTTGTCTAAGACCAAATACATACAAATTACTTAAGTTCCAGATTAATTTCAAGATTTTTCCCACATCTCATGCACTGATTTTGTGAGTCCAAGTTGAGCGATTCGAGACACGATCTCGCCTCGATGTCCTGTGATTGATGTCAAGCCTGCTAAGACAAACGTCTTTCTATAGTATCGAATTTAGTGGCTCACTAGCGAGCGGTTTAGAGCTTGTTTGGAAAATTGGGCTATTTTTGGGATAAATCGGATAGCAAGATTTCTTGTGTCCGATGATTGAGGTTTGGATTAGCTAAGTTCATAGTGTGGCCTATTTGCAATTAACGGAAATGGCCATTCGATCCTAATTATCCTAAATCGTTGGTTCTTAGGCTAAAGGAGTAATTGAATTAGTTTGGTTTGTTAATAAGATTTGATCCCTAGTTGTCTTGTATTTAGGCAAGTCTTTATTTAGTTACGAACGTCTTGATTAGTCAGTGATAGATCGGCTAGATTTGGGGTTTTGGATGAACAAATCACGAGGCTAGACTCGAGGTTTAAGTAATCTGTCGGATTCGTTAGCTTCTTATGATTAATTAGCCGGATTTGTATAGTTCTTTGTAGGTAACACCCGCATATAGGCTAACATAGAGTGTTAAGGCTCAGTAAGTGACAAAATAAGCTAATTATAGCAAAAAAAATTTCAAAGATTTTTGAAATTCAAATAGCGAAAATCCAGAACATTTCATAATCTCCCTATGCTTACCGAGTCATTAGGCCCATTACCTAGACAAAATCTTGCTCTTCTCTATATGAGTACATGCTAGCATGTATTTCTCATATCTTCATTTAGATCAGCATCATTGTTGCCGTCGTCGTCGTCAATAATGTAATCAACCTACAAAATCTAGCTCAGCTCCCCTTATTTTGGCAATTGTAAATTCCGCATCTTCTTATTATACTTTTTTGCATCGTCTTCTTTTTTTCTTTCAATAACATCATCTCTTATATGATGTCCAACCTCCAACTGTTCTTTAAATAATATGATTACACCGAGATGCATATTCGAATGGTAGTTCCACCTTACCTTTTGCCTTTCTCCTCACTCTCTCTTCATGCATACATCCAATATTAACTTTTGAACCCATGGCAGCCTTTTTTTTTTTTTGTTAATAAATTTCTATATTCTCCCATCTTTTCTCCTGGAATCTGTCAATCAGAATAGGATTGAAATTAAATAATGGCACTACATTCATGGTCATTGCCATGTTATTGGCATATCCTAAAATATATTTATTTAATCACTAAAAAAAAAAAAAACAGCTTGGACCATGTGATAGTTGAGAAACACTGAAGTGAGATCGTTTGAATATTTATGCAGGGGCCAAATGGGCTTATCTGATGCTGAACAGAAGAAAGCGCATGAGCAAAGGCTTGAGAAAGATGGAGAAGAAATTTATTCGGAAGGCATCAACACCAAAAAAAGGGAGGAAGAAGCAGAAGATGGCAGCAGCAACAACAAGAAGGATGGGACAAGCTGTTGTCAGGGGGCAAATGGGCTTTCTTGTTGCAGGGATGAAAAAAGGGTGGATGAAGATAGCAGCAGCAAGGGTATTGGGGGAAATGGGGTAAGAGCTTGAGCAAGGAAGGCACATGCATGGTGGCATCATGGTTTAAAACATGGGAGCAGGCCGACACTTTTGCGGCCCTCGCTGTTGTTGAGCAGTGGCATCAGTTGCTGTGGCCTATTCCATTTACAGAAGGTCAGGCTGACATTCCTATTGTGCCGTTTGTGGTTTTGCACACAGGCTTTTCTATTTGTTGTGTACTGCATTTTCTATCCTAATATAGATTTTCGTAAGACAATTAGTTGGATTGGATCCTTGCATACCTACCTATCTACAGATATAGCTTTCTTCATGATTCTCCACTGGAAATAATGACATTTTCTTTTCTTGGTTTATTAATGAAAACAACCGGATTACGGAAAGGGGGGGAATTTGTTTGACCCATATGTAGCTTGGATTGGATTACCGACATTTGGGAAAAGAAGGAAATGTATGGTTATAGATTTATTTTTATTTTGATTATCCAATCAGTTTGCTGAATAATCTTCCAATCCAAGGGGGTTTGAGTTGATATAATAGTGTGAATTTTTTAATATGGCCGACATGGTGATAATTGGTTTGGATATTGCACGCTGTTGCCACATGCATGACAAGCTGAGCCACTGAATAAGTTGAGCTAAAGAAAATTCATGGGACGATGAAATTTGTGTTGGGGCGAAGGTATGCTCCCCATCCATGTGGTTTGAAAATGGCAAAGGTCTACTACATTGATGGTGCGACAGGAGGCAGTCAAATATGTTGGCTGTTATGATGGTGACCTCAACAATTCAACACCCAAAGCGACCTAGAAAGAAACTTACACCCGATGTGAACATGGCCATCCACTTTCCGAACATGTTTCATATGCAATACCATTAATCAAATCTTGAAATAACTTGTAGTATCCATCACTCGTAAATAGGATTAGAACCGACTCCCAATACTCCAATGTCTTCCTGTAAGTTGGTTCTCCAGATATAAGGGAGATTCCATTTTATGATTATTGATCTTCATACTCCGTGCACCTATACTTAGAGCTGGGCATCTTGGACCCGATCCGGTTGATCCGACCCGATTCGATCCAAACCGACGGCCTGGATTGGTCAGGTTCGAGTAGGATTAGGAAAATCTGACTGTTAATCGGATTATGTTCGGGCCATTGTCAATTCGGACCGGACCGATCCGAAATCCAATTCGGTTGGATCCAATCCGATTTGGACCGGATTAGATGTATTAAACAAATGGGTTTGGATGAAGGTCATCCCCACCGTCTGTAGCATTGAAATACCATGCCTTTCGGCGTCCCGAACCCCCCCGCCCCCCCTTCTAAAACCCTAGTTTTCTCTCATTGATAATACACAACTTCCTGCATCACTAGCTCCGCCATTTCTGAACCAGAAGCTAGAAGTGAAAAGGCATGATAAGGTGGCAGAGTATGACCATTCATACTCGTGCATGTTTCCACAATCGACGTGGCATGCATGGCTCCAATCCAAACAGTCCAAATTTTGGGACACACTGTAGAGCTAGCATCTTACGGAATCTCATCGATTGGTGGATCCTAGGTTCCTGACCTTTTATTTCTGTATTTTCGTTTTAATAACTTTTCATTAGAATCGACTACTTGCTTACCACAAATAGCAAGCTGATAATGATCGGCCAATGTCTTTTATACGTCCATGAGACATCTACTTTCAGTCCTACTATTTGAACGGTTTGTGTTTTTGGAAGTGTTCGCTTCGGATACAGTCGCTGAGTGCCTGTTTGCGGATGGTCATGTTCCACCAGGGTGTCAATGTTTTATCTGCAACGCCCTTTGGTCTTCAAAGTGGATGCGGCTTCGGTGGATCCCTAGTTTATCCCTGATCGTGAGGCCCACTTTCATGTATTTTTCTTATGTCCACACCGCCAATCCGTTTCGACATGTCATTTTTAGGGCAGATATGAAAATGCAGAATGTATAAATCTCAGGTGGTATCATAACACAGGAAAAAGTAGTGAATGATCATTAAAACTTTTTAGGGGTCACAAAAGTTTTGGATTAAGCTGACATTTGTTTAGTCCCTTCATCTAGGTCTCTCTGTCCTTATCAACTGGTTGGATGACAAATAAACATTTCGGTAGCCCCCAGGAAGTTTTTAACGTTATGCGTTCAATCACCACTTTTTCCTGTGGTGTGGTCCACCTGAGATTTTGATCTATTGAAGTTTTGGTTTCGTACCATATAATACGATGGGGAAACGGATGAATAGTGTGGATATGAGAAAAATACATCATGGTTGGTCCCACAGTCAGAGATCTACGAAACTTTCTGGATACGGGGATCCACTGAAGCCGCTTCCCGTGCGGTCCACATTGGACGTACTGATGACATGAAATAAACTTGAATCTGAACTGTTCATCATCCTATGATCTAATATGTCCAATTAAGGATGGCAGAACTCTCTCTAGCTCTGGCATGTCCAAAATCTTTCCCTGTGCAAAGGACGTACATATTGAACGGCTCCGATCATCATCCATACATGTCCCTGTGAGCGGACAACAAATTCACTCAATAGCCCGCGGACTACAGGACTAAGGCTGAGGTGACGATTTGTGACGATGACGGCATCAGGGATTCCAACTTGCAAGAGAGAGAAGACCGGCAAAGACTGACGAAGACAGCTATTGGCGGCAGGAATCTGTGGAGAAAAGGCTAGTCGCCCCAGCATTGCCTCAGCTATTATTCTGGCTCAGGGAGTGCTAAGATGATGACACGTGTCCTTACATTTATGAGTTTGCAGGTGCGTCGGCTAGCTAAAACCCTGAAAGGAAGAAGATAGGAGGCGAGGTATTGCGGAGCCTAAAGCCTCTTTCACATCCGTTCCCGCCTCTGGCCTCTATACCTCTTCCAACGCCACTTATCTGCATCATCCATCCCAACGGTCGAAAACCCCAGCTTGATTCTCGCCACACCCATCCCAACTCCCGATAATCCCAGCTCGAAGAATGAAAATCCCAGTTCGATCCTCGCCAGTCACCACACTCATCCCAAACCCCCACAATCCCAACTCGAAGAAAGAAAAGCCCAATTCGATCCTCGCCAGGAAACGGAAGTCCCGTGCCACCCTAGCACTCTTCAAATCCAAATCCAATCCCAATTGCATCATCGACATTGCTCGAGTAGCCTCCCTCAACCCCAATTCGCAATCTTCTTAAATTTTTCACAAAAAAAAAAGACTGGTCCGAACCTTGCCCGATTTGATCCGACTAGGTTTTCTGACCGAGTCAGACTCGAATTGATTCAGGCCAGTAGGGGTTCGGATCGGTCCGAGTTAGATGACTCGAACTCAGCCCCGAATCGGTCCGAGTTCGGGTTGGGCCATCCGGACCGAGTCGAGTTGGACCCAATCCGATCCGACTCGGTTCGATGCCCAGCTCTACCTATACCTACCAGGGTAGCGGGCATCCCAGCCTTATGTGATGGAAGACTCGGTCTGTAAGGCTTTTGATTCGTGAGAAAGTAGAGGTGGGCAAAATAGACTCGATCGATGGATCCGACCCGATCAGACCCGATCCTACCCGATCAGAATAGAACCGACGGTCTGGATCGGTGCTGATCGGGTAGCACCATCCAGATCCGAATTCTTTTCGGCTCGGATTCGGATTAGGCCTAATCCGACCAGATCCGATCCGATTGGATCCGATCCAAAAAAAATATCAAAAAAATAAAAATAAAAATCATTTCAGCCATCAATCTCTCGCACCCAAATGACCTGGATCAGAGACTAAGTTGAGAAAGTAAATTTTTTTTTTTAAAGGATGAGTGCTTCCGCACCATTACAATTGAGAGATTGAGAGAGAGAGAGAGAGAGAGAGAGAGAGAGAGAGAGAGAGAGAGAGAGAGAGAGAGAGAGAGAGAGAGAGAGTCGTATCGTACTGATGGAGTCCGATCGACTGACGATTCGTGAGCTCCATTTGGGGTAGAAAGAAAAGAAAAAGACCAGGAAAGGAGGAGAGAGAGAGAGACAGAGAGATTGAAAAGTAAAATTGCCTTTATACCCTTTCTGTATGGTACTCTGGCTTTGTATGACGCTTGATACACAACCACTCCAATAATACACAGTTGATACTTGATAACTTACATCTGGACCGATCAGAACCTAGCCCATTCGGAAAGCCGAGTCGGGCACTGATCGGATCAGCCAATCCATATTTCGAATCTGTCCGATTCAGGTGGTGCAGATCCGGTAACGGATCTGTTCGGATTCGGGTAAGCCCAGTGGTATTTCGGTTCTGATCGGGTTGGCCCGGATCCGATCAGAACAGGACCGATGCCCACCTCTATGAGAAAGGATGGGAAAGGAAACCATGTTTCTGGGAAAAGCGTATTTCCGAGGAAAAGAAACTGAGGGAACGGAAACATTATTTCCTCTGATTATTTCTTAATATGATAAGATTTTTTTTTTTAAAAAATTAATTAATTAATTATTTAATCAGACATGTTCTTAGACCATTACTTAACGGTTTTGGATGGTCTAAGAAGATCCAAAACCGTTAAGTAATGGTCTAAGAAGATCCTTGATCAAAACCCATTCCCTTGCATTGTGGATTCATATTCTTTATATCATTGTCTTGATTTCCTTTTAATTCCAGAAGAACATGTTAGTTAATCCTTCACAGTCTCCATGAAAACATCGTTCATCTTTGGAAAACTTCTTTTTCGGCATGGTTGTGCGAGATGGCCTTGACATGTGTATCTTGGATTACAAGATTTTCAGTATCGACAATGATTTATGTAGCTGGATGTACGCTTCTCAATCACATGTGCCACTCGTGCGATGGTCATGTATCTTTCTCGAAGTCTCTCTTTTCTCGACTATGAACGTGCATATGGCTTCGAGCCATTTTGATTTTGGCAGGCTACGGGCTATCAAAGGAAGTGGATCAGGAAATATTCTTAGGGCACGAGTGAGATTGCACCCGTCGTTTGTACATTGTGTCGACATGTGGTGTAAGACCCGTATCCTAGACCGTACCGTTCCGTAGACTCCCGCGGTCCTCCCAGTTGAATTCCAACCACCCGCGACGCAAAGATAACATTTGTGCGCGACCCTGAGTCGCATCCTGTCGATTTAAGTCGGCTCGGCCCGAGACTTGTACCCTTGCAACCACGCCGTCGCCGCGGTTGCAACGCTGCGACTTGTGCATCGATGCGATACCCAGGCCAGGAGATGTGGGCCTGCATATATTTTGAGAAAACACCGCGCGTTGCAAATCCCAAGAAAAGAATCTCTACAATCTATCAAATCAATCCCATTAATCAATTAAGTACAACACTCATGCCTCTATTACCAACAAAGCATGACACCCCTCTCTCTCCCATCCCCAAAGTCAACCTTCCTTACAACAACCCATCCCTCTCTCCTTACATCTCCGCTCTCTCTCATTTTCTCCACCATTATTCCAAGCAACCCAAGGAGAAGTGACCGTCTAAGCTCCAAGAGAGACAACTGAGAGGGTGGCCCACCTTTCTACCCCCCCCCCCCCCCCCCATCTTTCATCCTAGCCCTTCAATCTTCATCATCCTCCATCAAAATCGAAGCCTAGGAGCTAAGGAGTCCAAGGAGCCTAGAAGAAGCGAAATCGGTGGGTGTTCATAGTGTTAGATCTTGATTTTGATGTAAGGCTCACTTGTGATGGGACCTGTTTTGATGTATGTGTTGTAGATCCTAGAGGGACCCATAGTGGTGGGGTCCTTCACTACACCATCTCTCTATTTCTCTCTCTCTCTCTCTATTTTTTTTTATTGCGGCCCACCTTGGAGAATGGAGTAGATCTACACCGTCCATCAGTGGCAGCCACCTTACTGTCCACCTACTGCCCGTTTTGGGCAGGCCCGAATGAAGGGAAAACGCAAAGATCAGCTTAATTCTAAGCTTAGTGGGCTACCCGTGTGGACCCCACATGTATGTATGAATTCCATACCCACCATCCATTGGGCTGGACGGTGGGGCCCCTCTTTGATGTATGTGTTTTATACACCCCGTCCACCTATTTTGAGGTTGGGCCCACCCCACATGTGTGACACGTGTGGGCAGGTGGGACCCACCTTGATCTATGTAATTTGTATCCACATCGTCCATCTGGACAGTGTGCCGAGTAGGGCGCTCATGATGTATGTGTTTCATCCCTACTGTGTGGCGCACACCGTGATGTATGGGTTTAATCCTCACCGTCCATCCATTTGGCAGCCAGTGGGGCCCACCAAACACATGTTACACGTGTGGGGGTGGGGCCCACCTTGATGTATGTTTGTATATCCAGCCATCTGTCCAGTTGGGCTGGACGTGGGCCACCATGCTATATGTATTTCATCCTCGCCGTGTAGTTCAGCTGGACGTGGACCCCACCGTGATATACGTCTGCACCGTTCGTGAGATGTAGGGCCACCGTGATACATGTGCTGGACATTGACGCCATCCAGGGTAGTGGTCCACCTGGATGAATACGCTGTATATCCAGGCTACCCATCCATTTTTCCTAGATTTTAGGCTGCCCCATTGGGCCCATTTTGGTGGTGCAACAGGCCCACCTTGATGTATGCATTGTAGACAATCCGCCCACCTAATTTTTTGGACCATAGGGCTGATCTATGAGGCTCACCTTGATGTGTATATTGACCTGTTGTCCATTCATTTTCTAGACTATATGGGCTGCTCCATTAAGCCCACTATGATGTATGTGATGCACTCACTACCCATCCCTTGTGCCTAACCCATGGGTCCTTGTGTGTGGCCCAATATGATGTATTTGTGGCCCTTTGGTGAGGCTCATTATGATGTACATGAGGCCATAAGTGAGGCCCAATGGGATGTGTATGAGGCCCTTGTGTGTGGCCTAATATGATATATTTGTGGCCCAATGTGATGTATATGCGGCCCATGTAATGAGGCCCATTGTGATGTTTATGCGGCCCGTGTATGAGGCCCATTGTGATGTATATATGGTCCATGTGATAAGGCCCAATGTGATGTATTTGTGGCCCATCGTAATGTATATTAGGCCCTTTGTGTGAGGCCCATTATATTGTGTATGAGGCCCTTGTGTGAGGTTATGGGCCCACTATATGTTTGGCCTATGAGAACTACTCCTGGGAGCAATGTTGGTTTTAAATGTCCGCATTGATGACAATGATGGTTAAATGTCCACATTGTGACCTTCCCATAGGCCATTTGTTAGGCCGATTATCGATGCCGATTATCGAAGCCGATTATCGGTGCCGGTTATTGATACCGATTATGAGTATGTGACAACATAACATCATGATACATGCCCATACGCATCATCTGCATGTTTGTTATGAGGTATGGTTGACCATTGCATATGCCATTGGGTAAGTTGTTATGGGACTCCCTAAAGGCGGAGTTATCCACATGAGCCACGGTAGTGCAGGATTGATGTATGACTGGATGGTATGACTTATGCATCTCGCATTGTGTGGTGACATGATAAATTGGAGCCCTAGCGATATCAGGGCTGTGGCCTCCACAGGTTCATCGTGGATGACCAGATGGATATCGAAAATATTTGGTTCTAGCACTATAACAATAGGATGACCTTGGGTGAGAGTCCCAGAATCCTCTGGTACCGGAGGAGACTCCAACGTTTAGACCGAGTCGATACATGAGCGCTTAGTACCGAAACCTGTATGCGGGTTCTCCCATTGTGTCATGGTTGGGTTGAGCATAAAAATTATCATCATAAAAAGGAAAGGGACAAATAATAAAGAAAGACAGGTTGCGCGGATCGCGCAACCAAAAAGGAAGGTTGCGCGGTTGAAGTAGCCAAAATTACAGTTGCGCTGGTCGCGCAACAAGGAAGGCAGTTGCACGGATCGCGTAACTAAGAAAGCAGTTGCGCCGGTCGCGCAACGAAGAGAGTCGTTGCGCGGATCGCGCAATCAATGAAGATCTCTGACACGTGTGAAGGGTCTATAAATACCCCACTTCCCTTCTCATAAAGGAGAGAGAAAGATTTTTCGAGAGACTGAAATAGAGCAACTGAAGGTAGAGAGAGCAGAGCCATGTTCAGTTGCGCGGACCGCGCAACATGTACATCAGTTGCGCGGATCGCGCAACTACTAGATTGGTTGCGCGGATCGCAAAATAGTCAGCTGATCAGCTTGTAGGAGAAATTACTTCTCTAAAAGAAAAGATCAAATGATCTATTCAGTAATTCCTCCTAAGTATTGGGAGATGACCAAAATAGCGTCGGAGTGCTGCCGAAATTTCTGTCTCCATGAAGATCAGATGATTTATTCAGCAATTCCTCCTAAGTATTGGGAGATGACTAAAACAGACGCCGAAAGGCTGCCGAATTCAGGATTGGACAAATAATAAGCTTTGCTAAAAATAATTTGTTCTTTTTATGTGATTTATCTTAGAATCAAGGGATGTATAGAGGATGTAAATGAACCCAATATTAATAAAATATGATGATTGTTCTGAATACTCTTTTGTTATGTTTGAATAAGATCAATTCCCCAAATCAAACACATTTGTTTTCTTGTCGAAACAAAATGGCGACTCTGCTGGGGAATTTCTTATCTTATTTTAACATCAACATTAAGATGATTGAAAAACAATCACCATGGTTTGGCGTCTTTCTGACGCCAAAATGGCGACTCTCAGTGGGAACATCCTCCCCTTCATCTCTAAGATAGATCCTTCTATCCTCCAGAAAACTAACTATAGATATGTTTTATAACTGAAGGTACATTAATTCAACTGCAAGTTACAATCAATGACAATTCCTGCAAGAGAAGTAAACTTTCGCTTTACTACAACTGGGTTCGTGATAGAGTATACGCGGATCAAACTCCCGTATGTATGACTCGGTTTCTCGCAACCAAGAGCAATATGACTCAAGTGATGGCTGGAGTCGTATCTGCTTCACCTCAACCGTTGGACAGTACTAAGGATTGGACTGTCGTAGTATCCCGTAAGACAAGAGCGTGGAATGCAAGAAATGCTCGAAATAAATCTGCCCGTGCCGAGAGTTCGAGGGCCAATAACGCGCAATGCAGCTAGGAAGCATCCTGAGCTCGCCCCTCCCGAAATATATCCGGAACGGGTAGTTCCACAGTCAGCGTTACGCGACTTCCCAGCTTTAATCGCTTCAAAGGTTAAATGGACGAAAGAACAGAAAGGCAAAACGGTAATGACAGGTTCCTCAATATCGACATCTCCAAAGACAAGCTCATGGATGTCTATATCACCTCAATCAGCTGATAATACCAGAAATATAGAGAAGTCAAAAGGAACTCCACCTTCTCCCCTCTTCCTGAGTCCTCTTACGTCGGCATCTTCTCATCCTCCAATTACGGCCTCGTCAAAGAGTGGAGAGGCTACAGTATATGTGACTGAGACAGGACAAGGCAACGCATCAACTGCAGAAGATCGTATTAATGAAATGGCAGAAGCACAGAGAGTATTAATGGAAGAGTGTAGACACCTCAGAGAAGCCCTGACAACTCTTGCGCACAACATGGCCCAGATAGCCGCCCCGCCAATGATGAATACGATGAATGGACGAGAAAACCGGCCCGAAGGCTCTCATCCGCAAGGGATAGGATCTCGAGAGTCTGTTCCAGTCGCAAGAACCATAACACAAGATGACATAAGACAAGTCGTCGAAGAAACAGTGAGAATAGAAAGAGAACGTGAAAACACTGGCCGTTTCAGATATCGAACGCCATATCCAAGAGAAGTGGAAGATATTCCATTCCCAGCCAATTTCAAACATCCAGATTTTCAGAAGTTTAATGGGGAAGGATCGCCGGAAGAACACCTGATGCACTTCATTACCAGCATGGGGAATTTTCTACAATACCGCAGTATTGCCTAAGATTGTTCGGGTCGTCATTAACGCACAAAGCTTTTCGGTGGTATTCCAGCCTGGTTCCCGGATCGATGCGTACGTGGGAAGAAATGCAGGATGCCTTTATGTCAAACTTCTTCTCTTCTGAGCGTGACGTTAGTATTACAGAGTTGGCCTCCATACGGCAGAGGGAAGGAGAACCAGTCCAAAAGTTCATAGACAGATGGAAGACATTAGGAGCCTCGTGTAGGCAGTTGCCAGAAGAAAAGGAACAGGTCAAAATGTGTCTGAATTCTATGGATACAGGGATTGCGTTTGGACTCACCAGCGCCGATATCAGAACGTTCCGCGACCTGGCCACTAAAGCTCATGCTTTAGAGTTGATGACTCGTAAAATACCAGCATTCCACCGCGAGACTGTTAGAAGAATGCCTGGCAGGACGAATGTGAATACTGTCGAACATGATAAGAAAAACAGAGATACCAGGGATTCAAGAGATAAAAGGGCAGAACGAAGAGAAGGATGGAATCAATCAAGACATAAATACAGTGGAAAGAGACTCCGAATGCTGGATTCTCATGAGGGGTTCGTTTTGAGAAGGAAGATGTAGTTCCTATGATGAAACAGCTACTGAAAGCCGGCACAATAGAATTGCCAGAACCCAAGCGCCCCGAAGATGTGACAAAAACCAGGGAAAGAGATTTCTGCCGCTATCATCGTCTGGTGGGACATCCGACGGAGAATTGCTATACGTTGAAGTGTATAATACAGCGGATGATAGACAAGGGTGTGAAATAATAACTGGCGAAGGAAAAGAAAAGAACACAAGGGTGGCAGTAAACATGCTCGCGATTCGAGAGAAAGCTCGAGAGGTAGAAGGAAAAAGGGGCGAAAAGACGACAAAGAAAGTGGCAGTTATTACCTTGCGATCAGGAAAGAAAACAGCAAGCCCTGTGAAGCAAAGGGCAGAGATTATAAGGAAAGAAACCGTTGAGAAACCGAAAAATAGCGATGAGAATGAAGAGAAGAGTGAAAAGGCAAAGGTAACTTACGACGTGGTCAGCCATTTGAAGGGGGGGATACCGGCACGGCTAAGCATTTATGATGCGCTCAAGTTATCAGAGGAGTTTCGACAAAGTCTGGTCCAAGCATTATCTAATCATAATGTTAGGGAAACTCTACTGACAGAAATGGGGCATGAGGAATATAATGAACGAACAGATTGCTTGCCAATCATTTCATTCTCCGATGATGATTTGATCTGTGAAGTGGAACATAATAGACCATTGATGATAGAAGGTCATATCCATGAGAAGAAGGTTAAACGGATTATGATAGATAATGGGTCTGCAGTGAACCTCCTGCCACTGTCTATGATAAGCAAGCTGGGATATCGCCGTTCTGATTTACGCCCTAGTGGAATGATGATACAGGGCTTCAACCAGGATGGGCAACGCGCACTCGGGAAGATTACAGTGACATTAGAAGTGGGAGAATTGACGACCAATGTCGTATGCCATGTCATAAACGCAATGACAACGTATAATCTTCTCCTGGGAAGGCCATGGATACATCAATACAGTATCGTACCTTCTACTCTGCACCAGTGCTTCAAATACTGTAAAGGTGGGCGACAATATAAAGTGATGGCAGACGCAAGACCATATACAGAAGCTGAGTCTTTCTTTGCAGATGCAAGCTATTACAAAGGGTTCGCTGAAGAAACGCGGGATAGTGATGAAAACAGAATTCTGAAAGATATTCAAGTAAACAATGTCAGAGAAGAAAAGGCTGAATCTTCTAAGACTGTAGAAGTAAAGAAGAAGTTCTATTTTGTGCCAAAGCGTCTGAGACAACCAGGGCAACCGCCATTAACTTTATTATCGCCTGAACAGCTAAAAACTTTGCAGTCTAATTATACAATGCCGCTGCCAAACGTAGAAAGGTGCAAGCCGTTTTTAGCCGCTCCAAAAAGATTCCAAGTCAAGCCAGCGCAAAACACCCTGAGCCGATAGAATTTTACGCTGCAAAAAAAGAAACAGATTTAAAAGAAGAAATCGGGAATAATGTATACCATGGTAGGTTGACACCACAAAACCTGGAGGGATACAGTTCAGTGAGCAAGAAGATTATGAAAGGAATGGGTTTTGATTGCGAAGAACCCGCTGGGCTGAATCAAGGGAAGGGAGTACAAATCCCTCTTGGGATTAATCAAGAAAAGCGGAGAAAATTTCAAGGATTGGGGGTAGAATCATCAGTAAATGTGACTGCAGCTGCACAAATATCAGACGAGGACCCCAAAACAGTCGAGTATCCTGAAATGGCTCCGAAGCAAATGGAAGACGGGGGGCAACCAACAATTGACAGTCTGCGAGAGATAAATTTGGGCACAGAAGAAAAGCCAAGGAATACGTTTATTAGTATTGGTCTTTCCGAACAAGAGGCTGAGAAATATGTCCAACTCCTCAAAGAAAATAAAGATGTCTTCGCTTGGACTTATGCAGAGATGCCAGGCCTAGAACCCTCCGTAGCAATGCACCGGTTAAATATCTTCAAAGAGAAAAGGCCAGTTAAACAAACACAAAGGCGATTCCATCCAGATTTGATTCCATCAATTGAAGAAGAAGTCAGCAAGCTGATAAAAGTCGGGTTCATCAGAGAAGTCAAATATCCCAAGTGGATATCGAATATTGTCCCTGTGAAAAAGAAAAATGGACAAATCAGAGTGTGCATCGACTTCAGGGATCTGAACGAGGCCTGTCCGAAAGATGATTTCCCTCTCCCAATTACAGAATTGTTAATTGATAGTACGACTCAGTATGCCATTATGTCTTTTATGGACGGCTATGCAGGATATAATCAGATTAGAATGGCACCTGAGATGAGGAGGAGGCAACAGCATTCAGAACGCCGCTCGGAATTTATTGCTATAAGGTTATGCCATTTGGTCTCAAAAATGCCGGGGCAACATATCAGAGAGCGATGCAAAATATATTCCAAGATATGATGCATAAACATGTAGAATGTTATGTTGATGACTTGGTAGTCAGGTCAGAAGATCATCAGAAACATCGCGAACATTTAATGTCAGTTTTTCGTCGACTGAGGAAGAAACAACTAAAGATGAACCCGACTAAATGCGCATTCGGGGTGTCTTCAGGCAAATTTCTTGGCTTCGTCATACGGCATAGGGGTATCGAAATCGATCCCGAGAAAGTTAAAGCCATCCAAAATATGCCGGCACCTACAACACTGAAGGAATTAAAAAGTTTACAAGGAAAACTGGCATACATCCGCCGCTTTATTTCGAATTTGGCAGGAAGGTGCCAGCCATTCTCCCATCTCATGAAGAAAGATACAAAGTTCGTATGGGATCAAGCCTGTCAGAATGCATTCGATTCGATAAAGGAACTGTTGAGACAACCGCCAGTATTAACAGCTCCAATAAAAGGTAAGCCGCTTATCTTATACATATCTGCAGCTGAGAATTCTTTGGGTGCTTTATTGGCCCAGGTAAATGAAGAAGGAAAAGAGACTGCTCTTTATTATCTAAGCCGAACACTAGTGGGGGCAGAATGCAATTATTCTCCAATCGAAAAGGAGTGTTTAGCACTAATATTCGCGGTACAAAAGCTGAGGCATTACTGTCTCTCCCATGACATAACTTTGATCTCAAGAGCAGATCCGATAAAGTTTTTGATGACAAGGCCACTATTGTCGGGAAGATTGGCCAAATGGATGTTGTTGCTCTCAGAATATACTATTATATACGAATCGGCGAAAGCAGTAAAGGGACAAGCAGTGGCGGATTTTCTTGCGGCACACCCTGTAGCAGGGAACGAGACCATCAATGACGACTTGCCAGATGAACAAGTGATGCTGGCTGAGTCGCAAAGCCCATGGCAGATGTATTTCGACGGCGCTGCACGAACATCAGGAGCGGGGGCAGGAGTGATATTCATTACCCCCCACGGCGATTTATTACCTTACTCCTTTGCATTGGGCACTGCATGCACAAATAATGAAGCCGAATATAAAGCCCTTATTATCGGAATGGAAATAGCTCAACAGATGGAGATAAAAATGCTGCATATCTTTGGAGATTCTAAATTGATTATCAATCAGTTGACAACAGAATTCGAGGTAAGAAAACAGGAACTGTTACCCTATTGTCGAAAAGCACAGAAATTGCTAGAACAATTCTGTCATGTAGAAATCAAGCATGTACCTCGGTCAGAAAATGCAAAAGCAGATGCTTTGGCTAGCCTGGCAGCGGCCCTGTCCTGCTCAAACCGAAGTCCTCTCCAAGTAACTATAGAGGAAAGAAGATTTCTGCCATCCTCGGAGCTCATTGAAGAAGACGCCGATGCGCTTCTTGTATCATGCTTGGAAATAACGACAGATGATTGGCGTCAACCTTTCATCGATCATCTCAAGTATAACATCTTGCCAGAAGATCAAGTACAGAAGCAGCAGATTAAACAACGGTCAGGTAGATTTATCATATGTAGCGAGATATTATATAGAAAATCTCATAATGGAATGTTGCTACGTTGCCTAGACAAGCAAGAAGCAAGCCAAACGTTGCGAGAAATACACTCCGGTGAGTGTGGAGCACATCAGGCTGGCCGAAATCTATTTCACAGAATACATCGAATGGGTTATTATTGGCCCACCATGTTCAAGGACGCGGTAGATTATGCGAAACAGTGCCATGAATGTCAAATCCATGGAGACGTCATACATGTTCCTCCAGAAGACCTGCATCAATCCATAGCCTCTTGGCCATTCTCCGCTTGGGGGCTTGACATAATTGGTCCTATAAACCCACTTTCGTCCAAAGGAAAGCAGTATATTCTGGCAGCAACCGATTATTTTTCCAAATGGGCTGAAGCAGTTGCTTTACGCAATGTTAAGGAGAAAGACGTGGTCAATTTCATCAGGCACGCCATAATATATCGCCATGGTATTCCAAAGAAAATCGTTACAGATAATGGCACTCCTTTCAAAAACAGAGGTATGGAAAAGCTATGTCAGAAATTCGGCATTCAACATTCGTTCTCAACACCTTATTATCCACCAGCAAATGGGTTGGCAGAAGCGTTTAACAAAACGATAGTCAAAATATTGAAGAAAACAGTGACAGGGAATAACGCGCGATGGGACGAAAAGTTGCAAGAAGCCTTATGGGCATACAGAACCACTCAGCGGACAGCAACAGGAGCGACACCGTACTCATTGGTCTACGGTGTAGAGGCAGTCATCCCAATTGAAATACAAGTAGCTTCGCTCAGAATGGCAGTACATCAGTCCATGACAGATGATGAAAATGCAAAAATAAGACTGAAAGAGTTAGATTTGCTCGATGAAAAACGCCTGGCAGCTCAGCAGCGATTGCAGTCATATCAAGCAAGAATATCAGCTGCTTTCGATAAACGAGTTAAATACCGCTCTTTCAAAAAGGGAGATACGGTGCTAATGTTGAAAAGACCTATATTGGTCACCCGGCGAACAGGGGGCAAATTCGAGCCTAAATGGGATGGGCCATACATAATAAAGGACGTGTACTCCAATGGGGCATACAGAGTTGTAAATCAAGACGGGCAAGGTATCGGCATACCGGTCAATGCTCGCTTTATCAAAAGATATCGTCCTTGAAGAAGTTATTGATTTTGATCCAGAACATTATCAGCATAATGTTTCTACATCAAAAGGGGGCAAGAAGATGTATCATCAAATGAATAAAGAAGCAGTTCGCGAGCATGTCAAGACTATATATCCATATCAAAACATCGCCATAAGCGCTATTATCAAGCAGGCTCCGCGGAATTCTGACTCTCTATTGAAATTGATAAACATCGCCAAGCTGATATATTGCAAACAACACGGATGGACGCCCTTAAGGATATTAGCAGAGGGATGATATATCAATCTCAGTCAGAGAGAAGGGGAGTGGTGATGATCACATCTATTATTATCTGCTCAAGCATTTTAAGGCAGTCTAGCCAAATCCAAAAAGGAGAGCGAATCCGAAAAAGAGTCAAATCCGAAAAGAGCCAAATCCTAAAAAAAAAAGGATCAAGCTTTAAAAGGGCCAGAAGCTCTAAAAAGGTCAAACTTTAAAAGGATCAGGCTCTAAAAGGATCAAGCCTAAAAAGGGCTAGCTACACATAAGACCTATCAAGATCGCCATTCGGGCAGCGACGAGGAGCCAGTGGCCTTAAAAAGCCCGTGAAGGCCATCGTACGTACCCATGCGGGCAGCCGATGAAGCCAACGACTAAAAGCCTAAAAGGCCATAAGTCGTAGAATGGCTAGTCTTGCGTAACCCCCATGCCGTCTGTATAGCTTTCCGCAGCGTCACGGGGAACGGAAGAAAATGCCCTCCCGTGAATGGGCTCGACCTTGCAGACGAAGAAAACAAGGGCTGCAGTGTGAGCTTTAGATAGGCCAACCGTGCATAGGACCCTCCAGATCTACGGTTTGATTTCAGTACTAACTCATGAGAAGGGTTTAACCTACTCATTGATGGACTGGCGGCCCTAGGTTTGGTACCCCAAAGGTAGCCTTGCGAGCTCTGTGAACTCTAGGGAGTTACCGTGGCCAACCCTGTGCGTAAAACCAACCGAGTTCACCGCCCCGGTAGCTTCACTGGGCCCCTCTGATGGATCGCGGTTTGTGAACTCACTAGGCAGTGAGAAGTCCAGCGAACTCCTAAGAGTTACAGAGACCATCACGTGAGACCACGCTCCACTACTCAAGAGCTCAAACTGTGTGTGCTCCACCACTCAAGAGCTTAAACTGTGTGGCTAACCAAACTAAAACTTAGCACCGCCAATCAAAATAAGGATCATCTAGGAACTCCTTACTAACAAAGCATAAAAGGATAGATATATCTATAAGCATGATACAACGTAAAATGCATCAATCAGGATGCGACATAAATTAGACAGCATCATCATCAAAATACCATAAAATTACTTGTGATTCTGGAAACATGAGTAGTAACAAAATACATCAAAGATTAAATGTTTTACAGCTCTCCAGTAATACCTAATGCTGCCAAGTATTGTTGTAAATTATCTTGGAGATTAACTTGAGCAGCAGCATGCTCCAATCGAGCATTGGAGATCATCCGAGCGGGATCTAGAGCACCAGCTAGCTTTTCCTCCAAGGAAATGATTAGCTCTTCATTCTTTGCCAGTTCGGATCTCTCGGAATACATAGAGTGGCAGCTGCAGTCTATCTTCTCCTGGACTCTTTCAATGTTTAACTTTATCTCCGAACTCTGCCTCTCTAATTGTGAAATTTCTTGCTTCAGGACTGTAATGCGATCCTGAACAGATGCTTCGTCATTAACAAAAGTCTTCAGTTGGTTTTGTAAAGACGATTGTTCCTGATCGTGGCAAGAAATGAGAGGGGCAAGTTGAGAAACTCTCTCCTTGGAAAGTGCAAGCTGTCTTCTATATTCCAGAATTTCGGGAGAAATAGTCATGGTTGCGGCTGATGACATGGCAGCTATTGAGTTATGGAATCTCAAGAGGGCATCACGCACGGAGGAAACATCAACTTTAGTCATACGAGAGGCACTGTTCAAGACATCCAAAGCAGCAGTTAAATCACACCATTGATCAGGATCCTTAAATATTTCGACAATAGCCAGTATCGAATTCCTGATCAGAGCTAGTCTATGTGCAGAGATCTTCTCAAATGATGACGCATTCAACGAAGTGCCAATAGAGCCAGAGCTAGTTGCACCGCTTTGAGGTAAGTTCCCTATCAAGGAATGAAATGTAAAAAGTTATAATAAAGGTTTTATACACAGGCGATAAGAAAATTATGAACAAGAAAAGGAATATACTTTCTGCTGGTATCGAAGCGGCAAGTGGTTGTGTATCTTTGGAAAGAAGAGGATCGGGCGCTATCATATCTGCAAAAGATGGAGCCCTGTTTTCGACACTCGTAGCAGCAGTAGCAGGGATGAGCGAGTCAGTTTGCTTCTCTAAAAAAACGATTTCACGCGCCACCGATCGCGGAGGTATGGAGAATCTTGGAGAGACTGATGGTGCGGCAGGGGGCAGGTTCAGGGAAGAAGCCCTAGGCGACTCTGCGTTTGTGGCATGATCATCTGAAACAAAACGTGTGAGATGAAATAGAAAAGAAGAAACAAGAGTAAAAAATGGTAGTAGTAATATTCTTATGAGGCGAGCATCTGTATGTACCATAGTCAATAGGTTCTTCTTCTTCCCTCGCCGCAGGAGAAGTATTCGAAGGAACAACTTCAGAAGTTGAAGGAATGTGTTCTTCATCAGCAGGGATGTGTTCTGCAATCGTATCATCCTCGTCGCTGATGTTCACTTCTCCTTCTTCGTACATATTTTCTTGATTCTCCTCTCCTACCTCACTCTCGTCAGAGGTGGTGTCCTCAGAGATGAAGAAGCCGAATCTTCGCCAACGGTATCTTCTGTGCTAGAATTCTCAATAACGACTTGTTTGCCTTTAGAAAGAAGACGTTGGGAGTTTCCCGGTTGGTCCGCAATAACTTGAGCTGGAGCAGTGGTAGCAGTATTCTCTCCTTGTGGAGAAGCTTGAGCACGTGTACGGGATCTCGTCATTGGAGGGGAAATCGGTTGTGGTTGAGAAAGAGTAAAAGGAGAAGGTTTGTTGGGTGGACTAACATTAATCTCTGGTTGAACAGGAGACTTTGTTGCAACTTCTTCCCTATGCAGTCGATGAAAGGGAATTTGCTCAAATTCGCGAGTGTCACTGTATGCTGTCCATCCTTCAAGAGTGTTGTCGGGTTTTATCTCGCGAATGGGCTCATCTATCGAAATCATGATACGACGACTACCCGAAGGGGCATGACTGGTCTCTGCAATGAAACTGATCCCCGCTTCGAAAGTGCGACCTTTGAGCTCAGGGGGAGGAAGCCAGACCGGTTGCGACACTGGAAGACTTTTTCGGACTAGATACGATTGGTGTACCCACCATCTCATGTGATTGTATGATGCTCTTGGGGTACGATCACATCCTGGGATGATGAAGGAAGAATTAGCTCGGCCTAATAATTGTTTCCAGATCATTGCCCAATTGAATGGACCAGTCCCATAACTACGCATTCTCCGGGTAACCAGTCCACAGTCTTCTGGTATTGCCTGGTCAAAACCAAATTGACGCGCAAAGCGACTTGGATAATATGGTTCTCTCCAGAATTCGGTTCCTTCTCTCGAGGGTAGACTGCATGATCTGATGGATATAAAAAATCCCCTCTCTACTGAAGAGAGCGAGTCAGTATCCGCCTTTTCAGTATCCACAATATAACAGGGAAGACCAAAGTGGAAATAGTTTATCTTAGTATCAGAAGAAACGGCATCCTTGGCCCAGTCGTAAGATCTTTTGGCCATGGACCTTTTCTGGAAAAAGTGGAGAGGAACTTTGGAGGGGTGGACATAGGCCTTTTCTGGAACTTCGAAAGTCCAGGGAAAGTAGACACCAAGCCAACCCAGAAAGTAATGCCATGGCATGTAAGTCGAAGCAGAGCCAACGGAAGGACTTTTTACGTGGCATGCTATTTCTCCAAAACCTCTATAGATTGAACAGAGGACAGGCGGAGCCAGAGAAAACTTCATTCCTTCAGCCATGGCACCTGCGACTACGAACACCGAAGGACGAATAGCATCTGCTGATTTAGAACTGGGAAGGACCACCACACTCAGCCAATATGCGATAAAAGCCGCAAGTTCCCCATGAACGGAATATTCGGCACGACCTCTTATGCCCTTCCTGAGGCGTTCGAGCTCTCGCGAATGATTGCCATTGAATCTAGAAAGGTAAACAAATGAGGTTAAGGTTATGTATATGTATATTAAGATTGTGATAAAAAGGGGTTAAAGAAGAAGAGAATTACTTCAGAGCTCGACTGAAGTGCGCCAACCATTGCATGGGATGAATCTTATGGATGTTTGGAAATTTCGACATCTCTTTGAAGAGTTCGATGGTTGACTCTGAGATGGAAGGGATGCGATCGGGAGATGAAAGGAATGCGAATTCTTCATTGGTAGGGACGAACTCATCGAAGAATTGGCCGGTGATTGGTAAACCTGTGATTCTGAAGATGTCCCATAGCGTGATACTCATTTCACCTTCAGGGAAATGAAAAGAATTGGTGGAAGGGCACCAATAGTTGAGGAACGCTTTCAAAATAGAAGATTCTTTGCGAAAAGGATGCGATGTTGCTTCTATCGCAAGAAAGACGCCGATATCCGATAAAATCTTGTCATGCTTTGTTAAGACTGCGGTAGCCCACTCGGAATAATAATTTCGGGGAGTCAGAAGGCCTCTGGTTCTGAATTCTTCTGGACTCCAAAGTTGGGGACGGTAGCTGAAACGCTGCTTAAGGGTCTCGTAAAAGTGGGACGGATATAGACTATGGACGTCGTAAGAAGGAACGAGAAAAACCATGGAGTGAATATCACCTATTTGCTGTCTTGGTCTTGGCGGCTGCAGGATTCCTTCTAATAATCTGGGTTCTTTAAAAGACCAAGACTTTGTATAGGCCAACCTTTCTGCGGATAAGTAATCTCTGGGCTCACAGATCAGCATGGAGTGGTGGCGGTGCATGCTAAGAGGAAGGGAGATAATACCTCGTCTATATGGGTTGTCAAATTTGATGACACCCTGTATTTCCCGTACTGATTCCCAGGAATTGTTAAGTTTCTTTCGGTTATGCTCCTTGATCTTCTCTTGAAATTCCTGGGCCTTGTTTCGGCGATGCTTCTTAGGCTTAGAAGGAGAGGGGTATCTTCTCTACTGGGTGGTCTCTGACTATCCGTATGATAATGTGTCGTAGTCTTCAACCACTCGTCCCAATCATACTCACGACCATGTCTTGGAGGCATTGTCAGGTCACCCATGGCGATGGCCCTATGAACGGGGGATGATAATGACTTGATCCGTGAAGTGAAGTCAAAAGTGGGCAGTACGGGCTCTTTTATGTAGGCGGGACGCCTAACAGTTGTTTTGAACCGCTTGGACGAAGGCTGAGCAGGAGAAGATGGCGATTCAGTTGCCTGGGGAGTTGTAGCATGATAAGCGTCGGTATTTGGTAGTTCTTGATGAGATGGTTGACTGGAAGGTGGATCAATGACGTTAAAAGTTCTCTTAGTACGAGCCATGATGAAGAAGATTAGCTAGATTGAAGGAAATCTGCTGAGATGTCAATTGCGCGGGTCGCGCAACAAGATTGAGAGTTGCGCGGATCGCGCAACAAGTTTGGGAATTGCGCTGGTCGCGTAATACGTTTGGCAGCTGCGCGGGCAGCGTAACGACTTAAAGGCCTTGCGTGACAAAAGATTTGTTGCGCGGGTCGCACAACAATAGTCAGTTGCGCGGGATAAAAAATTCGCCAGAGCTCCGCTGCAGAAGTTTCAGAATGAAGAAAATGAGTAGATTTCACTATTTATAGGAAAAGGACCGAGTACGGTCCTCAGGCCTTGGTTGCGCGTTCGCGCAACCAGTTGAACGGAAAGTCAAAGAAGATCGTGTGTTGATCCTGGTTCGTCGATTCAAGAGAACGAAGAACGGATCAAGGGGGCATCTGTTGGAGCATAAAAATTATCATCATAAAAAGGAAAGGGAACAAATAATAAAGAAAGACAGGTTGCGCGGATCGCGCAACAAAAAGGAAGGTTGCGCGGTTGAAGTAGCCAAAATTACAGTTGCGCTGGTCGCGCAACAAGGAAGGCAGTTGCGCGGATCGCGTAACTAAGAAAGCAGTTGCGCCGGTGGTCGCGCAACGAAGAGAGTCGTTGCGCGGATCGCGCAATCAATGAAGATCTCTGACACGTGTGAAGGGTCTATAAATACCCCACTTCCTTCTCATAAAGGGAGAGAAAGATTTTTCGAGAGACTGAAATAGAGCAACTGAAGGTAGAGGAGCAGAGCCATGTTCAGTTGCGCGGACCGCGCAACATGTACATCAGTTGCGCGGATCGCGAAACTACTAGATTGGTTGCGCGGATCGCGCAAATAGTCAGCTGATCAGCTTGTAGGAGAAATTACTTCTCTAAAAGAAAAGATCAAATGATCTATTCAGTAATTCCTCCTAAGTATTGGGAGATGACCAATAGCGTCGGAGTGCTGCCGAAATTTCTGTCTCCATGAAGATCAGATGATTTATTCAGCAATTCCTCCTAAGTATTGGGAGATGACTAAAACAGACGCCGAAAGGCTGCCGAATTCAGGATTGGACAAATAATAAGCTTTGCTAAAAATAATTTGTTCTTTTTATGTGATTTATCTTAGAATCAAGGGATGTATAGAGGATGTAAATGAACCCAATATTAATAAAATATGATGATTGTTCTGAATACTCTTTTGTTATGTTTGAATAAGATCAATTCCCCAAATCAAACACAATTGTTTTCTTGTCGAAACAGTTGGTTGGAAGGGGGTGTGGCCTTATCCGCCTAGTGAGGGGGCTTAAGTTATGCTGAGTTTGACCAGCTCCCAAATGAGTCCGTTATCGACGAGCCGGGTAAGTATTGGCAGACTACTGGCTAAGCGGATAGTGAGGTCTTTTCCACTCACTGTTGGCGGTTTCGGGGCGGGGCAACCATTGTAGAGTGTACTAGACCTCAGTGATATCCTAGAGATGAACCATACTGACATGTGGACGTACTGAGTATGGGGTTACGTACCCACCATTGACTCATTCATTCATCTTCACTATCCACTCGAGCTGATGGTGCGTAACTAGATCATTATGTGCACCTTCGCAATGGCCATGGTTTGGTTGGCGCACGAACCAACTGAGATTAGGAGTTACACATTGAGTTTGGCTATCCAAATTTAGGTATGAGACTAGTTTGGATAGAAGTCCCTTTTGATGGACCTCATAGCCTGCGATACTATGTACTATCATCCCGACTTCACACTCCAGCTTGGTCATTTCATTTGCACCGTATATTGCATTACATCCGTGGCATATAACATTTTGGGTTGCTATGTTTCTGCATTTGTGGCCTAGATGAGGTTGACGGTATTCGTGGACTCATCAAGATTTGCATATTGCATTGCATCCTCAGTATATGATATTTGGCTTACTATGTCTCCACATTGCATAGCTGATCTACAATACTTCCTCAGTATATGATATTGGCTTATTATGTTTTGTATCGTATAGCCTGGATAAGGCTGATGATATTTATGGACTTACCAGTATGTTTTCACATTGCTCTGATATTGCATACTTGACACTTACCTTGCACACACACTTACACCACCCTCTAAGTTTTCTATAAGCTTATGCACGATAGATGTGTACAGGTGGCGTTAGGTCATAGTAGCGTTAAGCTTGGAGCGTGCAGCTGTCTTTTGGAGCATTGATTTTTGATATATACATTTCCCTTCAGCACTGTATTCAAATGTTTATATTAGTGGATATGTGATGATGATGTTGCCTTTGTGATTTGGGTAAACTTGTAGTTATGCTTCTTACGAGATAAATGTACATTGAAAAATCCTCCTTGTAGGATCCCAGGATCGAAATCTGGCGTATGGCGCTGGGAACCGAGAATGGGGCACTGCGGAGGCTGTTGGCACCGGATTCGGCGATAGGGAATTTTATGAGTCCGGTTTCCGAGTTTGGGGCGTGACATGTGGCAACATTTTATTGGACTATGTAGATTGCGTCAGGACAGGTGTAAACAATGGACATAATGTCACTTTGGCTTCAGCGGTTTCTGTCACACAAGGTTCGCGCTTGGCTAACATGAGCATCCATTTTGCGTTGAAAATCTCCTATCATTAATGGCTGCTTTTAATGCGGAAGTAAAACTCAACGGTCATATTCGCTTAAAGCAGCTTCTCACTCTTTTTTTTTTATTTTTTTTACTTACTATTTTCTATTATTCTCTTCTTTTTCTGTTGCTATCATTTCAACTCCGCCCCTTTCCTCTTCTTTTTCCCATGGCTTCCTCATCTTCTAATACTTCTCAACCTAGATATACGGTAATAATGGAGGGCCTGCTCCTGAGATATGGTTGGCCCTATCATCAATCATCTAGGTATTTATCTTCTCAATACCCTTCTCCCCCTGGGTCTCCTTCGTCATCTTCCTCAGATGCATCCTTGGTCCAACGTTCTATCCATCCTTTACGGGCAATCTATCTTTTCTCTCCTCTTTCTTTCCTCTATACATTGAGGAGAAACTTCTTTTGGAGGGTACTCATCTTGGATATACCCTATGGGACCCCTCAAATACTAATTACAAACTTTGGCCTCAACCAGCTCTTGAGTGGATCCTTTGGGTAAATTGAGTAGAGAGCTCTTTTAGAGATCTCTCGAGAGATATTGGGATTTTTTTTTACTACATCCACCTTCCCATCTCAACTCTACTATGCAACATGCTGTATTGGGTGCAACCATTGTTTCTAGAGTTGTTCTTCCAATGTCTTCCATTTTCCTTATGGACCTATGAGTTCAACAATCTTAGACATTTGTGCTATCGTTGGTCTTCCACCCATTGGAGAATACGTTGAGTCCAATATTCCTCGGCCATCTCCTTCTTTCTGTAATCAAAACACCAATGTCTCTTGTGACACTTATATTAAGAGGGAGATGAGCCAAGGTTTATGTAAGTTGAGTTATAAATGTCCTACAAGGGAGGTGAATATGACTTGACCAAGTTTTGATAATCAATTGCAGAAAATAAATTTACAACAACAATTAATATTGAAATCTTGCTTTCAATTGAGTCGTAGGACAACCTTATTTCATGACGTCCTTAATATAAATATTTCAAGATGATAAAAACAAGAATAAGATAATCACCACAATACACACAAGAGTTATAGTGGTTTGGTGTTTAACACACACCTACTCCACTCCTAAAATTTCTACTCTCCGTAATTTTGGCTTTCCACTATTTTAAAGATTTCTACAAGCTAACCTCAATAACCTCTTATAGTTTCTGTGATTTTCATAGGCTTATCACAACAAAACCTCAAGTGATTTTCACGGGCTTATCACTCCTCAACCCAAAGAGATTTTTTGGTAATCTTAATAAACTCAAGGTAAAATGTAATTTATTGAAATTAAAGACTTATCTTCTTGAAGATGTGAATCGAAGTGAAGATATTGATGAAGCCTTTGAAGTTGAAGCTTCAGTAGATGCATTGATCTTTTTTTTCTTAGATGAAGATGAACCAATGTATGCATAACTAAGAAGGATCTAGGGATATATGATTTTTTTAAAAATAAAACCCTAAAAGCTGCAAATTCAATCATCTAATCTTAAGTTGAGTACAGGGCACTCTCTAATTGAATTTATCACTACTTGATAAGAGAAATGAATAAGATACAAAAATAATATAAGAACGATAATGCTAATAGCTTGAAAAAGAATAAGATTTTTCTCTTTTATTTTTAGAAGTTTTCTCTCTGAGAAATAATTTCTATTTATAGCCAAATATATGGATCTTCGGTTAGCCTAAGAATCCCTTCGGTCGAAGTTCCTCAATACTATTTCAACGACTATCAGATTTTGCAGCATTTGATTTGATCCAAACTTAGGTTGGCCCGAGCCAAACTTCGGCTCGCCTAAGTTTCCAGGAAATCAAAAATATGCATTGCTGTAAGCTTGACCTTGGTTGCTCTTGAGTTGATTCAAGCTGGTTCGGCTGGCCGAAGGCAGGGTTAGGCTGGCTGAAGTTCTATAAGAATCAAAATTATTTGTTGCTAAAAAGATGACCTAGGTTAATTTTAGGCTGACCCGAGATGGTTTGGTTGGTAGAAGGAAGGGTTAGGCTGGCAGAACACATTCAATTTTCATAAAAAAAAATGCAATTAAATCTTAGAAAACCACTAAGATGTACCTTAACCTAGGGTCCTCTTTACCTGTAGATTGGCATTCAAATGATTCTTTCATGAAATCTTTCCGAGTCTTCTAATATTGAGATGTTGAGTTGCACTTTAGTCTTGAAATGTTGAAGAGAGTTGAAGTGTGTTGAAGTTTCATCTCCTATACATTTTATCTATGAAATTTGACAACCTACTTGTGTGCTTAAAACATTAGCACTTATAGTCTGGTCTCTCATTAGGAACATTACGCCTTCCTCTTGATGTGCTTATGTCATTTTGTTTTCCATGTGAAGGTTGGTCAAATGACCAAGGAATATAATGCCTTGGCCGATGCACTTGCTGTTGGTCGAAGGCTTTCTCTTGCCTCTTTTGTTCTTTATCATATTTATCGGGCTCTCCACGAGTTCACAGACAAAAATCTCTAGATATGTGGGGGTCCCCTATGGATCCCCCAAATATGGCTTTGTGAATGTTTTCCTACTTTTTACGGCAAGGCGATTGGGCCTCTTCCTTCCTTTCCCCAACTTACGACCACCACAAATTTTCTCATTACCAATTGACTAGTCGGTCTTTTCAATAGTGCATATATTTATTCCTTTCTCACACTCTTGACTACCCAGATGCTTGCTTCTTTCCCTTCGGGATATATCTTACCGCCCTTTTGGTTTATGGGTGTAGGATGTGATCCTCGTAACCCTTAAAATGTTAGGAATTTAAGTCATTTGTAGGCTGGTTATTTAGTGGATCCTGACCTCCCCTTTAGTGAGGCTTTCAACATCGACAACCTAAATGTCAAGGCAGGGGTTGAATTTTATCTCGTCTCGTTGTGTGCCTGCCAATTCGGGCCAACTCAAAGTATCCCTCTTCCCCATTGCCTTTTACCCCAAAATATCCACCCCCTCACATGAAAGAAATTTCATCTACCAGAAGAATATCTTCCTTTTTGGTAAGATTTCAAGAATGCGGTAAATTGGTTTGAAAATTCACCTATGGTGTAATGGGATTACCACGGCTGCTCGTGTGGAAGCTTGGCGGAGCTAAGGAATGAAGGCTATGTCCTCGGGGGGGGGGGGGGGATTGTTTCAATAAGAAAACAAATGCATTTGATTTGGGGGATTTATTCAATGATAACAAAGAAAGAATGAGAGAACAATGATCACATTTATTCTGAATTCATTTACATCCTCGGATTCCCAGAGTACAATTAATTAAAGCAATGAATGAAAGATAAGATAGTCCGATGGCAATTTCGGCAGCTTTTCGATGCTTTTTGATCACATCTCTAGGGGACATGGGTTGTACGGGCTTGAAACCCTTGATCTGACCGTTGAGATCAATTCCGATTATCTTTTCGTTCATTCTTCCTTGATCTGACCGTTGAGTTCAATTCCGATCATCTTTCTGTTCATTCTTCCTTGATCTGACCGTTGTGATCAATTCCAATCATCTTTCAGTTCATTCTTCCTTGATCTGACCATTGAGATCAATTCCGATTATCTTTCCGTTCATTCTTCCTTAATCTCACTGTTGAGATCAGTTCTGATCATCTTTCCATTGGAGCGATGATCATCCCTTGAAATGTGGAGCGACGATCCCTTGAAATGTGGAGCGATCCCTTGTTGCCGAAGAAAGAAAAGCAAAATGAAGGATTTTCAAAAAGTAAAGAATTGAATCTTCTGATGAAGAGAACATCGACAATTTTACAAATAAGAAAGTAGAGAAAGAGTTTGGACAATTCAAGGACTAGGGGAAATATATATTTGAAGAAGACAATATACTCAAAGATTACTAGCTACAGAGAAAATCAAAAAAAAAATGAAACAAAGAAGAAAAAAGGTATTCTACAGGAGATGACCAACGAAGAACAAGCAAGAAGAAACCAAGATAAGTATATTCACCATGGGGGCAAATTTTCATCAATATACCTGCTAGTTCAACAAAATATATCATCCCTGAATACCAAAAGATTCACGGCGTTTTAACTTAGAAGATTCACGGCGTAACTATTCAAGGGGCAGATAAAGACATATAAAATACGTTATCCTTAAACATAAATACAGTTTTGATTTCAAAGATTATCAACATAATGCTTCCAAATCAAAAGGGAGCAAGATAAGCAAAGTCTCAGAATGCCAAAATCTCAGAATCCCAAATGAGGTAATCGTTGATTCCTCGAGATGATAATTGTCTATATCAATTTTTGCAGGTCAAAGTTGGGGCAAAAGTAAGCACTGATGATAGCAAGCACTGACGATTGCTGTCAAGCAATAACGATTGCTGTCAAGTATTGATGATCACTGCCAAGCGTTGATGATCGCGGCCAAGCATTGATGATTGCTTACAAGCATTGACGATTGTCGCTGACGCCGAAGATTTTCGTTAGAATTGCCAACTACCGATGATTATCGCCAAGATTAGCAACTATCGTTGTCGTCATCAATCGCTTATCAAAATTGTTATCATCGCCAAGATGATACACTATTTTAAACATGATATGAATGTTCTCAGAACATTATCAGCAGCGGCGAAATATCAATTATTGATCCACCATCTTTTGTCAGTGGAATAAACTATATAGCCAACCACATATAAAGTTGACGACAGTGATGGTCGCTTATCATTTTAGGTAGCTTAGACAAGTCTATATGGCCAACTACGCACAAAGCCTATCTTCATCGCCATTCGGGCAGCGGCGAGAAGCCAATGGCTCTAAAAAGCCCGTAAAGGCCATCGTATGCATACCCATGCGGGCTACAGATCAAGCCAGTGACTTAAAGCCTTAAAAGGCCAAAAAGTCCTCAACGGCTAGTCATGCGTAACACCCATGCTATCTATATAGCTTTTCGGCAGTGTCACGGGGAACAGATGAAATTTCCCTCCTGTGAATGGGCTCGACCTTGCAGACGAAGAAAACGCGAGTTGTAGTATGAGGTCTTTGGCCATGTCCATAGATAGGCCAACCATGCGTAAGACCCCCCAGATCTTTGGCTTGATTTCAGTATTAACTTGTAAGGAAGGGCTTAAACCTACTCATTGATGGACTGACGGTCCTAGATTTGGTACCCCAAAGGTTGCCTTGCAAGCCCCGTGAATTCTAGAGAGTTACTGCGGCCAACCCTGTGCGTAAATTCAACAGAGTTCACGGCCCCGGTAGCTTCACTGGGCTCCTCTGATGGATCGCGGTTTGTGAACTCACCAGGCAGTGAGAAGTCCAGCGAACTCATAAGAGTTACAAAGACCATCACGTGAGACCCGACTCCACTACTCATGAGTCTAAAAAACTGTATTGCTCCACTACTCAAGAGCCTAAACTATGTGTGTAAGTGTCAGTTCAATAGTGTCAGTCCAGTTAAGTCCAGTAGTGTCAGTCCAGTTAAGTTCAATAGCATTAGTCCAGTATAGTCCAGTCTAGTTCAATCTAGACTATTCAAGTCAAGTCAAGTTCAGTTCAGTCAAGTCATGTCCAGTCAAAGTATGGTCAGTCAAAAGTACATTAGCTTCACTGCTAAAAAAGCATAAACTATGTGTAGCATCAAAATGCTGCGGATATATATTTCACTTTAGATATGCCCAAATATGCAATTGCCTGATGAAAATTTTAAATATTGAGTAAACAACATGCAAAAATGCGTTTCTTTTGAATCAAGTTCAAATTACAGCGATAGTAAATGCTTTCAAGATATTAGCAATTATCTACTCAAAAGTTCAAGTCTTCAAGGTCAATTAATATATTGACAAGAGTCGTAAGGTCTTTTTGTCTCTCGCCTTCTTAATAATAGAGAAATATTATCGCACAAGATGCTTAAAGGGGGCAGAGAATAAACTAGTGAAGAATTATCATTCTCTTCCGGACAATATAAAGATTAAGATATATTCTTTGGATTCGTTAAAGGAGCAACAAAGATTATCCATCCTTCAAGGGTATCAGTAGGCTTCACTTCGGAAATATTATCTTTTAAAGAAATCATTATGCGAAGTTAACCTGGAAAGGAATTCATATGTCTTCTAAGTAATCTATGCTTTGGTCTTTCTAACAATCTCTTATGCGTGGCGAAGAAATTCATATGTCGAGAATTGTGAGAAATGATATCGTAAGACTCCAAGTACCAGATCTGATGGAGACAATAAACAAACGGGATCATCATCAGTAACTTCCATGGCCTTTGGAAAATTATTAAATGAAAATTAAAAGAAGTTTTATCTATTTTTTAGAACCAGCAAAAAACTAAGGAAAAGTCTATGCCAAGGAGCACAAACTAGAAAAGACTCAGCGGTGTTGAACCTTTGGAGCTGGAAATGACATCTCCAAAAGTGTGATATAATGATCAAAAGATGCAACAAATGCAATGCGAAGCACGATGACAAGCACAAAGATGAAATGATTAACTCATTATTATAAAAATAAAAAAATAAAAAAAGAAGAAGAAGAAGAAGAAGAAGAAGCTTTCAATATATTTCAAAATTATAAGTACTTCATAAAACTAAATTGGAAAATTATAATGTCTTGAGATACTAATTCCGAACAATTTGGCAGGAAAGACTATCATTCGAAAGCTTGGGTTATGCAAATCATGAATAAAGGAAACAATCGAAAAGTTATTGCGGCAGGAGTAGCATTAAAGGACAACTCCCTAGACACAAATTTAAGGAAAGAATCACCACAGTTGATCAAAGAGACCGTTGCAGCAGCAACAACATTGAAAGATAGTTCTCTGACCAAGATACTCAGAGACGAAGTCGCCACAGCTGTTGCAGTTATGAGTTTCGATGAAAGGAGAATTTTATCCCCTCCAGTGAAACATCCGCTCGACACTACTGGCTGGGGGAATTCCAGTCTTCCGTTCGAACGCAATTATCCATTCTTCCGTTTGAACGCGATCATCCAGTCTTCCGTCCGAACGCGATTATCCAGTCTTCCATCCGAACGCGATCATTCAAGTCTTTCGTTCGAGCATGATCATCCAGTCTTCCGTCCAAGTCTTTCATTCAAACGCGATCATTCAAGCCTTCCGGTCAAGTATGATCATCCAGTCTTCTATGCAAGCATGATCACCATCCAGTCATCCTTCAATTGCAGTTTATTCAGTTCTTCGGTTGGAGGAAGATCGATCCTCCATTTGATTTGAGCAACTTTACATTGACTCTTGCTCTTCTACTATGGGGTTGTGGGGGGGGTTTGGACAGTCGAACTAACTTCTCATCTAAAGGCTTTCCTTAAGGTTCACTATTGTTCATGGTAGTCGCTATTGGAAAAGTAGGGTCTTCAATAACACGTTCATTTGGTGAAGGCTGATTAACATCTTGTTGGCAAATTTTCTATTTTCTGTACACTTCGAATGTACTGTTATCCGTACTCGGCAGGATGATATTCCTTGTAAAAGAAGATTGAACCCTTCAATTTTTAGAAATCACTATGTTTCATTTTTTAGACCTCCATATGTGCGAACTCTTGATATGATGACATGGGCCCACCTTTCATCAAATCTCAGCCGTCTCCGTCAGTTTAATCGAATCACCATTGTCTCTATACGCACAATACACTATACCCTTTGCGTGGGTCTGCACAACCAATCATGGTTTGCGCGAGTCGGCGCAAAGGTCTCAACACACTTGTCAGTCCGATGTTGCGCATGTGCGTGTGACCTCCTATACCATTTGCGCGGCCCCGCACGACCGGTGCGAGCCATCATAAACACATGAATTCCTACTCTTTACTTCATTCTTCTTTACGCATTCTTTCTTTCTAATCTTCTTTCTTCTTTACTCCTTATCTCTGATATCTTTGCATCTCTCAAAATCAACACATTATGGAAACTTTGTACATTTTTGTGCGTTAACACACTATCATTCGTCCTTCATCGTCTCGCCGCGCTACTAATGAAACAGAAACTACTCCAGACGTTACCTGACATTGTATGTTTTTGATCGCAACTGATTTGATCTTCTCTGATACTTTTTGGTGGAAATCTATTAGATGTGAAGTAGGCGACCACGTTAGTCGGGAGAAGGTCGTTGCGGTATACCTGTCATTCAGAACAGAATGTTAGTTATTTTGATTAAATAAAACTGTAATTTGTTTTTAGAGATAAAGGGGAGGATGTTCCCACTGAAAGTCGCCATTTCGGCGTCTATATAGATGCCAAAAAGTAATAAATGTTCTCTAAATATTTTCTAAGTTATCATTGAAATGAATCCCCAGCAGAGTCGCCATTTTGTTTCGACAAGAAAACAAATGCGTTTGATTTGAGGGATTTATTCAATGATAACAAAGAAAGAATGAGTGAACAATGATCACATTTATTCTGAGTTCATTTACATCCTCAGATTCCCTTGATTTTGAAAATAGAGTACAATTAATTAAGCAATGAATGAAAGATAAGACAGTCCGATGGCAATTTCGGTAGCTTTTCGACACTTTTTGATCACATCTCTAGGGGAGATGGGTTGTAATGGCTTGAAACCCTTGATCTGACCGTTGAGATCAATTCCGATCATCTTTCCGTTCATTCTTCCTTGATCTGACCGTTGAGATCAATTCCGATCATCTTTCCGTTCATTCTTCCTTGATCTGACCGTCGAGATCAATTTTGATCATCTTTTCGTTCATTCTTCCTTAATCTGACCGTTGAGATCAATTCCAATCATCTTTTCATTCATTCTTCCTTAATCTGACTGTTGAGATCAGTTCTGATCATCTTTCCGTTGGAGCGTGATCATCCCTTGAAATGTGGAGCAATGATCCCTTGAAATGTGGAGCAATCCCTTGAAATGTGGAGCGACCTTCCTGTGGTATGACACACTTCCATGTAGCAACCCTTGCTTTAGGACAAGTCCCCATGATGATGGTGCAAAAGGCTTTTTCTTCAAGACATGCTTCCTTAGAGAATGGCATGAAATCCATGCATTTAGACATGTTCCCTCTTCAAATGGCGCAAAAGCCATGTCTTAGGACACAAGTCCATGCAAAGTGGTGTAAGAGCCCAGCTTTAAGACAATAAAAGCCCGACTTCAGGACAACATTCCATGTGAAGTGGCACATGGAGTTTCCATTAAGACAACATAAGACTTTCATTAAGACAAAGGGGAGAAGGAAGTGGCGCAGGTGGCTTTTCATCAAGACATGTCCCCACACAAAGTGGCGTAGAAGCCTTTTTGCAGAAGTGGTTGCGTGGACTCGCGCAAAGGATTTCTTGCAGAAGTAGTTGCGCGCAGTCACGTAAAGGCTTTCTTGCAGAAGTAGTTACGCAAAGGGTTTTTCTGCAGAAGTGGTTGCGCGGGTTCGTGCAAAGGGTTTTTTTACAGGAATAGTTTTCGTGAGCTCGCGCAAAGGCTCTTTTGCAAGATAGGTTACGCGCAAGAGGTGGCGCAAAGGCCATCCGTTTGGACAAAACTCCACATGGAGTGGCGCAAGGGGGAGGTCCGTAAGAAGTGGCGCAAAGGCCCTCCTTCTCTTGGGATTGAGCAGGTTCGCGCAAACGTTCTCCTCTTCTTTCTCCATTGCGTGGATGCGCGCAAACCTCCTCTCTTTCTTCTCTCTCTTATCTCCCTTCCTTCTTGTATTCCTTCCTTCCTGTCTTCCAACCAACAACCCCTCAAATGAGGCATGGGGAGGGATATTTATAAGCATCCCAGGCCC
>JAJHSJ010000005.1:50260806-50290861 GCA_021015155.1 Magnolia officinalis | reverse complement strand
TGCCCAAATGGTCTCGAAATATGACGATTCCATTCAGGAATGGAAGAGCACTAGAGTACCTTTCAGATGACCAAAATCAACCCAATCCGACATCAAACGAGTTATGAGAGTCACCATTGGATCGCGCGATTTGGAAAGATTAACAATCCAAATTGTAAATGATGATCGAAGAGTTCCAATATGCTTTTGGGATATCGAACGGTCCCAGAATTAGCAAATTTTCATCCCATTTGGAAGCTTGTCAAGTTAAAGTTCAACGAGCTTAAAATAGTCTAATTGACTGAAAGAGAGTTATGAAGTTAACTATTGGAAAAGAGATGAGGGAAAAATTCAGGACTGAAGACTGCGATCCCACTTACCGATATCCAAATGGTCTCGAAATACGACGATTCCATTCAGGAATGAAGAACACTAAAGTACCTTTCAGATGACCAAAAATCGACCCAATCTTACATCAAACGAGGGAGTTATGAGCGTTCCGTTGGATCGCGCGATTTGGAAAGATTAACAATCCAAATTGTAAAATGATGATCGAAGAGTTCCAATATGCTTTTGGGATATCGAACGGTCCCAGTATTAGCCAATTTTCATCCCATTTGGAAGCTTGTCAAGTTAATAGTTCAACGAGCTTACAATAGTCTAAATATGACCACTGAAGAGAGAGTTATGAAGTTAACTATTGGAAAAGAGATGAGGAAAAATTAAGGACTGAAGACTGCGATCCCACTTACCGATATCCAAATGGTCTCGAAATACGACGATTCCATTCAGGAATGGAAGAACACTAAAGTACCTTTCAGATGACGAAAAATCGACCCAATCTTACATCAAACGAGGGAGTTATGAGCGTCTCCGTTGGATCGCGCGATTTGGAAAGTTTAACAATCCGTATTGCAAAATGATGATCGAAGAGTTGCAACGTGCTTTTGGGATATCGAACGGTCCTAGAATTAGCCAATTCTGGTCTCATTTGGAAGCTTGTCAAGTCAACAATGTAATGAGCTCAAAATATTCTCAATTAGACCACTGAAGAGAGAGTTATGAAGTTTACCATTGGACTAGGAGATGAAGGAAAAATTCAGGATTGGCGACTGCAATCCCACTTACCGATCCCAAATCATCACGAAATACGATGATTCCATTCAGGAATGAAAGAGCACTAAAGTACCTTTCAAATGACCAAAAATCAACCAATCCGACATCAAATGAGGGAGTTTTAAGCGTCTCCGTTGGATCGCGCGATTTGGAAAGATTAACAATCCAGATTGCAAAATGATGATCGAAGAGTTCCAACGTGCTTTTGGCATATCGAACGGTCCTAGAATTATCCAATTCTGGTCCCATTGGAAGCTTGTCAAGTTAACAGTGCAATGAAGTCAAAATACTCTAAATTTGACCACTGGAGAGAGTTATGAAGGTTACTATTGGACAGGAGATGAAGGAAAAATTCAGGACTGAGGACTGGGATCCCACTTACCGATGCCCAAATGGTCTCGAAATACAATGATTCCATTCAGGAATGAAGAGCACTAAAGTACCTTTCTAATGACCAAAAATCAACCCAATCGACATCTAATGAAGGAGTATGCACGTTTCTGTTGGATCCCGCGATTTGGAAAGATTAACAATCCAAATTACAAAATGACGATCGAAGAGTTCCAACGTTCTTTTGGGATATCGAACGGTCCTAGAATTAGCCAATTATGGTTCCATTTGAAAGCTTGTCAAGTTAACAGTGCAATGAGCTCAAAATAAAACAAAATTTGACCACTGAAGAGAGAGTTAGAAGGTTACTATTGGAGCAGAAGATTAAGGAAAAATTCAGGACTGACGACTGCGATCCCACTTACAGTTGCCCAAATGGTCTCGAAATATAACGATTCCATTCAGGAATGGAAGAGCACTAAAGTACCTTTCAGATGACCAAAAATCGACCCAATCTTACATCAAACGAGGGAGTTATGAGCGTCTCCGTTGGATCGCGCGATTTGGAAAGATTAACAATCCGTATTGTAAAATGATGATTGAAGAGTAGCAACGTGCTTTTGGGATATCGAACGGTCCTAGAATTAGCCAATTCTGGTCTCATTTGGAAGCTTGTCAAGTTAACAGTGTAATGAGCTCAAAATATTCTCAATTAGACCACTGAAGAGAGAGTTATGAAGGTTACCATTGGACCAGGAGATGAAGGAAAAATTCAGGATTGACGACTGCGACCCCACTTACCGATCCCAAATTGTCACGAAATACGATGATTCCATTCAGGAATGAAAGAGCACTAAAGTACCTTTTAAATGACCAAAAATCAACCCAATCCGACATCAAATGAGGGAGTTTTAAGCGTCTCCGTTGGATCGCGCGATTTGGAAACATTAACAATCGAAATTGCGAATGATGATCGAAGAATTCCTACATGCTTTTGGGATATCGAACGGTCCTAGAATTAGCCAATTTTGGTCCCATTTGGAAGCTCGTCAGGTTAACAGTGAAATGAGCTCAAAATAGAATAAATTTAACCACTAAAGAGAGAGTGTTAGGAAGGTTACTATTGGACCAGGAGATGAAGGACAAATTGAGGACTAAAGACCGCGATCCCACTTACCGATGCTCAAATGGTCTCGAAATACGACGATTCCATTCAGGAATGGAAGGACACTAAAGTAACTTTCAGTTGACCAAAAATTGACCCATCCGACATCAAATGAGGGAGTTATGAGCGTCTCCGTTGGATCGCGCGATTTGGAAAGATTAACAATCCAGATTGCAAAATGATGATCGAAGAGTTCCAACGTGCTTTGGCATATCGAACGGTCCTAGAATTATCAAATTCTGGTCCCATTTGGAAGCTTGTCAAGTTAACAGTGCAATGAAGTCAAAATACTCTAAATTTGACCACTGATGAGAGAGTTATGAAGGTTACTATTGGACAGGGAGATGATGGAAAAATTCAGGACTGAGGACTGCGATCCCACTTACCGATGCCCAAATGGTCTCGAAATACAATGATTCCATTTAGGAATGAAAGAGCACTAAAGTACCTTTCTAATGACCAAAAATCAACCCAATCCGACATCTAATGAAGAGTATGCACGTTCTGTTGGATCCCGCGATTTGGAAAGATTAACAATCCAAATTACAAAATGATGATCGAAGAGTTCCAACGTGCTTTTGGGATATCGAACGGTCCTAGAATTAGCCAATTATGGTTCCATTTGAAAGCTTGTCAAGTTAATAGTGCAATGAGCTCAAAATAAAACAAAATTGACCACTGAAGAGAGAGTTAGAAGGTTACTATTGGAGCAGAAGATTAAGGAAAAATTCAGGATGACGACTGCGATCCCACTTACCGTTGCCCAAATGGTCTCGAAATGTGGCGATTCCATTCAGGAATGGAAGAGCACTAAAGTACCTTTCAGATGACCAAAAATCGACCCAATCCGACATCAAACGAGGGGAGTTTTGAGCGTCTCCATTGGATCACGCGATTTGGATAGATTAACAATCCAAATTGTAAAATGAAGATCAAGGAGTTCCAACGTGCTTTTGGGATATCGAACGGTCCCAGAATTAGCCAATTCTGGTCCCATTTGGAAGATTGACAATTATCGGTGCAATGAGCTCAAAATATTCAAAATTTGATCACTTGAAGAGAGAGTTATGAAGGTTAATTTGACCAGGAGATGAAGGAAAAATTTAGGACTAACGACTGCGATCTCACTTACCGATGCCCAAATGGTCTCGAAATATGACGATTCCATTCAGGAATGGTAGAGCACTAGAGTACCTATCAGATGACCAAAATCAACCCAATCCGACATCAAACGAGTTATGAGAGTCACTATTGGATGGCGCGATTTGGAAAGATTAACAATCCAAATTGTAAAATGATGATCGAAGAGTTCCAATATGCTTTTGGGATATCGAACGGTCCCGGAATTAGCAAATTTTCATCCCATTTGGAAGCTTGTCAAGTTAATAGTTCAACGAGCTTAAAATAGTCTATTGGTAAAGAGAGTTATGAAGTTAACTATTGGAAAAGAGATGAGGGAAAATTCAGGACTGAAGACTGCGATCCCAATTACCGATATCCAAATGGTCTCGAAATACGACGATTCCATTCAGGAATGGAAGAACACTAAAGTACCTTTCAGATGACCAAAAATCGACCCAATCTTACATCAAACGAGGGAGTTATGAGCGTCTCCGTTGGATCGCGCGATTTGGAAAGATTAACAATCCAAATTGTAAAATGATGATCGAAGAGTTCCAATATGCTTTTGGGATATCGAACGGTCCCAGAATTAGCCAATTCTGGTCTCATTTGGAAGCTTGTCAAGTCAACAATGTAATGAGCTCAAAATATTCTCAATTAGACCACTGAAGAGAGAGTTATGAAGTTTACCATTGGACTAGGAGATGAAGGAAAAATTCAGGATTGACGACTGCGATCCCACTTACCGATCCCAAATCATCACGAAACACGATGATTCCATTCAGGAATGAAAGAGCACTAAAGTACCTTTCAAATGACCAAAAATCAACCAATCCGACATCAAATGAGGGAGTTTTAAGCGTCTCCGTTGGATCGCGCGATTTGGAAAGATTAACAATCCAAATTGCGAATGATGATCGAAGAATTCCAACATGCTTTTGGGATATCAAACAGTCCAAGAATTAGCCAATTTTGGTCCCATTTGGAAGCTCGTCAGGTTAACAGTGCAATGAGCTCAAAATAGAATAAATTTGACCACTGAAGAGAGAGTTATGAAGGTTACTATTGGACCAGGAGATGAAGGACAAATTGAGGACTAAAGACCGCGATCCCACTTACCGATGCTCAAATGGTCCCGAAATACGACGATTCCATTCAGGAATGGAAGGACACTAAAGTAACTTTCAGTTGACCAAGAATTGACCCATCCGACATCAAATGAGGGAGTTATGAGCGTCTCCGATGGATCGCGCGATTTGGAAGATTAACAATCCAGATTGCAAAATGATGATCGAAGAGTTCCAACGTGCTTTTGGCATATCGAACGGTCCTAGAATTATCAAATTCGGGTCCCATTTGGAAGCTTGTCAAGTTAACAGTGCAATGAAGTCAAAACTCTAAATTTGACCACTGATGAGAGAGTTATGAAGGTTACTATTGGACAGGGAGATGATGGAAAAATTCAGGACTGAGGACTGGGATCCCACTTACCGATGCCCAAATGGTCTCGAAATACAATGATTCCATTCAGGAATGAAAGAGCACTAAAGTACCTTTCTAATGACCAAAAATCAACCCAATCCGACATCTAATGAAGGAGTATGCACGTTTCTGTTGGATCCCGCGATTTGGAAAGATTAACAATCCAAATTACAAAATGACGATCGAAGAGTTCCAACGTGCTTTTGGGATATCGAACGGTCCTAGAATTAGCCAATTATGGTTCCATTTGAAAGCTTGTCAAGTTAACAGTGCAATGAGCTCAAAATAAAACAAAATTTGACAACTGAAGAGAGAGTTAGAAGGTTACTATTGGAGCAGAAGATTAAGGAAAAATTCAGGACTGACGACTGCGATCCCACTTACCGTTGCCCAAATGGTCTCGAAATATAACGATTCCATTCAGGAATTGAAGAGCACTAAAGTACCTTTCAGATGACCAAAAATCGACCCAATCCGACATCAAACGAGGGAGCTTTGATCGTCTCCATTGGATCACGTGATTTAGATAGATTAACAATTCAAATTGTAAAATGAAGATGAAGGAGTTCCAATGTGCTTTTGGGATATCGAACGGTCCCAGAATTAGCCAATTCTGGTCCCATTTGGAAGATTGACAATTATCAGTGCAATGAGCTCAAAATATTCTAAATTTGATCACTGAAGAGAGAGTTATGAAGGTTAATATTCGACCAGGAGATGAAGAGAAAATTTAGGACTAACGACTGCGATCTCACTTACCGATGCCCAAATGGTCTCGAAATATGACGATTCCATTTCAAGAATGGAAGAGCACTAGAGTACCTATCAGATGACCAAAATCAACCCAATCCGACATCAAACGAGTTATGAGAGTCACCATTGGATCGCGCGATTTGGAAAGATTAACAATCCAAATTGTAAAATGATGATCGAAGAGTTCCAATATGCTTTTGGGATATCGAACGGTCCCAGAATTAGCCAATTTTCGTCCCATTTGGAAGCTTGTCAAGTTAATAGTTCAACGAGCTTAAAATAGTCTAAATATGACTGAAGAGAGAGTTATGAAGTTAACTATTGGAAAAGAGATGAGGGAAAATTCAGGACTGAAGACTGCGATCCCACTTACCGATATCCAAATGGTCTCGAAATACGACGATTCCATTCAGGAATGGAAGAACATTAAAGTACCTTTCAGATGACCAAAAATCGACCCAATCTTACATCAAACGAGGGAGTTATGAGCGTCTCCGTTGGATCGCGCGATTTGGAAAGATTAACAATCCGTATTGCAAAATGATGATCGAAGAGTTGCAACGTGCTTTTGGGATATCGAACGGTCCTAGAATTAGCCAATTCTGGTCTCATTTGGAAGCTTGTCAAGTTAACAGTAATGAGCTCAAAATATTCTCATTAGACCACTGAAGAGAGAGTTATGAAGGTTACCATTGGACCAGGAGATGAAGGAAAAATTCAGGATTGACGACTGCGATCCCACTTACCGATCCCAAATCGTCACGAAATACGATGATTCCATTCAGGAATGAAAGAGCACTAAAGTACCTTTCAAATGACCAAAAATCAACCCAATCCGACATCAAATGAGGGAGTTTTAAGCGTCTCCGTTGGATCGCGCGATTTGGAAAGATTAACAATCCAAATTGCGAATGATGATCGAAGAATTCCAACATGCTTTTGGGATATCAAACAGTCCTAGAATTAGCCAATTTGGTCCCATTTGGAAGCTCGTCAGGTTAACAGTGCAATGAGCTCAAAAATAGAATAAATTTGACCACTGAAGAGAGAGTTATGAAGGTTACTATTGGACCAGGAGATGAAGGAAAATTGAGACTAAAGACCGCGATCCCACTTACCGATGCCCAAATGATCTCGAAATATAATGATTCCATTCAGGAATGAAAGAGCACTAAAGTACCTTTCTAATGACCAAAAATCAACCCAATCCGACATCTAATGAGGAGTATGACGTTCTGTTGGATCGCGATTTGGAAAGATTAACAATCCAATTGCAAAATGATGATCGAAGAGTTCCAACGTGCTTTTGGGATATCGAACGGTCCTAGAATTAGCCAATTATGGTTCCATTTGAAAGCTTGTCAAGTTAACAGTGCAATGAGCTCAAAATAAAACAAAATTGACCACTGAAGAGAGAGTTAGAAGGTTACTATTGGAGCAGAAGATTAAGGAAAAATTCAGGACTGACGACTGCGATCCCACTTACCATTGCCCAAATGGTCTCGAAAGTGGCGATTCCATTCAGGAATGGAAGAGCACTAAAGTACCTTTCAGATGACCAAAAATCAACCCAATCCGACATCAAACGAGGGAGTTTTGAGCGTCTCCATTGGATCACGCGATTTGGATAGATTAACAATCCAAATTGTAAAATGAAGATCAAGGAGTTCCAACGTGCTTTGGGATATCGAACGGTCCCAGAATTAGCCAATTCTGGTCCCATTTGGAAGATTGACAATTATCAGTGCAATGAGCTCAAAATATTCAATTTGATCACTGAAGAGAGAGTTATGAAGGTTAATATTGGACCAGGAGATGAAGGAAAAATTTAGGACTAACGACTGCGATCTCACTTACCGATGCCCAAATGGTCTCGAAATATGACGATTCCATTCAGGAATGGAAGAGCACTAAAGTACCTTTCAGATGACCAAAATCAACCCAATCCGACATCAAACGAGTTTGAGAGTCCTATTGGATGCGCGATTTGGAAAGATTAACAATCCAAATTGTAAAATGATGATCGAAGAGTTCCAATTGCTTTTGGGATATCGAACGGTCCCAGAATTAGCCAATTTTGGTCCCATTTGGAAGCTTGTCAAGTTATAGTGCAATGAGCTCAAAATAGTCTAAATTTGACTGAAGAGAGAGTTATGAAGGTTAACTATTGGAAAGAGATGAGGGAAAATTCAGGACTGAAGACTGCGATCCCACTTACCGATGCCCAAATGGTCTCGAAATACGACGATTCCATTCAGGAATGGAAGAACACTAAAGTACCTTTCAGATGACCAAAATCGACCCAATCCGACATCAAACGAGGGAGTTTGAGCGTCTCCATTGGATCGCGCGATTTGGAAAGATTAACAATCCAAATTGTAAAATGAAGATGAAGGAGTTCCAATGTGCTTTTGGGATATCGAACGGTCCCAGAATTAGCCAATTTCTGGTCCCATTTGGAAGCTTGTCAATTTAAGTGCAATGAGCTCTCAAATATCTATTTGACCACTGAAGAGAGAGTTATGAAGTTAATATTGGACCAGGAGATGAAGGAAAATTTAGGACTAACGACTGCGATCTCACTTACCGATGCCCAAATGGTCTCGAAATATGACGATTCCATTCAGGAATGGAAGAGCACTAGAGTACCTATCAGATGACCAAAAATCAACCCAATCCGACATCAAACGAGGTATGAGAGTCCCATTGGATCGCGCGATTTGGAAAGATTAACAATCCAAATTGTAAAATGATGATCGAAGAGTTCCAATATGCTTTTGGGATATCGAACGGTCCCAGAATTAGCCAATTTTCGTCCCATTTGGAAGCTTGTCAAGTTAATAGTTCAATGAGCTCAAAATAGTCTAAATATGACTGAAGAGAGAGTTATGAAGTTAACTATTGGAAAAGAGATGAAGGAAAATTCAGGACTGAAGACTGCGATCCCACTTACCGATATCCAAATGGTCTCGAAATACGACGATTCCATTCAGGAATGGAAGAACACTAAAGTACCTTTCAGATGACCAAAAATCGACCCAATCCGACATCAAACGAGGGAGTTATGAGCGTCTCCGTTGGATCGCGCGATTTGGAAAGATTAACAATCCGTATTGCAAATGATGATCGAAGAGTTCCAACGTGCTTTTGGGATATCGAACGGTCCTAGAATTAGCCAATTCTGGTCCCATTTGGAAGCTTGTCAAGTTAACAGTGTATGAGCTCAAAATTCTCAATTTGACCACTGAAGAGAGAGTTATGAAGGTTACCATTGGACCAGGAGATGAAGGAAAAATTCAGGATTGACGACTGCGATCCCACTTACCGATCCCAAATGGTCACGAAATACTTGATTCCATTCAGGAATGAAAGAGCACTAAAGTACCTTTCAAATGACCAAAATCAACCCAATCCGACATCAAATGAGGGAGTTTTGAAGCGTCTCCGTTGGATCGCGCGATTTGGAAAGATTAACAATCCAAATTGCGAATGATGATCGAAGAGTTCCAACATGCTTTTGGGATATCGAACGGTCCTAGAATTAGCCAATTTTGGTCCCATTTGGAAGCTCGTCAGGTTAACAGTGCAATGAGCTCAAAATAGAATAAATTTGACCACTGAAGAGAGAGTTATGAAGGTTACTATTGGACCAGAGATGAAGGACAAATTGAGGACTAAGACCCGATCCCACTTACCGATGCCCAAATGGTCTCGAAATACAATGATTCCATTCAGGAATGAAAGAGCACTAAAGTACCTTTCAATGATGACCAAAAATCAACCCAATCCGACATCAAATGAAGGAGTTATGCACGTTTCTGTTGGATCCCGCGATTTGGAAAGATTAACAATCCAATTTACAAATGATGATCGAAGAGTTCCAACGTGCTTTTGGGATATCGAACGGTCCTAGAATTAGCCAATTTTGGTTCCATTTGAAAGCTTGTCAAGTTAATAGTGCAATGAGCTCAAAATAAAACAAAATTTGACCACTGAAGAGAGAGTTATGAAGGTTACTATTGGACAGAAGATTAAGGAAAATTCAGGACTGACGACTGCGATCCCACTTACCGATGCCCAAATGGTCTCGAAATATGGCGATTCCATTCAGGAATGGAAGAGCACTAAAGTACCTTTCAGATGACCAAAAATCGACCCAATCCGACATCAAACGAGGGAGTTTTGAGCGTCTCCATTGGATCACGCGATTTGGATAGATTAACAATCCAAATTGTAAAATGAGATCAAGAGTTCCAACGTGCTTTTGGGATATCGAACGGTCCCAGAATTAGCCAATTCTGGTCCCATTTGGAAGCTTGTCAATTATCAGTGCAATGAGCTCAAAATATTCAAAATTTGATCACTGAAGAGAGAGTTATGAAGGTTAATATTGGACCAGGAGATGAAGGAAAAATTTAGGACTACGACTGCGATCTCACTTACCGATGCCCAAATGGTCTCGAAATATGACGATTCCATTCAGGAATGGAAGAGCACTAGAGTACCTATCAGATGACCAAAATCAACCCAATCCGACATCAAACGAGTTATGAGAGTCACTATTGGATGCGCGATTTGGAAAGATTAACAATCCAAATTGTAAAATGATGATCGAAGAGTTCCAATATGCTTTTGGGATATCGAACGGTCCCAGAATTAGCCAATTTTCGTCCCATTTGGAAGCTTGTCAAGTTAATAGTTCAACGAGCTTAAAATAGTCTAAATTGACTGAAGAGAGAGTTATGAAGTTAACTATTGGAAAAGAGATGAGGGAAAATTCAGGACTGAAGACTGCGATCCCACTTACCGATATCCAAATGGTCTCGAAATACGACGATTCCATTCAGGAATGGAAGAACTTAAAGTACCTTTCAGATGACCAAAATCGACCCAATCTTACATCAACGAGGGAGTTATGAGCGTCTCCGTTGGATCGCGCGATTTGGAAAGATTAACAATCCGTATTGCAAAATGATGATCGAAGAGTTCCAACGTGCTTTTGGGATATCGAACGGTCCTAGAATTAGCCAATTCTGGTCTCATTTGGAAGCTTGTCAAGTTAACAGTGTAATGAGCTCAAAATATTCTCAATTATACCACTGAGAGAGAGTTATGAAGGTTACCATTGGACCAGGAGATGAAGGAAAAATTCAGGATTGACGACTGCGATCCCACTTACCGATCCCCAAATCGTCACGAAATACGATGATTCATTCAGGAATGAAAGAGCACTAAAGTACCTTTCAAATGACCAAAAATCACCCCATCCGACATCAAATGAGGGAGTTTTAAGAGTCTCCGTTGGATCGCGCGATTTGGAAAGATTAACAATCCAAATTGCGAATGATGATCGAAGAATTCCAACATGCTTTTGGGATATCAAACAGTCCTAGAATTAGCCAATTTTGGTCCCATTTGGAAGCTCGTCAGGTTAACAGTGCAATGAGCTCAAAATAGAATAAATTTGACCACTGAGAGAGAGTTATGAAGGTTACTATTGGACCAGGAGATGAAGGACAAATTGAGGACTAAAGACCGCGATCCCACTTACCGATGCCCAAATGGTCTCGAAATACAATGATTCCATTCAGAATGAAGAGCACTAAAGTACCTTTCTAATGACCAAAAATCAACCCAATCCGACATCTAATGAGGGAGTATGCACGTTTCTGTTGGATCCCGCGATTTGGAAAGATTAACAATCCAAATACAAAATGATGATCGAAGAGTTCCAACGTGCTTTTGGGATATCGAACGGTCCTAGAATTAGCCAATTATGGTTCCATTTGAAGCTTGTCAAGTTAATAGTGCAATGAGCTCAAATAAAACAAATTTGACCACTGAAGAGAGAGTTAGAAGGTTACTATTGGACCAGAAGATTAAGGAAAAATTCAGGACTGACGACTGCGATCCCACTTACCATGCCCAAATGGTCTCGAAATGTGACGATTCCATTCAGGAATGGAAGAGCACTAAAGTACCTTTCAGATGACCAAAAATCGACCCAATCCGACATCAAATGAGGGAGTTTTGAGCGTCTCCATTGGATCACGCGATTTGGATAGATTAACAATCCAAATTGTAAAATGAAGATCAAGGAGTTCCAACGTGCTTTTGGGATATCGAACGGTCCCAGAATTAGCCAATTCTGGTCCCATTTGGAAGCTTGACAATTATCAGTGCAATGAGCTCAAAATATTCAAATTTGATCACTGAAGAGAGAGTTATGAAGGTTATTTTGACCAGGAGATGAAGGAAAATTTAGGACTAACGACTGCGATCTCACTTACCGATGCCAAATGGTCTCGAAATATGACGATTCCATTCAGGAATGGAAGAGCACTAGAGTACCTATCAGATGACCAAAATCAACCCAATCCGACATCAAACGAGTTATGAGAGTCACTATTGGATGGCGCGATTTGGAAAGATTAACAATCCAATTGTAAAATGATGATCGAAGAGTTCCAATATGCTTTTGGGATATCGAACGGTCCCAGAATTAGCCAATTTTCATCCCATTTGGAAGCTTGTCAAGTTAATAGTTCAACGAGCTTAAAATAGTCTATGGAAAAAGAGAGTTATGAAGTTAACTATTGGAAAAGAGATGAGGGAAAATTCAGGACTGAAGACTGCGATCCCACTTACCGATATCCAAATGGTCTCGAAATACGACGATTCCATTCAGGAATGGAAGAACACTAAAGTACCTTTCAGATGACCAAAAATCGACCCAATCTTACATCAAACGAGGGAGTTATGAGCGTCTCCGTTGGATCGCGCGATTTGGAAAGATTAACAATCCAAATTGTAAAATGATGATCGAAGAGTTCCATATGCTTTTGGGATATCGAACGGTCCCAAAATTAGCCATTTTGGTCTCATTTGGAAGCTTGTCAAGTCACATGTAATGAGCTCAAAATATCTCAGACTGAAGAGCTCAAAATATTCTCAATTAGACCACTGAAGAGAGAGTTATGAAGTTTACCATTGGACTAGGAGATGAAGGAAAATTCAGGATTGACGACTGCGATCCCACTTACCGATCCCAAATGGTCTCGAAATACGATGATTCCATTCAGGAATGAAAGAGCACTAAAGTACCTTTCAAATGACCAAAAATCAACCAATCCGACATCAATGAGGGAGTTTGAGCGTCTCCGTTGGATCGCGCGATTTGGAAAGATTAACAATCCAAATTGCGAATGATGATCGAAGAGTTCCAACATGCTTTTGGGATATCGAACGGTCCTAGAATTAGCCAATTTTGGTCCCATTTGGAAGCTCGTCAGGTTAACAGTGCAATGAGCTCAAAATAGAATAAATTTGACCACTGAAGAGAGAGTTATGAAGGTTACTATTGGACCAGGAGATGAAGGACAAATTGAGGACTAAACTGCGATCCCACTTACCGATGCTCAAATGGTCTCGAAATACGACGATTCCATTCAGGAATGGAAGGACACTAAAGTAACTTTCAGTTGACCAAAATTGACCCATCCGACATCAAATGAGGGAGTTATGAGCGTCTCCGTTGGATCGCGCGATTTGGAAAGATTAACAATCCAGATTGCAAAATGATGATCGAAGAGTTCCAACGTGCTTTTGGCATATCGAACGGTCCTAGAATTATCAAATTCTGGTCCCATTTGGAAGCTTGTCAAGTTAACAGTGCAATGAGTCAAAATACTCTAAATTTGACCACTGATGAGAGAGTTATGAAGGTTACTATTGGACAGGGAGATGATGGAAAAATTCAGGACTGAGGACTGCGATCCCACTTACCGATGCCCAAATGGTCTCGAAATACAATGATTCCATTCAGGAATGAAAGAGCACTAAAGTACCTTTCTAATGACCAAAAATCAACCCAATCCGACATCTAATGAAGGAGTATGACGTTTCTGTTGGATCCCGCGATTTGGAAAGATTAACAATCCAATTACAAAATGACGATCGAAGAGTTCCAACGTTCTTTTGGGATATCGAACGGTCCTAGAATTAGCCAATTATGGTTCCATTTGAAAGCTTGTCAAGTTAACAGTGCAATGAGCTCAAATAAAACAAATTTGACCACTGAAGAGAGAGTTAGAAGGTTACTATTGGAGCAGAAGATTAAGGAAAAATTCAGGACTGACGACTGCGATCCCACTTACCGTTGCCCAAATGGTCTCGAAATATAACGATTCCATTCAGGAATGGAAGAGCACTAAAGTACCTTTCAGATGACCAAAAATCGACCCAATCTTACATCAAACGAGGGAGTTATGAGCGTCTCCGTTGGATCGCGCGATTTGGAAAGATTAACAATCCGTATTGTAAAATGATGATCGAAGAGTCGCAACGTGCTTTTGGGATATCGAACGGTCCTAGAATTAGCCAATTCTGGTCTCATTTGGAAGCTTGTCAAGTTAACAGTGTAATGAGCTCAAAATATTCTCAATTAGACCACTGAAGAGAGAGTTATGAAGGTTACCATTGGACCAGGAGATGAAGGAAAAATTCAGGATTGACGACTGCGACCCCACTTACCGATCCCAAATTGTCACGAAATACGATGATTCCATTCAGGAATGAAAGAGCACTAAAGTACCTTTCAAATGACCAAAAATCAACCCAATCCGACATCAAATGAGGGAGTTTTAAGCGTCTCCGTTGGATCGCGCGATTTGGAAAGATTAACAATCGAAATTGCGAATGATGATCGAAGAATTCCTACATGCTTTTGGGATATCGAACGGTCCTAGAATTAGCCAATTTTGGTCCCATTTGGAAGCTCGTCAGGTTAACAGTGAAATGAGCTCAAAATAGAATAAATTTAACCACTAAAGAGAGAGAGTTAGGTAGGTTACTATTGGACTAGGAGATGAAGGACAAATTGAGGACTAAAGACCGCGATCCCACTTACCGATGCTCAAATGGTCTCGAAATACGACGATTCCATTCAGGAATGGAAGGACACTAAAGTAACTTTCAGTTGACCAAAAATTGACCCATCCGACATCAAATGAGGGAGTTATGAGCGTCTCCGTTGGATCGCGCGATTTGGAAAGATTAACAATCCAGATTGCAAAATGATGATCGAAGAGTTCCAACGTGCTTTTGGCATATCGAACGGTCCTAGAATTATCAAATTCTGGTCCCATTTGGAAGCTTGTCAAGTTAACAGTGCAATGAAGTCAAAATACTCTAAATTTGACCACTGATGAGAGAGTTATGAAGGTTACTATTGGACAGGGAGATGATGGAAAAATTCAGGACTGAGGACTGCGATCCCACTTACCGATGCCCAAATGGTCTCGAAATACAATGATTCCATTCAGGAATGAAAGAGCACTAAAGTACCTTTCTAATGACCAAAAATCAACCCAATCCGACATCTAATGAAGGAGTATGCACGTTTCTGTTGGATCCCGCGATTTGGAAAGATTAACAATCCAAATTACAAAATGATGATCGAAGAGTTCCAACGTGCTTTTGGGATATCGAACGGTCCTAGAATTAGCCAATTATGGTTCCATTTGAAAGCTTGTCAAGTTAACAGTGCAATGAGCTCAAAATAAAACAAAATTTGACCACTGAAGAGAGAGTTAGAAGGTTACTATTGGAGCAGAAGATTAAGGAAAAATTCAGGACTGACGACTGCGATCCCACTTACCGTTGCCCAAATGGCCTCGAAATATGACGATTCCATTTCAAGAATGGAAGAGCACTAAAGTACCTTTCAGATGACCAAAAATCGACCCAATCCGACATCAAACAGGGAGTTTTGAGCGTCTCCATTGGATCACGCGATTTGGATAGATTAACAATCCAAATTGTAAAATGAAGATCAAGGAGTTCCAACGTGCTTTTGGGATATCGAACGGTCCCAGAATTAGCCAATTCTGGTCCCATTTGGAAGATTGACAATTATCGGTGCAATGAGCTCAAAATATTCAAAATTTGATCACTGAAGAGAGAGTTATGAAGGTTAATATTTGACCAGGAGATGAAAGAAAAATTTAGGACTAACGACTGCGATCTCACTTACCGATGCCAAATGGTCTCGAAATATGACGATTCCATTCAGGAATGGAAGAGCACTAGAGTACCTATCAGATGACCAAAATCAACCCAATCCGACATCAAACGAGTTATGAGAGTCACTATTGGATGGCGCAATTTGGAAAGATTAACAATCCAAATTGTAAAATGATGATCGAAGAGTTCCAATATGCTTTTGGGATATCGAACGGTCCCAGAATTAGCCAATTTTCATCCCATTTGGAAGCTTGTCAAGTTAATAGTTCAACGAGCTTAAAATAGTCTATTGGAAAAGAGAGTTATGAAGTTAACTATTGGAAAAGAGATGAGGGAAAATTCAGGACTGAAGACTGCGATCCCAATTACCGATATCCAAATGGTCTCGAAATACGACGATTCCATTCAGGAATGGAAGAACACTAAAGTACCTTTCAGATGACCAAAAATCGACCCAATCTTACATCAAACGAGGGAGTTATGAGCGTCTCCGTTGGATCGCGCGATTTGGAAAGATTAACAATCCGTATTGCAAAATGATGATCGAAGAGTTCCAACGTGCTTTTGGGATATCGAACGGTCCCAGAATTAGCCAATTCTGGTCTCATTTGGAAGCTTGTCAAGTCAACAGTGTAATGAGCTCAAATATTCTCAATTAGACCACTGAAGAGAGAGTTATGAAGTTTACCATTGGACTAGGAGATGAAGGAAAAATTCAGGATTGACGACTGCGATCCCACTTACCGATCCCAAATCATCACGAAATACGATGATTCCATTCAGGAATGAAAGAGCACTAAAGTACCTTTCAAATGACCAAAAATCAACCAATCCGACATCAAATGAGGGAGTTTTAAGCGTCTCCGTTGGATCGCGTGATTTGGAAAGATTGACAATCCAAATTGTGAATGATGATCGAAGAATTCCAACATGCTTTTGGGATATCAAACAGTCCAACAATTAGCCAATTTTGGTCCCATTTGGAAGCTCGTCAAGTTAACAGTGCAATGAGCTCAAAATAGAATAAATTTGACCACTGAAGAGAGAGTTATGAAGGTTACTATTGGACCAGGAGATGAAGGACAAATTGAGGACTAAAGACCGCGATCCCACTTACCGATGCTCAAATGGTCACGAAATACGACGATTCCATTCAGGAATGGAAGGACACTAAAGTAACTTTCAGTTGACCAAGAATTAACCCATCCGACATCAAATGAGGGAGTTATGAGCGTCTCCGTTGGTTCGCACGATTTGGAAAGATTAACAATCCAGATTGCAAAATGATGATCGAAGAGTTCCAACGTGCTTTTGGCATATCGAACGGTCCTAGAATTATCAAATTCTGGTCCCATTTGGAAGCTTGTCAAGTTAACAGTGCAATGAAGTCAAAATACTCTAAATTTGACCACTGATGAGAGAGTTATGAAGGTTACTATTGGACAGGGAGATGATGGAAAAATTCAGGACTGAGGACTGGATCCCACTTACCGATGCCCAAATGGTCTCGAAATACAATGATTCCATTCAGGAATGAAAGAGCACTAAAGTACCTTTCTAATGACCAAAATCAACCCAATCCGACATCTAATGAAGGAGTATGCACGTTTCTGTTGGATCCCGCGATTTGGAAAGATTAACAATCCAAATTACAAAATGATGATCGAAGAGTTCCAACGTGCTTTTGGGATATCGAACGGTCCTAGAATTAGCCAATTATGGTTCCATTTGAAAGCTTGTCAAGTTAACAGTGCAATGAGCTCAAAATAAAACAAAATTTGACCACTGAAGAGAGAGTTAGAAGGTTACTATTGGAGCAAAAGATTAAGGAAAAATTCAGGACTGGCGACTGCGATCCCACTTACCGTTGCCCAAATGGTCTCGAAATATAACGATTCCATTCAGGAATGGAAGAGCACTAAAGTACCTTTCAGATGACCAAAAATCGACCCAATCTTACATCAAACGAGGGAGTTATGAGCGTCTCCGTTGGATCGCGCGATTTGGAAAGATTAACAATCTGTATTGTAAAATGATGATCGAAGAGTTGCAACGTGCTTTTGGGATATCGAACGGTCCTAGCATTAGCCAATTTTGGTCTCATTTGGAAGCTTGTCAAGTTAACAGTGTAATGAGCTCAAAATATTCTAAATTAGACCACTGAAGAGAGAGTTATGAAGGTTACCATTGGACCAGGAGATGAAGGAAAAATTCAGGACTGACGACTGCGATCCCACTTACCGAGTCCCAAATTGTCTCGAAATACGATGATTCCATTCAGGAATGAAAGAGCACTAAAGTACCTTTCAAATGACCAAAAATCAACCCAATCCGACATCAAATGAGGGAGTTTTAAGCGTCTCCGTTGGATCGCGCGATTTGGAAAGATTAACAATCGTAATTGTGAATGATGATCGAAGAATTCCTACATGCTTTTGGGATATCGAACGGTCCTAGAATTAGCCAATTTTGGTCCCATTTGGAAGCTCGTCAGGTTAACAGTGAAATGAGCTCAAAATAGAATAAATTGACCACTGAAGAGAGAGTTATGAAGGTTACTATTGGACCAGGAGATGAAGGACAAATTGAGGACTAAGACCGCGATCCCACTTACCGATGCTCAAATGGTCTCGAAATACGACGATTCCATTCAGGAATGGAAGACACTAAAGTAACTTTCAGTTGACCAAAAATTGACCCAATCCGACATCAAATGAGGGAGTTATGAGCGTCTCCGTTGGATCGCGCGATTTGGAAAGATTACAATCCAGATTGCAAAATGATGATCGAAGAGTTCCAACGTGCTTTTGGCATATCGAACGGTCCTAGAATTAGCAATTCTGGTCCCATTTGGAAGCTTGTCAAGTTAACAGTGCAATGAAGTCAAAATACTCTATTTGACCACTGATGAGAGAGTTATGAAGGTTACTATTGGACAGGGAGATGATGGAAAAATTCAGGACTGAGGACTGCGATCCCACTTACCGATGCCCAAATGGTCTCGAAATACATGATTCCATTCAGGAATGAAAGAGCACTAAAGTACCTTTCTAATGACCAAAAATCAACCCAATCCGACATCTAATGAAGGATTATGCACGTTTGTTGGATCCCGCGATTTGGAAAGATTAACAATCCAAATTACAAAATGATAATCGAAGAGTTTACAACGTGCTTTTGGGATATCGAACGGTCCTAGAATTAGCCAATCTGGTCTCATTTGGAAGCTTGTCAAGTTAACAGTATATTGAGCTCAAAATATTCTCAATTAGACCACTGAAGAGAGAGTTATGAAGGTTACCATTGGACCAGGAGATGAAGGGAAAATTCAGGATTGACGACTGCGATCCCACTTACCGATCCCAAATCGTCACGAAATACGATGATTCCATTCAGGAATGAAAGGGCACTAAAGTACCTTCCAAATGACCAAAAATCAACCCAATCCGACATTAAATGTGGGAGTTTTAAGCGTCTCCGTTGGATCGCGCGATTTGGAAAGATTAACAATCCAAATTGCGAATGATGATCGAAGAATTCCAACATGCTTTTGGGATATCAAACGGTACTAGAATTAGCCAATTTTGGTCCCATTTGGAAGCTCGTCAGGTTAACAGTGCAATGAGCTTAAAATAGAATAAATTTGACCACTGAAGAGAGAGTTATGAAGGTTACTATTGGACCAGGAGATGAAGGACAAATTGAGGACTAAAGACCGCGATCCCACTTACCGATGCTCAAATGGTCTCGAAATATGGCGATTCCATTCAGGAATGGAAGGACACTAAAGTAACTTTCAGTTGACCAAAAATTGACCCAATCCGACATCAAATGAGGGAGTTATGAGCGTATCCATTGGGTCGCACGATTTGGAAATATTAACAATCCAGATTGCAAAGTGATGATCGAAGAGTTCCAACATGCTTTTGGCATATCAAACGGTCCTAGAATTATCAAATTCTGGTCCCATTTGGAAGCTTGGCAAGTTAACAATGCTGAAGTCAAATACTCTAAATTTGACCACTGATGAGAGAGTTAGGAAGGTTACTATTGGACAGGAGATGATGGAAAAATTCAGGACTGAGGACTGCGATCCCACTTACCGATGCCCAAATGGTCTCGAAATATAATGATTCCATTCAGGAATGAAAGAGCACTAAAGTACCTTTCTAATGACCAAAAATCAACCCAATCCGACATCTAATGAAGGATTATGCACGTTTCTGTTGGATCCCGCGATTTGGAAAGATTAACAATCCAAATTACAAAATGATAATCGAAAAGTTCCAACGTGCTTTTGGGATATCGAACGGTCCTAGAATTAGCCAATTCTTGTCTCATTTGGAAGCTTGTCAAGTTAACAGTGTAATGAACTCAAAATATTCTCAATTAGACCACTGAAGAGAGAGTTATGAAGGTTACCATTGGACCAGGAGATGAATTAAAAATTCAGGATTGACGACTGCGATCCCACTTACCGATCCCAAATCGTCACGAAATACGATGATTCCATTCAGGAATGAAAGAGCACTAAAGTACCTTCCAAATGACCAAAAATCAACCAATCCGACATCAAATGAGGGAGTTTTTAAGCTTCTCCGTTGGATCGCGCGATTTGGAAAGATTAACAATCCAAATTGCGAATGATGATCGAAGAATTCCAACATGCTTTTGGGATATCAAACGGTCCTAGAATTAGCCATTTTAGTCCCATTTGGAAGCTCGTCAGTTTAACTGTGCAATGAGCTCAAAATAGAATAAATGTGACCACTGAAGAGAGAGTTATAATGGTTACTATTGGACCAGGAGATGAAGGACAAATTGAGGACTAAAGACCGCGATCCCACTTACCGATGCTCAAATGGTCTCGAAATACGACGATTCCATTCAGGAATGGAAGGACACTAAAGTACTTTCATTGACCAAAAATTGACCCATCCAACATCAAATGAGGGAGTTATGAGCGTCTCCGTTGGATCGCGCGATTTGGAAAGATTAACAATCCAGATTGCAAATGATGATCGATGAGTTCCAACGTGCTTTTGGCATATCGAACGGTCCTAGATTATCAATTCTGGTCCCATTTGGAAGCTGGCAAGTTAACAGTGCAATGAAGTCAAAATACTCTAAATTTGACCACTGATGAGAGAGTTATGAAGTTACTATTGGACAGGGGATGATGAAAAAATTCAGGACTGAGGACTGCGATCCCACTTACCGATGCCCAAATGGTCTCGAAATATAATGATTCCATTCAGGAATGAAAGAGCACTAAAGTACCTATCTAATGACCAAAAATCAACCCAATCCGACATCTAATGAAGGATTATGCACGTTTCTGTTGGATCCCGCGATTTGGAAAGATTAACAATCCAAATTACAAAATGATAATCGAAGAGTTCCAACGTGCTTTTGGGATATCGAACGGTCCTAGAATTAGCCAATTCTGGTCTCATTTGGAAGCTTGTCAAGTTAACAGTGTAATGAGCTCAAAATATTCTCAATTAGACCACTGAAGAGAGAGTTATGAAGTTACCATTGGACCAGGAGATGATTAAAAAAATTCAGGATTGACGACTGCGATCCCACTTACCGATCCCAAATCGTCACGAAATACGACGATTCCATTCAGGAATGAAAGAGCACTAAAGTACCTTCCAAATGACCAAAACTCAACCCAATCCGACATCAAATGTGGGAGTTTTAAGCGTCTCCGTTGGATCGCGCGATTTGGAAAGATTAACAATCCAAATTGCGAATGATGATCGAAGAATTCCAACATGCTTTTGGGATATCAAACGGTCCTAGAATTAGCCAATTTTGGTCCCATTTGGAAGCTCGTCAGGTTAACAGTGCAATGAGCTCAAAATAAAAAATTTGACCACTGAAGAGAGAGTTATGAAGGTTACTATTGGACCAGGAGATGAAGGACAAATTGAGGACTAAAGACCGCGATCCCACTTACCGATGCTCAAATGGTCTCGAAATACGACGATTCCATTCAGGAATGGAAGGACACTAAAGTAACTTTCAGTTGACCAAAAATTGACCCATCCAACTTCAAATGAGGGAGTTATGAGCGTCTCCGTTGGATCGCACGATTTGGATAGATTAACAATCCAGATTGCAAAATGATGATCGAAGAGTTCCAACGTGCTTTTGGTATATCGAACGGTCCTAGAATTATCAAATTCTGGTCCCATTTGGAAGCTTGTCAAGTTAACAGTGCAATGAAGTCAAAATACTCTAAATTTGACCACTGATGAGAGAGTTATGAAGGTTACTATTGGACAGGGAAATGATGGAAAAATTCAGGACTGAGGACTGCGATCCCTTACCGATGCCCAAATGGTCTCGAAATACAATGATTCCATTCAAGAATGAAGAGCACTAAAGTACCTTTTAATGACCAAAAATCAACCCAATCCGACATCTAATGAAGGAGTATGCACGTTTCTGTTGGATCCCGCGATTTGGAAAGATTAACAATCCAATTACAAAATGATGATCGAAGAGTTCCAACGTGCTTTTGGGATATCGAACGGTCCTAGAATTAGCCAATTATGGTTCCATTTGAAAGCTTGTCAAGTTAACAGTGCAATGAGCTCAAAATAAAACAAAATTTGACCACTGAAGAGAGAGTTAGAAGGTTACTATTGGACCAGAAGATTAAGGAAAAATTCAGGACTGACGACTGCGATCCCACTTACCGTTGCCCAAATGGTCTCGAAATATGACGATTCCATTCAGGAATGGAAGAGCACTAAAGTACCTTTCAGATGACCAAAAATCGACCCAATCCGACATCAAACGAGGGAGATTTGTGCGTCTCCATTGGATCACACGATTTGGATAGATTAACAATCCAAATTGTAAAATGAAGATCAAGGAGTTCCAACGTGCTTTTGGGATATCGAACGGTCCCAGAATTAGCCAATTCTGGTCCCATTTGGAAGATTGACAATTATCAGTGCAATGAGCTCAAAATATTCTAAATTTGATCACTGAAGAGAGAGTTATGAAGGTTAATATTGGACCAGGAGATGAAGGAAAAATTTAGGACTAACGACTGCGATCTCACTTACCGATGCCCAAATGGTCTCGAAATATGACGATTCCATTCAAGAATGGAAGAGCACTAGAGTACCTATCAGATGACCAAAATCAACCCAATCCGACATCAAACGAGTTATGAGAGTCACCATTGGATCGCGCGATTTGGAAAGATTAACAATCCAAATTGTAAAATGATGATCGAAGAGTTCCAATATGCTTTTGGGATATCGAACGGTCCCAGAATTAGCCAATTTTCATCCCATTTGGAAGCTTGTCAAGTTAATAGTTCAACGAGCTTAAAATAGTCTAAATATGACCACTGAAGAGAGAGTTATGAAGTTAACTATTGGAAAAGAGATGTGGGAAAATTCAGGACTGAAGACTGCGATCCCACTTACCGATATCCAAATGGTCTCGAAATACGACGATTCCATTTAGGAATGGAAGAACACTAAAGTACCTTTCAGACGACCAAAATCGACCCAATCTTACATCAAACGAGGGAGTTATGAGCGTCTCCGTTGGATCGCGCGATTTGGAAAGATTAACAATCCGTATTGCAAAATGATGATCGAAGAGTTGCAACGTGCTTTTGGGATATCGAACGGTCCTAGAATTAGCCAATTCTGGTCTCATTTGGAAGCTTGTCAAGTTAACAGTGTAATGAGCTCAAAATATTCTCAATTAGACCACTGAAGAGAGTGTTATGAAGGTTACCATTGGACCAAGAGATGAAGGAAAATTTCAGGATTGACGACTGCGATCCCACTTACCGATCCCAAATCGTCACGAAATACGATGATTCCATTCAGGAATGAAAGAGCACTAAAGTACCTTTCAAATGACCAAAAATCAACCCAATCCGACATCAAATGAGGGAGTTTTAAGCGTCTCTGTTGGATCGCGCGATTTGGAAAGATTAACAATCCAAATTGCGAATGATGATCGAAGAATTCCAACATGCTTTTGGGATATCGAACAGTCCTAGAATTAGCCAATTTTGGTCCCATTTGGAAGCTCGTCAGGTTAACAGTGCAATGAGCTCAAAATAGAATAAATTTGACCACTGAAGAGAGAGTTATGAAGGTTACTATTGGACCAGGAGATGAAGGACAAATTGAGGACTAAAGACCACGATCCCACTTACCGATGCTGAAATGGTCTCAAAATACGACGATTCTATTTAGGAATGGAAGGACACTAAAGTAACTTTCAGTTGACCAAAAATTGACCCATCTGACATCAAATGAGGGAGTTATGAGCGTCTCCGTTGGATTACGCAATTTGGAAAGATTAACAATCCAGATTGCAAAATGATGATCGAAGAGTTCCAACGTGCTTTTGGCATATCGAACGGTCCTAGAATTATCAAATTCTGGTCCCAATTGGAAGCTTGTCAAGTTAACAGTGCAATGAAGTCAAAATACTCTAAATTTGACCACTGATGGGAGAGATATGAAGGTTACTATTGGACAGGGAGATGATGGAAAAATTCAGGACTGAGGACTGCGATCCCACTTACCGATGCCCAAATGGTCTCGAAATACAATGATTCCATTCAGGAATGAAAGAGCACTAAAGTACCTTTCTAATGACCAAAAAATCAACCCAATCCGACATCTAATCAAGGAGTATGCACGTTTCTGTTGGATCCCGCGATTTGGAAAGATTAACAATCCAAATTACAAAATGATGATCGAAGAGTTCCAACGTGCTTTTGGGATATCGAACGGTCCTAGAATTAGCCAATTATGGTTCCATTTGAAAGCTTGTCAAGTTAACAGTGCAATGAGCTCAAAATAAAACAAAATTTGACCACTGAAGAGAGAGTTAGAGGTTACTATTTGTTTCGACAAGAAACAAAAGTATTTATTTGGGATTATCTTATTCAATCATAACAATGAAATAATTACAGAAACAATCATCATACTTCATTGATTCTGAATTCATTTACATCATCCTCAAGTATCCCTTGATTCTAAGATAGTTTACAAAGAATTCATTACAAGTTAGTTATCGCAATTAAATATAATTTCGGCAGCATAACAGCGCCGATCTCAATCATCTCCTATGACTTAGGAGGAATGGATAAATTGACCAATAGTCTTCAAGAGGACAGAGATTCCGGCAGCATAACAGCGCTATTTCAGTCATCTCCTGAAACTTAGGAGGAACACACGCCTTTTCGTCGATGATTCTTCCTTTTCTCTTGAATAAGGAGAACTTGAAGACTTGAAAGACTCGAGCCTTCTGACAGCATAACACAGCCTGACAGCATAACAGCCCATTACTGTTATAGACTGCCCAACAGCGGTTTGCGCGGATCCACGCAAACGATATGCTTTGCGCGGGTCCGCGCAAACTTCAGGAGTCCATTACTCCTTTGCGCGCGGTCGCGCAAAGTGCAGGAGTCCAATACTCCTTTGCGCGCGGTCGCGCAAAGTGCAGCAGTCCAATACTCCCCGCACCTTCTGTCTTCTCTTTCGTCTTTCTTTCACTTCTGAAATCTTCGAACCCCTTTTGAGAGGAGGAACGGTGTATTTATAGACATTTTCTTCAATGGAAATCTCTGTTCTGGTCGATGTGGGACAAAATAATCAATCAACCTTTTTTGATCCCACCGTCATATACTTTGCGCGGACACGCGCAAACGATATGCTTTGCGCGGTCTCGCGCAAACTGTCTTCATAATCTCCCGCGCAAACCGTTCACTTTGTGCGGTCTGGCGCAACCTTTTCACTTTGCGCGAACCCGCGCAAAGTGGTCTTGAAGCTGATTTTTTGATCTTTCAAATTGATTTCTTGAATTTTCTCGTCTTCACTTCCTTGCTTATTTTATGCCTCAACAGAGATACTTGAGGATGTAAATGAATTCAGAATCAATGAAGTATGATGATTGTTTTCTGTAATTATTCATTGTTATGATTGAATAAGATAATTCCCAAATCAATACTTTTGTTTTCTTGTCGAAACAAAATGGCGACTCCACTGGGGAATTATATGTTATTTAATACTAACATTGGAAAGTTGCAAGACTCTCATTACTGTTTTTGGCGTCTTCTAGACGCCAAAATGGCGATTCTCAGTGGGAACATCCTCCCTTTCATCTCTAAGATAGTTTACTTAATTTCCATATACTAATTTCATGAATGTTTTGTTATTGAAGGTACCCAAATTCAATCACACTACATTGCTAATGGCTAACGTTGCGAGGAAAGTGAACTTCCGATTCACCGCTACTGGATTTGTAATTGAATATGCGCCGAACCAAACTCCTAAGTATACAAAAGCAAGCACTACAAGCAGGCGCGTAAAGCGACTCAAGTAGCAGTGGGAGTTATTTCCATCTCACCTCAACCACAAGAAAATGATGAGAATTGGACTTTGGTCTGTCCTAAAAGACAAAAGCAAAGACTTTAAAGAACCGCAAAGCGAAAGTACTTGTACCAAGAACTGAGGGACCGGTCACGCGTAGCATAGCTAGAAGAAACCTGAGCTCGCTCCTCCGGCAATTTATCCCGAACAAGCTACTTCGCAGTTCTCGTTGCGTGAATTTTCCGGCTTGGTTGCTCCAAAGACTAAATGGACAGGATCGCAGAAAGGCAAAGCACTAATGATAGGATCACCGATGTTGTGTCACCTCAAACAAGTTCGCCCATAAACTGTATCACCCCAATCGGTTAAAAGCACGGGAAGTACACAAGAATCAAACGAGACTCCAATATCTCCCTCTTTATAAGTCCTGTTACGTCAACATATTCACGTTTACTCAAAAAACAACTTCGACAAACAGTCAAGAGGCCGCAGTATATATGGCAGAAACGGGTCAAGGAAATAGGCCATCTACTGAAGAACGTGTTGATCAAATGGTAGAGGCACAAAGAGTACTAATGGATGAATGCCGGAACCTCAGAGAAGCTCTGGCAACTCTGGCACATAATGTAGCCCAAATAGTGGCTTCCACCCATGATGGGGGCAACGAATGGACAAGAGAACCAACCTGAAGGCTCTCATCCGCAAGAGATAGGATCACGAGGATCAGTTCCAGCCAGCAGCAAGAGCTATAACACAAGATGATGTAAGACAAGTCGTCGAAGAAGCAGTCAGAATAGAAAGAGAGCGAGCGAATACCGGTCGTTTCAGATACCGAACACCCTACCCGAGAGAGGTAGAGGATGTTCCGTTTCCAGCCAATTTTAAGCATCCAGATTTCTAGAAATTTAATGGGGAAGGATCATCAGAAGAACACCTGATGCATTTCATCACCAGCATGGGAAACTTCTCCACAATACCTCAATACTGTTTACGCTTATTTGGATCATGTTGACAAGTAAAGCTTTCAGGTGGTATTCAAATTTAGCACCAGGGTCTATACGCACATGGGAAGAAATGCAAGATGCTTTCATGTCAAACTTTTTCTCATCAGAACGCGATGTTAGTATCACAGAATTAGCTTCAGTGCGACAGCGAGAAGGAGAACCAGTTGAAAAATTCATAGACAGATGGAAGACGCTGGGGGCATCGTGTAGGCAGTTGCCAGAAGAAAAGGAACAAGTCAAAATGTGTCTGAACTCTATGGAAACAGGAATTGCGTTCGGACTCACCAGCGCTGATATCGGAACCTTTCGCGATTTGGCTACCAAAGCCCATGCATTGGAATTAATGACTCGTAAGATGCCAGCATTTCATCATGAAACTGTCAGAAGAATACCTGGCAGGACAACCGTCAACACCATCGATCGGATAAGAAAAATCAAGAGGCGAAGGGCTCAAGAGACAAAAGGCCGGAAGGAAAAGAAAACTGGAATCAATCAAGGGATCGATACGGTAGAAAAAAGCTTAGAATGCTCGATTCTCATGAAGGATTTGAGTTTGACAGAGAGGATGTGGTGCCTATGATGCAACAATTGTTAAAAGCAGGCACCCTGGATTACCGGAACCGAAACGCCCTGAAGATGTGACAAGAACCCGAGAAAGAAACTTTTGCCGTTATCATCGTTAGTGGGACATCCGACAGAAAATTGTTACACGTTAAAGTGCATCATATAGCGAATGATAAATAGAGGGGATATAATAACCAGCGAAAGCAAAGAAAAAATGCAAGAGCGACAGTAAATGTATTGTCAATTCAAGAAAAGACTCGAGGAATGAAAAGAAAGGAGACCGAAGGCCAATAAGAAATGCGACAATGATTACGTTGCAATCAGGGAAGCAGATAACGAGTCCGATAAAGCAAAAAGCAGAAATCATAGGGAAAGAAGTGGCTGAAAAGCGGAACATCAAGGATAAAAGTAGAAATGAAGATACAGTGACAAAAGTGGCTTACGATGTAGTTAGTCACTTGAAAGGTATATCGGCACGTTTGAGTATTTATGATGCGCTCAAGTTATCGGAAGAGTTTCGACAGAGTTTGATTCAAGCACTGGCTGATCACGATGTGAGAGAACTTTTACTGACAGAAATGAAGAATGAAAGAAGCAAGGAAAGGTGGATTGTCTACCAGTGATATCTTTTTCTGATGATGATTTAATTGGTGAAACAAAACATAACAGGCCATTGATGATAGAAGGGTACATTTGTGAAAAGAAGATAAACGGATCATGATAGACAAGGGTCAGCGTGAATCTTTTGCCACTCTCCATGATTACTAAATTGGGTTTATCGCCGTTCAGATTTGCGCCCCAGCGGAATGATGATACAAGGGTTTAATCAAGATGGACAACGTCGCTCGGTAAAATACAGTAACATTGGAAGTAAGAGAATAATCACTTCTGTTGAATCACGTTATAAATGCTGTGACACATATAACCTTCTCTTGGGAAGGCCATGGATACATCAGTACAATATTGTACCTTCTACTCTACACCAATGTTTCAAATATTACAAGGATGGAATGCAGTGTAAGTAATAGCAGATGCGAACCATATACAGAAGCTGAGTCTTTCTTTGCGGATGCTAGCTATTATAAATTGTTTCTCCAAAGAAGCGGAAATGATGATAGAAAAGGAATCTTAAAATGTCCAAATAATAAGCTAGAAAAGAAAGGGCGGAGTCTTCTAGACTACAAGAGCAAGGAAAAAGTTTTATTTGGTACCAAAGCGCCTGAGACGCCGGGACAACCACCATTGACATTGTTATCAACAGAACAGTTGAAAGTCTTACAGTCCAATTACACGATGCCCTTACCCAATATTGAAAGATGTAAGCCATTTGCAGTTGCCCCAGGCACATTTCAAGTCAGAGCCAGTGCTAAATATCCTGAAGCAATAAAGTTCCACGTTGCAGCAGAGGTGAAGAATGAAAAACACCAAGCAATATATATCATGGAGAGTTAGCACCACCGCAATTTGAGAAATACAGTGCAGTAAGCAAGAAAATCATGAAAATATGGGTTTTGATTGTGACAAGCCCACTGGACTGAATCATGGGAAAGGAATTCAAATCCCTCTCGGAGTCAATCAAGAGAAACGGAGAAAATTCCAAGGATTAGGAGCAGAATCATCAGTAAATATGGTATCAGTAGATATGACTCCAGCCGACAGAAAACTATGTCAGAACAAGATGCTAAGATAGTTTAAGTGTCCTGAAAATGCTCCAAGACAAATAGAAGATGGAGGACAGCCGACGATAGATGGCTTGCGAGAAATAAATTTGGGGACAGTAGAAGAGCAAAGGAACACATTTATCAGTGTCAGTCTTTCGATCAGGAATTTAAAAATATGGCCAGCTTCTCAGAGAAAATAAGATGTCTTCGCTTGGACATATGAAGAAATGCCAGGAGTGGAACCCTCTGTAGCAATTGCATCGATTAAATATTTCCAAAGAAAAGAAACCAGTAAAGCAAGCACAAAGGCGATTCCACCCAGACCTGATCCATTAATCGAAAAAGAAGAAATAAATTAATAAAGGTTGGATTCGTCAGAGAAGTTAAATATCCCAAGTGGATATCAAACATTTTCCAGTGAAAAAGAAAATGGGCAGATTAGAGTGTGCATCGACTTCAGAGATCTGAATGAAGCATGTCCAAAGA
>JAJHSJ010000005.1:50135629-50260706 GCA_021015155.1 Magnolia officinalis | reverse complement strand
CCCAAATTCCAAAACCTATAACCTAAACCTAACCTTTCCCTAAACCTATAACCTAATCTCAAATCCCTAAACCTTAACCTATAACCTAACCTAAACTTATTCTTATAACCTAGAACTATTCCCAAATCCCAAAACCTACAGCATAAACTTAACCTTTCACTAAACCTATAACCTAAACTCAATTCCCTAAAGCTAAACCTACACCTAATCTTAATCTCAACTCCCTAACCTAAACCTAAACCCAACTTGAAAACCCAAACTTAAACCCAATCCCGAACATGAACCCGATTTCCTAAACCTAAACTCGAACCCATTTTGAAATCCAAAAACCTATAACCTAAACCTAAACCTTAACCTTAACCTAAACCTAAAACGTATAACCTAAACCAAAACCTATAACCTAAACCAAAACCAAGACCTAAACCTAAACCTATAACCTAAACTCAAATCCCGAAACCTTAACCTAAAACCTAACCTAAACCTACATTTATAACCTAAAACTATTCCCAAATCTCAAAACCTATAACCTAAACCTAACCTTTCCATAAACCTATAACCTAAACTCAATTCCCTAAAGTTAAACCCACACCTAATTCTAATCTCAACTCCCTAACCTAAACCTAAACCTAAACTTGAAAACCCAAACTTAAACCAAATCCCGAACCTGAACCCGATTTCCTAAACCTAAACCATAACCCATTCTCAAATCCAAAAACCTATAACCTAAACCTAAACTAAAACCAAAACCTATAACCTAAACCTAAACCAAAACTAAAACCTATACCCTATAACCTAAACCCAAACCCATTCTCAAATCCCAAACCCATAAAGTAAACCAAAACCAAAACCTATAACCTAAACCCGAACCCATTCTTAATTCCTAAAACCTATAACCTAAAGCAAAACCAAAACCTATAACCTAAACCCGAACCCATTCTCAAATCCAAAAACCTATAACCTAAACCTAAACCTATAACCTATAACCTAAATCCAAACCTAACCTAAACCAAAACCAAAACCTATAACTTAAACTCGAACCTATTCTCAAATCCAAAACCTATAACCAAAACCAAAACCTAGACATAAACCTAAACCTATAACCTAAACTCAAATCCCTAAACCTTAACCGATAACCTAACCTAAACCTATACTAAAACTTAAAACTATTCCCAAATCCCAAAACCTATAACCTAAACCTAACCTAAACACAATTCCCTAAAGCTAAACCTACACCTAATCCTAATCTCAACTCCCTAACCTAAACCTAAACCTAAACTTGAAAACCAAAACTTAAACCCAATCCCGAACATGAACTCGATTTCCTAAACCTAAACATAACCCATTCTCAAATCCAAAAACCTATAAACCTAAACTAAACCAAAACCATAACCTATAACCTAAACCCGAACCCATTCTCAAATCCAAAAACCTATAACCTAAACCTAACCTATAACCTATAACCTAAATCAAAACCTATAACCTAAACCAAAACCAAAACCTACAACTTAAACCCGAACCCATTCTCAAATCCCAAAACCTATAACCAAAACCTAACCTTTCCCTAAACCTATAACCTAAACTCAATTCCCTAAAGCTAAACCTACACCTAATCCTAATCTCTACTCCCTAACCTAAACCTAAACCTAAACTTGAAAACCAAAATAAACCCAATCCCGAACATGAACCCGATTTCCTAAACCTAAACCATAACCCATTCTCAAATCCAAAAACCTATAACCTAAACCTAAACCAAAACCAAAACTTATAACCTAAACCCGAACCCATTCTCAAATCCAAAACCTATAACCTAAACATAAACCAATAACCTATAACCTCAATCAAAACCTAGAACCGAAACCAAAAACCAAAACCTACAACGGAAACCCGAACCCATTCTCAAAGCCCAAAACCTATAACCTAAACCAAAAACTAAAACCTATAACCTAAACCGAAACCCATTCTCAAATCCCAAAACCGATAACCTAAACCTAAACGTAAACCTTAACTTATACCTAGAACCTAAACCAAAACCTATAACCTTAAACCAAAACCAAAACCTATAACCTAAACACGAACCCATTCTCAAATCCCAAAACCTATAACCTAAACCAAAACCAAACTTATAACCTAAACCCGAACCCATTCTCAAATCCAAAAACCTTTAACCTAAACCTAAACCTATAACCTATAACCTAAATCAAAACCTATAACATAAACCAAAACCAAAACCTATAACTTAAACCCGAACCCATTCTCAAATCCCAAAACTTATAACCAAAACCAAAACCTAGACCTAAACCTAAACCTATAACCTAAATTCAAATCCCTAAACCTTAACCTATAACCTAACCTAAACCTATACTTATAACATAAAACTATTCCCAAATCCCAAAACCTATAACCTAAACCTAACCTTTCCCTAAACCTATAACCTAAACTCAATTCCCTAAAGCTAAACCTACACCTAATCCTAATCTCAACTCCCTAACCTAAACCTAAACCTAAACTTGAAAACCAAAACTTAAACCCAATCCCGAACATGAACACGATTTCCTAAACCTAAACCATAACCTATTCTCAAATCCAAAAACCTATAACCTAAACCTAAACCAAAACCATAACCTATAACCTAAACCTGAACCCATTCTTAAATCCCAAAACCTATAACCAAAACCTATAACCTAAACCCGAACCCATTCTCAAATCCCAAAACCTATAACCTAAACCTAAACCTAAACCTAAACTAAAACTTATAATCTATAACCTAAACCAAAACCTATAACCTAAACCAAAACCAAAACCTATAACCTAAACCCGAACCCATTCTCAAATCCAAAAACCTATAACCTAAACCTAAACCTTAACCTAAACCTATAACCTGTAACCTAAACCAAAACCTGTAACCTAAACTAAAACCAAAACCTACAACCTAAATCCGAACCCATTCTCAAATCCCAAAACCTATAACCTAAACCTAAACCTAAACCTTAACCTAAACCTATAACCTATAACCTAAACCAAAACCTATAACCTATAACCTTAAACCAAAACCAAAACCTATAACCTAAACATGAACCCATTCTCAAATCCTGTAAGTGTTATGATTTGATTCCTCTTTGATTGTCAAATTTTATGTGTCAAAACTTCTCCGTATGTCGTGTGTTTATATCTTGATAAATTTGTTCGAGACACCTCGTCAACACTTGAAGTCTAGCTCAAAGAATTCTTCAAGCTTCATGATAGTTCAAGCTACAATATTAAGAGAGAACTCAGGGTCAAGACTCAAGTTCAAGTGCAAGTCGAAGTTCAAGATTCAAATCTAAATGCGGGACTCAAGTACAACTTAAAGTTACATTGAAGCTTCTGAAGTAGTCAAGCTACATCGAGAAGAAATCAAGCTTCGTAAAGATCAAAGTCTAAGCAAATGAAGTGTTCAATGTCCATACTTCATGTTCCAGGTTTGATAGACCATTAGATTGACCTTAGGGTAGGTTACTTTGGATACATAATCCAAATGAATATTATTACATGATTTTGGTCTACTCTAAGACCAGTCCTAGACCCTGTTCAACCAGTCCTAGCACTGTCTCGACCAGTCTAAGAAGTTTCAAGACCAGTCCTAAAATGGTTGCAATTTATCGAATTTTTTGGATCGCCTACGACCAGTCCTGGAGTCTTCTCGACCGATCATGAGATGGTCTCGACTCGACCTTCAACCAGTCGTAAGGCTTCGACTCAAACTCCAGCAACTAAATCAATTGTTGCACGACCAGTCGTAGAGGGGTCTCGACCAGTCGTGGACTGCTTTCGACCAGTCGTGGACTGCCTACGACCGGTCTTACAACGGTCTGATGCGATCGCGCTCAAAAATTCAAAAATCAGTTTATTCCAAGACCAGTCGTGGTGACCTTAGGACCAGTCGAAGACGAACTTCTTCTGCTATAAATAGCACACGAATTTTAGAGTTTTTCATTGAATAATTAAGTGAATTCAAGGCTCCACTTTGAGATAAGTCTGCGTTTATTTTTAAGCTATTTTGTGCATAATTTCTTTAACGCCCTGAAATTCGGGGGTCGAGTAGCAACTCAACTCTCGAGTTTCAAAACATCACTTATGCAACATAGATAATGATGATTAAATGTTATCTGTGTTAGAGCAATAAACATGAGTGAGATTATACCAAAACAGTAATTCATACTCCAGATCAATTGCATAAAGGCAAGCAGAAGACTGAAACTGTATATATATGTATGTAAAAGAAACAAAACTATCTCAATCTCCAGATATGAATCCATCTGAGTCACCATATACATATATCTGTTTTATGATCAAAATGTCAAAAGTACAACTAAGGAGTAATCCCTGCAAGTCCCGTCGATCCTGGTAGTCTAGTCGAAGCCACCAGAATACTGCATAAAGGAGAACTCGTCCTGGTCCTCGTCATAGTCCGGCTCAGCCTCCTGAGTCGTCATCTCATCTACACCTGATACAGAGTCTGGTTGGTGTGTACAACACCGTCCCGTAACGTGGGAGTGAGTAGCTAACTCAGTGGAACAATAAAGCATAGGTTAACATGTTGTCAACTCAGTCAAGCAGTAATGATAAAGCAGTATAATCAAACACTCCTACCAACTCTTATTAATACAAGTATGAATGCAGTCATGATGTATGCCCTCACCACACACTCCCTCGTGCGACACCATCTTATGTTCGCGGCATGCATGCATTCCTCTGTGCTCCACATCTTCCAGGCACATGCAATGCATGATGAGCATGATTACCGAGCTGTTATTAGTCCATTTCAAACCGCAGTATTAGGAAACTAAGGTACCTCCCTTGTATCATTCCCAAAACATGATCCATTCTAGGGTTGTCAAACCTAGATAATTTCATACGATATTATGGTTCGAGAGGCATCGCGAAGGCATCGCAAAGGGCTCGTTGCCCGTCAGCACGGATACAGATCTCACCATATGCGGCTCAATTACTGGCCGTCAGCTCGAATACAGGTCTCACCGTACTCGGCTCCATCGCTGGCCGTCAGCTCGAATATAGTTCTCACCGTACTCGGCTCAACTCATGCTCTAGTTGCTGCGAAGGGCTCATCGCCAATCACAGACTTTAGAGTATACTTGAAGAAACTACGAAGGACTCGTCGCCCGTCAGCACGAATACAGGTCTCACCGTACTCGGCTCTCGCCGTAGGTGTCGACAGCTCGAATACAGTGTCCCATACCACCGTATTCGGCTCACGAGTTTGGTTGCTCAATGGACACTATGGGGAGGCACGTGGCCCCAGCGTAGGCCGACAGCTCGACCATGGTGTCCCATACCACCATGTCCGACTCATGAGTCTTAGCGGATCGAGGTACCATGGTTAACGGGATTCCACTGGTAAGTTTAGTACCCTAGGTTCAAGCAGTAGCGACCAAACATGTTGAACATACATTAGACACATCGGGTTACTTGACGAGCTTGACTAGCTCGAGCGCACAATCAACTGAATGACATGAAGTGCCTAAGCACTTCGTGTGGCCTAACCACTGTCGCCAACTGAAGTACGACTCGGGTTCGTCAAACACATCCTACGTAGCGACATGAATCCTCAACCACGATCTCAAGTCTAGTACCGATTGTCTGGGCTATAGACATAGTCTCAAACTCAATCAATCCTTATTTAGAACATGTAGAGTAAAGCATAATAGACAAAATAAATCAAGCATGTTAACAAGCATATCATAGAGCATGTTATAAAGCATGTTGTAAAATACTATATAAACAAGAATACAAACACATATGTTTCATAAGTAAGCGGTTAAAGTAAACAACCACATAGAGAAAATCATATAGGTCTCTAAGGTGGTTGAGAATCCCATCTCAACACCTGTTTAAGGCACCATTATCCAAGCACTTACTCTCACAAGCATTTTCACAAACACTTAGAATACACTATTTCAACATACATAGTGTATGTTAGTAAAACATGTATTAGGACGAATCCTTTCGCCAAGCAAGTATTTTACGCATAAATAACATGTTCATACAGCAAATAGTCATGGCAAACACATCTCCAAAATTGTACATATACGGTACTTTCTACAATACACTATTTCTACATACATAGTGTATATTAGCAAACATGTATTCGGGTGAATCTTTTCGCCAAATAAGTATTTTATCCATATACCATATATTAATACAGTAAATAATCATGGCAAACACATTTCCAAAATTTATACGTATATGGTATTTCTACGAATACCTAGAATATGTAAAATTTCATATTCTACATCTTTAATCGAAATGGAAAACAAACAGTACTTTGTACATGTGCAATTGCATGCAGATCATGAATCTATCATTATCTAACATTGAAAGCGTTGAAAACCGTAACCTATACACCTAAAGTCCTCACCTTATACCGTAGAATCACAATGAATCAGCTAGGTTTGTTAAGCTCCCGTATTCGGCAGTTTGGTAGCCTAAAGAATGAAATAGGTTAGCTATTTCATAACCTACAACCTTCACACCCCAAAACAGATTAGGGTTAGGGTTTCTTACCTCAAAACGAAGTCGGTATCGCCGGGAAAGCGACAAGAACGGAGTGGTGGAGCTTGGGTTGCGGCAGGAAACAGTAGTAGGGAGTTTCTCCCACTTCTCTCACTCTTTCTCTCTCTTTTCTCACTTCTCTCTCTAGGGTTTTACCCAAATTCGTATGGCTGTGAGAGAGAGGGTTCTAAGGTCCTTATATAGCCTAAAAACTCTCTGAAATAGACTTAAGGTCAAGATATACTTGGGTTATAACCAAAGTGACACTGTTTCAGCTCAACAAAGGATTTCTGGCGAGCCTCCTTGGGCCAAAGGTCGGACTTAACCTCATCAACATTGGATCCAGGTAAAGTTAAGTTTTCGTTTCAGTAGGATTCCCAGATCACGCATGACAGACCAGTTTTAGTTCAACGGTCAGCAAGTCTCGATCCGAAATTCCAAGTACAAGGATATATTTATGAAATTTTTCCTAATCCGAGGGTGTATTTGGGTCAGATTCTGACGGTCTAGTTGCTTACAAAATGTCCGCAAGCGACACGTGCCAGATTACTATTCAAGATATTTATTTTGTAAAGAAAATAAGTGTTTTCACACTCCCTCGCTTCGGACTCAAACGAACAGCCTTGGGACACTGTCTGGATTTGATTTCCGAGATGGTTGTCAAGCTCAGCGAGGCGGTCCTAAGTCCTTAACTTCGTATTATTCCGACTCCCGATGTGTGGTCTAGACCTGATACGGAGTTTCAATGTGGTCCCGAGAGCAGTCGGGTAATGAGTTCGATCCTAGACTTTAGGGTAACCTAGTGTCAATGATTCTACAAGTTTTGGGTCTGCAGATCGTATTTAAAGTGATTCAAACGGATTTCATGGATAATCTAGTTTAGCACTTAGTTAACTTTGTCAAATTTCTAAAGGATTTAATCCTAAGTGATTTCTGGTCGAGGTAGTACTGAGGTCTTTGCACGAAAATTTACGAGTCGTTATAATCTACCCCCCTTAAACAAAAATTTCGTCCTCGAAATTTGTACCTTTTCGTACTCCTCGAAAATCTGAGGGTAGTTCTTTCTGACCTCGGCCTCCGTTTCCCACGTAGCTTCCTCCTCTATATGATGTGTCCCCAATACCTTCACGAGTGGAATCACCTTGCTACGCAGTACCTGCTCCTTCCTGTGAAGGATACGCGTCGGACGCAGCTCATACGCAGCATCCTCACTCAGCTGTACCTGCTCCCATCTGATGATATGTGAAGGATCAGGAACCTACTTATTCAGCATAAATACATGAAATACGTTGTATACAGCTGCAAGTGGTGTGGGCAAAGCGAGACGATATGCCACAACACCCACTCGATCTGGTATCTGAAACGGACCGATAAACCTCGGTGTGAGCTTCCCCTTCTTCCCAACGAAGGACTCCCTTCAAAGGGGAAGCTCTGAGGAACACATGGTCTCCAACCCCAAACTCAAGTGGTTGCCGCCTCGTATCGGTGTAGCTCTTCTGACTGCTCTGCGCTGTAAGAAGTCGACGCCTGATAATGTCGATCTTCTCTAAGGTCGCCTGAACCAACTCTGGGCCAATCAAGCTACGCTCGCCAACCTCAGCCTAACAATGTGGTGCTCTGCAAGGGCGACCATACAGGGCCTCATATGGAGCCATGCCAATACTCGCCTGAATGCTGTTGTTGTAGGCGAACTCTGTGTAAGGAAGACAGTCATCCCAACTATCCTTGAAGTTCAACACACATGCTCGCAACATATCCTCCAGAATCTGATTTACCCACTCTGTCTACCCATCAGTCTGAGGATGAAACGCCGTACTGAACTTCAATTTCATACCCATCACTTCCCGGATACGAGTCCAGAAGATAGATGTGAACCGAGTGTCTCTGTCTAACACGATCTCTAAAGGAACTTCATGCATACAGAAGATCTCTCTGATGTACAATCTAGTCAGTTCGTCTGCAGAGTTCGTGACTCTGATAGGGAGAAAATGGGCCGATTTGGTCAACCGGTCCACAATCACCCAGATGGAATCGTGTCCCCTCCTCGTCTTCGGTAGTCCCGATATGAAATCCATGGAAATGAAGTCCCACTTCCATTCTGCTATGGGCATGGGCTGAAGCAGTCCAGGAGGTCAGCGATGTTCTGCCTTGACCTGCTAGCACGTCAGACAACGCGAAACGAACTCAGTGATGTTGGCCTTATGTTACCCACCAATACGACCGTCTCATATCCTAGTACATCTTCGTGCTACCAGGATGCATCGCAAGCTTCGAGTTATGGGCAGACTTGAGAAGCTCATGTCTCAAGTCAAGTATGTCGAGAATGCATAGGCGGCCACGGAATCGTAGACCCCCATCAGAATCAACTCTCCACTCAGAGTCCTCAGCGTCGCTAGCTTGCTCTCGAAGCTCAGACAACCGTACATCGCCCTTCTGGGCTTTAATGATCCTGTCATCAATAAGTAGTCGCACCCAAACATGCGCAACACACTCAAATGGCTCTTCCACGGTGAGTCTCTGCTCGAAGTCCCGCACGAACTCAACTATGTCCCACTCTGCTATCATCAGCGGAGCCACAAATGTTATAGCCTTCTTGCGGCTCAACGCGTCTGCCACAAGGTTCGCCTTGGCAGGATGGTAGGAAACCACAAACTTGAAGTCCTTCAAGGTCTCCATCCATCGGCGTTGTCTTATATTCAAGTCTCGCTGCGTGAATATATATTTAAGGCTCTTGTGGTCGCAGAAAAGCTAGAACTCCTCTCCGTAGAGGTAGTGTCTCCAGAGCTTCAATGCAAAGATGACAGCTGCCAACTCCAGGTCGTGTGTAGGGTAATTCTCCTCGTGCTTCCTTAATTGTCTCGAGGCATACGAAATCACCCTGTCCTTCTGCATAAGGACACAACCAAAACCAACGCGAGACGCGTCAGTGTATATCGTGTACTTAACCCCTTGCTCTGGCAATACTAGCACAGGGGCGGACGTCAACTTGTCCTTCAGCTCCTTGAAAGTTGCTTCCGCCTTCTCATTCCAGGCGAACTTTAGGTCCTTCCGTGTCAACTGAGACAATGGCCTGGCAATCTTCGAGAAGTCCCGAATGAAGCGTCTATAATACCCTGCCAGACCAAGAAAACTCTTCACCTCGGTAACCGAGCCAGGCTGCTGCCAATCCTGAACCGCGGCTACCTTAGCAAGGTCCACTGCTATCCCATCCTTGGATACCACATGTCCGAGGAACTTGACTTCCTCCTGCCAGAAGTCGCACTTCTTATACTGCGCAAACAACTGGTTCTTCTTCAACGTATCCAACACCACTCTTAGGTGCTTGTAACATCCCGGATTTTTGCCAATTTGGGATTAGATGTCCTTAGGCGATGGGTTGCTCTTAACACCTTATTATTTCGTCAGAACTGAACCCCACAGTCTAAAATCGCTCCTGAACCCATTTCCTTCACAAATCCCACCCCTTTACTACCTTGTGCTTTCAATTTTTCAAAGCACTTTCGCTCTAGACACTAACTTAAACTAGCTAAGTAGTAAAACTTGGATCACTTTATATACAAACTACAAAGGCCTAAGTACCATCTCAACCAGAAAACAATTAGGATTAAATCCTTTAGAAATTTAACAAAGTTAACTAAGTGCAAACTCGACTAGCCATGAAATCCGTTGGGATCACTTTAAATACGATCTGCAAGACCCAAAACTTGTAAAACATGTGACTCTAGGTTACCCTAAAGTTTAGAACCGAACTCATTACCCGTCTGCTCTCGGGAATGAAACGAAACTTCGTATGAGGTTTAGATCGCACATCGGGAGTCCGATTAACACGAAGCTAAGGAACCAGGACCGCCCCACTGGGCTTGACAATCATCTCAAAAATCAGGCGATTCCGATGTCCCACGGCCATTTATTTCGATCCGGAGCGAGGGTGTGTGAAAAACACTATTCCTTTTGAAAATAAAATATCTGGAATAGTGATCTGGCACCTTTCGCTTGCGCATCAGTATTAAGCAACCAGACCGTCAGAATCAGACCAAATTACACCCTCGGATCAGGAAAAATTTCAGGAACATTTACATGTACTTGGAATTTCGGATCGTGGCCCACTGACCGTTGAACTGAAAATGGTCCGCCACGTGCGATCTGGGAATCCGATCGAGCCGAAAACGTAATCCCACGTAGATCCGCAGAGGGTGAGCTTAAGTCTGACGTTTGGCTCAAAGAGGGCTACCAGAACACCCCTTTTGAGCTGGAAAAGTGACGAAATACCTATATTAGCAGTAACCTTTGAACAGGAGTCTATTTCGGTGAGTTTTGAGGCTATATAAGGACCTTAAACCCTCTCCCATTCCAGCCATACGAATTTGGATTTGAGAGAGGGAAAAGAGAGAGAAAGTGAGGGAGAAGTGGGAGAATCTCCCTGCCGTCGTTCCCTGCCACCACACGGGCTGCACCATCTCGTTCTCATCGCTTTTCCGGCGATTCCAGCCCCGTTTCTAGGTAAGAAACCCTAACCCTAACCTGTTTGGGGGATTTGATAGTTGTAGGTTATGAAATAGCTAACCTATTTCCTTCTCTAGGTCGCCTAGTTGCCGTATACGGAAGCTTAGCGAACCTATCAACTCCGTTACGATTCTACGACAAAAGGTGCGGACTTTAGGTGTATAGGTTACGTTTTTCAACGCTTTCAATGTCAGATAATGATAGATTCATGATCTGCATGCAAATGCACATGTACAAAGTGCTTTCCGTTTCCTGTTTCGATTAGCGATAAAGAATATGGATTTTCACATACTCTAGATATACGTATAAATACCGTATACGTATTTTTCTTGGGAAAATGTTTGACATGTTTATTTAATGTTTGATTATATCATGTGTGGATAAAATGTTAGTTTGGCGAAAAAAATCGCAAAAATACATGTTCATGTGTAAATGTCATGTATGTTGAAATTGCGTATTTTAGAAATACCGCATACGTGCGGATTTTGGAAATATAATTGTCATGATTAATTGTTGTATGAATATGGTATACGCGGATAAAATAACCGCTTAGCGAAAGGATTTGCCCTAAATCACGCCACGGCCAGTATACACTATATATGCTAAAATGTGTGGCCCAAGTGTTTGTGGAAATGACTGAATGGATATGGAACTTGGATTCCTGCTTGCCATGACTATCCGTCGTGGGTGTACGCGTGTTATGTTTGGGGCAACTCCCTAGCGAAAGGATTTGGCCTAATGCCTATGTGATCGACATATGTCATGTATGTTGATGTATGTTTGCTTAAGTGTTTCTTGAAATGTCTGAATGTGTAGTAGTTGGCAAATTGTAATATATAAGGGTGTTGAGATATGATTCTCAACCTCTTTTCACTATGTGTATGATCTCCTTTGATAGTTGTGTGATTAGGATTTGAACATGTACAAACTCATGCTTGTGTTGTGCTTCATAACATGCTCAGCTGTTTTATGATTTTAACTATGTAATGCATATGTTTAAATTTATATTTATGTTGTATGATCCGTCATGGGTGATGGGGGAGCGGAGCAACGAGTGCGTGCAACAGCCCTGGCAGCCCTAAACGGATAATACCAGACTGATTGTATGATTTGAATCCTGATCCATTACTGCTTTATATCTCTGTAATTGATTGTGTTTGGGGCTATGATTATAGTCCAGGCAATCGGTAACGAGATTGAACTCGTGGCTGAGATTCATTTGCCACGTGGGATGTGTTCGACGAACTCGGGTCGTGCGTTGCCTGTCGGCAGTGGCTAGGCCACACGAAGTTGTTTATGCACTTCATGTCGTGCAGCTCAACGGGCGATCGTGCTAGTCGAGCTCATCAAGTAACCCGATCTGCCTTATGCATGTTCACCTTGTTTGGTCGCTACTGCTTGAACCTAGGGTACCAAACTTACCAGTGGCGATCCCCGTTTAACCATGGTACCTAGATCCGCTAAGTCGCATGAGCCGGGCATGGTGGTATGGGACACCGTGGTCGAGCTGTCGGCCTACGCTGGGGCCATGTGCCTCCCCGTAGTGACCATTGCGCAATCAACTCGTGAGCCGAATATGGTGGTATGGGACACTGTATTCGAGCTGTCGATACTTCGGCGAGAGCCGAGTACGGTGAGATCTGTGCTCGTGCTGACGGGCGACGAGTCCTCCGTGGTATCATCGAGTACACTCCAAGGGTCTGTGATTGGCCACGAGTCTTTCACAGCAACTAGAGTGTGAGTTGAGCCGAGTACGGTGAGACCTGTACTCGAGCTGACGGCTAGTGATTGAGCCGAGTACGGTGAGACCTGTACTCGAGCTGACGGCCAGCAATTGAGCCGCATACGGTGAGATCTGTATCCGCGCTGACGGGTGATGAGCCCTTTGCGATGCCTTCACTACGTTTCTCAAACCATAACATCGTATGAGAATAACTAGGATTGACGACCCTAGAATGGATCATGTTTGGGAATGATACAAGGGAGGTACCTTAGTTTCCCAATACTGCTGCTTGAAATGGACTAATAAAAACTTGGTAATCATGAGCATCATCGCACCGCATGTGCTTTGTAGATGTGGCGCACTGAGGGAGTAAGCATTCGCGAACGTAAGATGATGTCGCTTGAGGGTGGTTTGGCAAGGGCATACAGCATCATGTCATTTCATTCTTGCATTTAATAAGAGTAGTTAGAATTGTTTGATTTGTACTGCTTTATCATTACTGCTTGATTGAATTGATAACATGTTAACCTATGCCTTATTGTTCCACTGAGTTGATCACTCACTCCCACGTTACGGGATGGTGTTCCGAACACCCACCAGATTTGTTGAGTTTCAGGTGATGGCGATGCTTGTGAAGCAGAGCCGGACTACTTCTGTGATGATAGGAGGAATTCTCCTATCTGTATCTCTCTGGCAGGTCAATGAAGACCTGATATTGTATTGACGGGGCTATGGTACATGGGATAGGAGGCATTACACTTCCTCACATTTGGTACATTTTAGAACTGTACTTGTATTTATTTAACCTGGTAATGTTATCACACTCCGGAGACTCATCATAAGTTATATATTTTATCTATCTATTACAGTCTTCCGCTTGCAAATTTAACTGTCTCTGGAGTATGATATGCTGTTTTGGCTTAATCTCACTCATGTTCAATGCACGAATACAGTCAACATTCAATCGTCATTCTTTTTGTTGCATAAGTGATGTTCTGGAACTCGGGAGTTGAGTTTATGCTCGACCCCCGATTTTCAGGGCGTTACAAGATGGTATCAGAGCATGATTTTGATTAAACCGGACCTGGGTTATGGTCACACTACGCACTCTGACGCACTCTGACTTAGGAGGGAGCGACGGAATGTAGAAACAGTCTTAGGCATCCCTGTTCAGTCCAACGGCTAATTCACTGAAGATGAACGCCGAAATCGAGTCTGTCGCACGGGTCGACCTTAAAACGTTTCTAGGTTGTCTAGCGAAGGGTCTAGATCACAATCCACCTCATCCCAATCATGGAGAATCAGGAAAATGTGCGATAAACGTGATGAGGATAACTACTCCGAATCCTTGGAGCTTCTCTGGACTTCTCGAATCTACAAGAGGAGAAAGCAGAACTACATTCTAATAAATTCGAAATTGATTAATGAATGCTTAAAAATGAGTTCACAACCCTTTAAATAAGTATACCAGGTAATGGGAAAGAAATCAGGAACAAATTACAACTAAAACTCCTAAAATTCGCGATTTACTATAGGGTCGTGATGTCTACTAAGTGCGCAAGGCTTTCAGCCAAAAATAGTAAGTGTCCTATTTGATTTCACTAAACCGTTCTCCTAATTATTCTAAGCTCTTTACACGATGCGCACAACTCCTAAAGCCCAACAGATGAAGAGTAATTAAACTAAAACTACCATTTTTAGAAAAACGAAATTGAAGCGGGGAAATAACCGTCAATCGGAGGGTTTTCTCGCAATTCCAGGCTGCGCAACCCGGCGTAGCGGGGTTGGTTGGCTTCATTAGCTCGTTCTACCCCAAATTCATATATTTTACGTCAGATAACTCATTCCGGATTGCAAGTTACGTCCGAATATCCCAAAACTACCCGTAATGGAGCGAACCGGAGTCGGGGGCCTCCCACTTAAATCTACTAAGACCCAGGGTCGAACCAGGGTGTTTCTGACACCCTGGGACCATGCTGAACAGGTCCCCACCGCGGCGGCGCGGCTCCGGCCAAGTCCGGCCGCGGCGGCGCCGCGGGTCGGGCGGCGCGCCGCCGCCCGGTTGCCTTTCCGGTGGGATTCCGGCCATGGGTTTGGTCGGCCTGACCCCCCCAACACGCTGGCACGTGCGGTTTTGTGTTTTGGTTAGAATAAATAGGGTTGGAAGCACCCCCTTTTCATTTCACCCCTCTTTTCAAGCACCTCCACCCCATTTTCGATTTTCTCCAAAAACCCATCCCTCCAACCTCCAAATCTTCAATTTTTCTTCCATATCTCACACATCCCAACCTATCACAATAGCCCTAGCCACCTACCCTACCCCTTCCTTTCATGTTTGAGCTCTCATCTTCCCCATTTGGAGCTCAAAACCGTGTAAACTGCCAAACCTACCTCATTTCTCCCTTTTACCTTCTTCATTCCCTACCTTTTTGGCCTCTACAATTCCTGTTGAGGCTCAAGTCCATGGAGAACCAAAAACTCCAGCCCCCCACTTCCCTTATCCTCATTTTCCATGGCTCTATCCGAGCTCATCCATACGTTGACTTGTAGTTTGCATGGGCTACTATCTTAGGGTGGTTATGTTTTCCTGTTGATAGGTGTAGTAGTTGGTAGAAGAATGTTTTAGTTATTTGAGAACGTTTAGGGTCCGTTCGGCCAAATTACATTAGGTAAGTTTACGGTGGATAGAATTGTAAAAGTAATAATAAATGTATATGTAGGGTATGGCCCCTAGATTGGGTGTATCCTATGTCTTCCGACACCATGTTTAGAATGTACGCAATTAAGGGTAAATTCCGAGAATTCCTTTCCAATAACACTTAGAAATTCCCCATCGTGAGATATGGAAATCCCATCTCACGTTTTTCCAACACATGGCTCATTTTCCAAAGCCTATAAAATTAATTTTTATCCCACCCACCCACCTACCAACCATGTCACTCCCAATCCCGAGGTAGGACTAGTAATGCGGTCCCATTCAATACAACTTAAGACCACTGGCCACTAGTGTTGAAGTGATAAAGTCCCTTGATATACATTAACCTACCGCACTCTGATAGCTTAAGCTTTTAGAGTAAATGGTTGTTTGACAAATATGGCCGATAGAGTTTGGACCTAGAGCAGTGCTTTGACGGACCTGACGGTATAGGCAATCCAACCAGAACCCCCTCAGTTGGTTGAGCATATGTGAAATGCTCGGGCGTAGTTAAATTCAACTACAGGCAGCTCAATTCCAATTAGACAACTTTAACCCTAAGTAATAAAACCCTTCCTTGTATTAGGAATGAAGTGAAATCATCTAGCATAGAGGCATAGACTTTAAATCACAACTAGTGGATTACCGCTACGCATACGTTGAGCCTAGGCTGCTGACTAGACTAAGAAATATAAACGACTAACAATACTAAGATAATTGAGTGATGGACGTAGTTAGTTGGCTTGAATAGGTTGGAACGAGACCCCGTTCCTTTGTTGAATCCTCTCGATACCCATAGGTATCAATGCCATCGTACACATCGTCGATGAAAGGCAGACCAATGTATTTCCCATTTCATGACAAGGATAGGTTATAAATTACACCTTGTTCCGACATACGGATCAGGGCATAGCTCTTGAGCCTCGAGGGTGAAAATAAATTTTTAAGGGGGGGTAGAACATTATGAGCCCAATTTAGTTAGGTCACCTGATATGCCTCTTTGATCTGGGTGGCGCAGCGGAAACGCGGTGGACCCTACCCCACTGGCCCAGGATCGAAACGGTGCTCGTTGAGTACGAGCATTATAGAAGCCCTAGCAAGTTCTACTATAAGGAACCGTTTTAGGATGATCTAGTACGATTTGATTCACCATTTCCTTGGACATAGATAATAATGAGGACTCTCTTAGACTAAGACCTAAAGGGCAACCTTAGAATAAACAATTTGAGCCTTTCAATGATGGGCGTTCCCTACTCTTAGAGATTGATCGGACTACGGAGTTACTGAAATATACAACTGCGAAACATTCGCGGCTTGACCCAATTCTCAATCCTGGGCGACTACTGATGGACTCTCTGCTGACGAGCGGACGACCAGGATCCACCAGGATTCGGAAGGGATACGATGAGCTTCCTACCCAGGCCCGGTAGATGATCGATGTATCGGGATCGAGCCCACTATTACCGTCTCTCCGTGTTGGTCAAACAATGAAAACAGCTGTCTTACTCGAGATAATTGGGATTTGTCGTCAAGACTCCTAATAGGTAAATAAATAAATGGTAGCGAACCATCAGGGTAAGAGAAATGGATAAAGAATTAAGTTTTAAGGGGGGTAGACTAAAATGAATCTGCTGGTATTTACCCTACCAGGCGTAGAAACTTGAAATCAATAAGTCTTAGGCAAATGAAATAATAGAAATTTTCCCTTATTACCCTTAGCCAATTTCGGGGGCGAAATTTTGTTTTAAGGGGGGTAGATTGTAACATCCCGGATTTTTGCCAATTTGGGATTAGATGTCCTTAGGCGATGGGTTGCTCTTAACACCTTATTATTTCGTCAGAACTGAACCCCACAGTCTAAAATCGCTCCTGAACCCATTTCCTTCACAAATCCCACCCCTTTACTACCTTGTGCTTTCAATTTTTCAAAGCACTTTCGCTCTAGACACTAACTTAAACTAGCTAAGTAGTAAAACTTGGATCACTTTATATACAAACTACAAAGGCCTAAGTACCATCTCAACCAGAAAACAATTAGGATTAAATCCTTTAGAAATTTAACAAAGTTAACTAAGTGCAAACTCGACTAGCCATGAAATCCGTTGGGATCGCTTTAAATACGATCTGCAAGACCCAAAACTTGTAAAACATGTGACTCTAGGTTACCCTAAAGTTTAGAACCAAACTCATTACCCGTCTGCTCTCGGGAATGAAACGAAACTTCGTATGAGGTTTAGATCGCACATCGGGAGTCCGATTAACACGAAGCTAAGGAACCAGGACCGCCCCACTGGGCTTGACAATCATCTCAAAAATCAGGCGATTCCGATGTCCCACGGCCATTTATTTCGATCCGGAGCGAGGGTGTGTGAAAAACACTATTCCTTTTGAAAATAAAATATCTGGAATAGTGATCTGGCACCTTTCGCTTGCGCATCAGTATTAAGCAACCAGACCGTCAGAATCAGACCAAATTACACCCTCGGATCAGGAAAAATTTCAGGAACATTTACATGTACTTGGAATTTCGGATCGTGGCCCACTGACCGTTGAACTGAAAATGGTCCGCCACGTGCGATCTGGGAATCCGATCGAGCCGAAAACGTAATCCCACGTAGATCCGCAGAGGGTGAGCTTAAGTCTGACGTTTGGCTCAAAGAGGGCTACCAGAACACCCCTTTTGAGCTGGAAAAGTGACGAAATACCTATATTAGCAGTAACCTTTGAACAGGAGTCTATTTCGGTGAGTTTTGAGGCTATATAAGGACCTTAAACCCTCTCCCATTCCAGCCATACGAATTTGGATTTGAGAGAGGGAAAAGAGAGAGAAAGTGAGGGAGAAGTGGGAGAATCTCCCTGCCGTCGTTCCCTGCCACCACACGGGCTGCACCATCTCGTTCTCATCGCTTTTCCGGCGATTCCAGCCCCGTTTCTAGGTAAGAAACCCTAACCCTAACCTGTTTGGGGGATTTGATAGTTGTAGGTTATGAAATAGCTAACCTATTTCCTTCTCTAGGTCGCCTAGTTGCCGTATACGGAAGCTTAGCGAACCTATCAACTCCGTTACGATTCTACGACAAAAGGTGCGGACTTTAGGTGTATAGGTTACGTTTTTCAACGCTTTCAATGTCAGATAATGATAGATTCATGATCTGCATGCAAATGCACATGTACAAAGTGCTTTCCGTTTCCTGTTTCGATTAGCGATAAAGAATATGGATTTTCACATACTCTAGATATACGTATAAATACCGTATACGTATTTTTCTTGGGAAAATGTTTGACATGTTTATTTAATGTTTGATTATATCATGTGTGGATAAAATGTTAGTTTGGCGAAAAAAAATCGCAAAAATACATGTTCATGTGTAAATGTCATGTATGTTGAAATTGCGTATTTTAGAAATACCGCATACGTGCGGATTTTGGAAATATAATTGTCATGATTAATTGTTGTATGAATATGGTATACGCGGATAAAATAACCGCTTAGCGAAAGGATTTGCCCTAAATCACGCCACGGCCAGTATACACTATATATGCTAAAATGTGTGGCCCAAGTGTTTGTGGAAATGACTGAATGGATATGGAACTTGGATTCCTGCTTGCCATGACTATCCGTCGTGGGTGTACGCGTGTTATGTTTGGGGCAACTCCCTAGCGAAAGGATTTGGCCTAATGCCTATGTGATCGACATATGTCATGTATGTTGATGTATGTTTGCTTAAGTGTTTCTTGAAATGTCTGAATGTGTAGTAGTTGGCAAATTGTAATATATAAGGGTGTTGAGATATGATTCTCAACCTCTTTTCACTATGTGTATGATCTCCTTTGATAGTTGTGTGATTAGGATTTGAACATGTACAAACTCATGCTTGTGTTGTGCTTCATAACATGCTCAGCTGTTTTATGATTTTAACTATGTAATGCATATGTTTAAATTTATATTTATGTTGTATGATCCGTCATGGGTGATGGGGGAGCGGAGCAACGAGTGCGTGCAACAGCCCTGGCAGCCCTAAACGGATAATACCAGACTGATTGTATGATTTGAATCCTGATCCATTACTGCTTTATATCTCTGTAATTGATTGTGTTTGGGGCTATGATTATAGTCCAGGCAATCGGTAACGAGATTGAACTCGTGGCTGAGATTCATTTGCCACGTGGGATGTGTTCGACGAACTCGGGTCGTGCGTTGCCTGTCGGCAGTGGCTAGGCCACACGAAGTTGTTTATGCACTTCATGTCGTGCAGCTCAACGGGCGATCGTGCTAGTCGAGCTCATCAAGTAACCCGATCTGCCTTATGCATGTTCACCTTGTTTGGTCGCTACTGCTTGAACCTAGGGTACCAAACTTACCAGTGGCGATCCCGTTTAACCATGGTACCTAGATCCGCTAAGTCGCATGAGCCGGGCATGGTGGTATGGGACACCGTGGTCGAGCTGTCGGCCTACGCTGGGGCCATGTGCCTCCCCGTAGTGACCATTGCGCAATCAACTCGTGAGCCGAATATGGTGTATGGGACACTGTATTCGAGCTGTCGATACTTCGGCGAGAGCCGAGTACGGTGAGATCTGTGCTCGTGCTGACGGGCGACGAGTCCTCCGTGGTATCATCGAGTACACTCCAAGGGTCTGTGATTGGCCACGAGTCTTTCACAGCAACTAGAGTGTGAGTTGAGCCGAGTACGGTGAGACCTGTACTCGAGCTGACGGCTAGTGATTGAGCCGAGTACGGTGAGACCTGTACTCGAGCTGACGGCCAGCAATTGAGCCGCATACGGTGAGATCTGTATCCGCGCTGACGGGTGATGAGCCCTTTGCGATGCCTTCACTACGTTTCTCAAACCATAACATCGTATGAGAATAACTAGGATTGACGACCCTAGAATGGATCATGTTTGGGAATGATACAAGGGAGGTACCTTAGTTTCCCAATACTGCTGCTTGAAATGGACTAATAAAAACTTGGTAATCATGAGCATCATCGCACCGCATGTGCTTTGTAGATGTGGCGCACTGAGGGAGTAAGCATTCGCGAACGTAAGATGATGTCGCTTGAGGGTGGTTTGGCAAGGGCCTACAGCATCATGTCATTTCATTCTTGCATTTAATAAGAGTAGTTAGAATTGTTTGATTTGTACTGCTTTATCATTACTGCTTGATTGAATTGATAACATGTTAACCTATGCCTTATTGTTCCACTGAGTTGATCACTCACTCCCACGTTACGGGATGGTGTTCCGAACACCCACCAGATTTGTTGAGTTTCAGGTGATGGCGATGCTTGTGAAGCAGAGCCGGACTACTTCTGTGATGATAGGAGGAATTCTCCTATCTGTATCTCTCTGGCAGGTCAATGAAGACCTGATATTGTATTGACGGGGCTATGGTACATGGGATAGGAGGCATTACACTTCCTCACATTTGGTACATTTTAGAACTGTACTTGTATTTATTTAACCTGGTAATGTTATCACACTCCGGAGACTCATCATAAGTTATATATTTTATCTATCTATTACAGTCTTCCGCTTGCAAATTTAACTGTCTCTGGAGTATGATATGCTGTTTTGGCTTAATCTCACTCATGTTCAATGCACGAATACAGTCAACATTCAATCGTCATTCTTTTTGTTGCATAAGTGATGTTCTGGAACTCGGGAGTTGAGTTTATGCTCGACCCCCGATTTTCAGGGCGTTACAGTGCTCCTCGTGCTCCTCCCGACTCGTAGAGTATATCAGGATGTCATCAATAAATACGATGACGAATCGGTATAAGAATGGCCGAAATACCCTGTTCATCAAGTCCATGAACATGGCCGGTGCGTTCGTAAGACAGAATGACATAACTAGGAACTCGTAGTGCCCAAAACATGTCTTGAAAGCCGTCTTCTGCACGTCCTCATCTCTGACGCGCAGCTGATGATATCCTGATTGCAGATCGATCTTCGAAAAATACTTCGCCCCCCTCAATTGATTAACAATCATCTATCCTGGGCAAGGATACTTGTTCTTCACGGTGACTTGGTTCAATTTGTGGTAATCAATACACAACCGTAGCTACCCTTCCTTCTTCTTCATAAATAGTACAGGTGCTCCCCAAGGAGACACACTAGGTCGTATGAAACCCTTCTCTACTAGCTCGTCAATCTATCTCCGCAGTTCCTCCATCTCACATGGAGGCATACGATAAGTCGGCAATGAGATAGGTGTCGCACCAGGTGTAAGATCAATGGTGAAGTCGATCTCGCGCCGAGGTGGCAAACCAGGAATCGTTGCAAACACACTTGTAAAATCCCGAACCACAGGTGTATTTTTTAACGTCGGACCATCAACCTACTCTAATAGGGTAGCGTAACTACTGATGCGGTAATACCAACTGACCTGCACTGGGAAAGTAAAGACCGTGCCATCAGGTCCATGTGTTGTCACAATCCGAGTATCGCAATCGATCTCGGCCTTCATCTCCATGAGCCAGTCCATGCCGAGAATCACATCATAATGATGGAGCGGTGCGACCAACAGGTTGACAGCCACTGTCCTGCTGCTCCTAGGTCTATCAAACAACCCCTACACATCGTAGTGGAGTCTGAGAAAGTTCCTGTGGTAGTAAGGAGTCTCATCCCAATCATAAGACTAGTTTTCAACCCTAGTCGCTTGACCGCAGCACATGAAACAATAGAGGTAGTAGACCCGATGTCCACCAATAGAAAGACTGGAATACCTTGTACATGTGCAGTAACCTCAAAGGCCATGAGTGCTGAAGGTGCAGTCTCTGGGTCCTCTACTGTAAGCGATTGAACACGTGCCTGCTGAGATCGATTGGGCTGAGGTACCATAGGCCGTTGAGGCGGCCGGACGCGAGGTGCAGGCGGTCTGAAAGACGGATGCGCAGGTGCCATCCAGAGTGGTAGAGTCGATATAGCCTGTGGGCGAGAACGATCAATCATCTGCAGTGGAGAGAACCCGCTATCCCTCATCCACGCAAAGCAACTCCCAACAGGGTGACCCTGTTTCCTGCAATACATACAGGTCACAATAGGGTGCCTCACTGGAACTACTGGCGCCACGACCCTGGGGGGAGAGTCAATACGAGGCCTCTTGCCTAAGAAAGGCCTGTTCTGAACATCAGGTCGTGGTCTCATAGCACCACGAGAACGTGCCAACCAATCAACATCCTTCTCGGCCATCATAGACATGTGAACCAGCTCCGCGTAAGAAGGTATACTGATACAACACATCTTCGACCGTATATCAGGTCGCAAACCCCCAGAAAAACGGTGCATCCGCATCTGCTCATCAACAAGGATGGTTGGGACGAAGCGGCCCAACTCGGTAAAGCGATGCTCGTACTCAGTAACAGTCATGCCTCCCTGCCTAAGGCGTAGAAACTCAACCTCCCGCTCGTGTCTGTAGGTCTGCGGGTAATACTTCTCGTGGAACCGGAACTCGAATGCTGCCTAAGTCTACACATAGTCCACTGCGACAGACTGCAGTACACTGTCCCACCATAGGCTGGCCTCCCTCTCGAACATGAAAGTGGCCAACTCGACCTGCTCCGCCTCAGTACAGTGCAGCATTGCAGCATCTTGGAGACGCGGTCTAGCCAAAACTCAGCCTCCTCGGGTCTGTGAGAACCCGTGAATGTGGGAGGCCTCAAGCGCTGGAATCGCTCGAGTAGGCCACGAGTACCAACATCTCCAGTAGGGTACGTCACAGGTGTAGCCAGAGGCACATCCCTAACCTGGGCAGGAGGCTCGGCAGTCTCAGTAGGGTGTGTAGATGTCGGAGGTGGAGTCGCACTCCCACCCTGAGACAAGGCCTCAGAAATAGTGGCCATAAGCTGCTAGTGGTGCTGCTACTGCTGCATCTGCTGCTGATGCATCATCAACAACAACTGCTCAAACCTATCAGTAGGTGGAACAGCCTGCGACTCATACGGCGAAGAAGAGGATACCCGGTTCTGCTCACGAACCGGGGGTGTATAAGGTGGCAAACCACCAGTAGGGCCAACAGAAGGCTGATCAGAGCCAGAACCCAGGCCCGTAGTACCACCCCTGAGGGAAGGAGTCTGGTCCATCGAGTCAATAAGCAGAAGGGGTGCCGTGCTCCTCGTAGATCTCTGTGGCATGCCCTATACAACATAGGGTGTAATGTTTGTGAGATAAAGCATAGCAACACATTTTACAAGCACTTTAAGCATTCCACACATCTCATAGCAAAAGAGGTTGCATGCTTTTCATTTACCCAAAATTGTCATAATACATGGAATACAGAGTTACATGAATCATGACAGAAATTCCATGCGAGCCAATTACATCCACAACATCAAACACTTAAAACATACTACTAACTACTACATTATCAACGTGAAACATAAACCTACTACAAAGGAAACTAAAATAACTACAAAATAGCAGTATAGACGGCTAGGCATTCGAGTCAGGCGATGAAGGAGGGGCATTCTTGTCCTGCAGATAACACATGATGGCCTTCAAGGTGTAAGACACCTTGCTGAGCTTGGTTCAGACCCGCCCGACTTCCTGTTGCAGGGCGGCTTGGCCCTCCTCAAGACGGGCTAAACACGCATCTATGGTAGCCCGATCGGTGCCCTGCTCCTGAGCCACAGGAGGTGAACTCTCCTCTGTATCCTGGCCTCAGGTTCCTCTTCTTCTTCTTCAGCTTCACTCCCATCCTCACTCTTGTCTTCTTTGCTCGCAATCTCATCCTCGCTCTCCTCATGTCGGGCCCATCATCGCCGTGCCCCAAGTTGCATCTGATGGAGAGTATTCTCATCGATTTGATGGATCGGTGCTGGCCTTTCCACCCCCAAACCATAGCCAAACTCCCGTGCAATCCCGCATATGAGTCGGCCGAAGGGAAGCGAATCAGAGCTCCTGGTGGAGCGTGCAATACCCAAAATCTATCGCAACACGAATGTAGGCATGTACAAGTTGGCCCTCTGCCCCACTTGGTACAGAAAGTCTACCATGAGTCGCGTGCACTCGCTGCGATTACTATGTCTGGGGTAGAGGTTGTATGTGAAGATGTGATGTAGTAGGCGGAAGTCGTCTGACATGTGGGATGCTAGCAGGCTTTTGTTCGGCTACCACTCAACCAGCCGGCCACCACAAAGGTAACGTGTGTGACGATCTCTTTCACGAGCAGTCCCCAGATTCTGTTCGCTAGCATGCACGTCACCAAGGGGCATATTCATAAGCCACGCAATCACCCTCACATCAATAGTGACAAACAGATCCACCCCAACTAAGAACCGGAACTGCAGAGGTTCCAGTGTAGGCTCACAAATGTTGGTGTAGAAGGCTCGGACGGTACCAGGATTGACGCAACCTCTGGCCTCAAATAATGGACCCCAGTGGGCCACCTCCACTTGCTCGAACAAGTAATATTCACCGAAGAGTCACCCATCCACTTGGGCTTCAAAGAGAACCCTGTGGTCCTCATAAACTTCATGAGGTAGTGCCGCCAACTGAGCTCGTTCAGCAGGGATTTGGGGATCAAGATCCCGCTTTGTTTGAAATTCTCGGGCAAAGCTTGAGCTAGCGGCGGTGTCTCTAGGCCGCCTTGAACGTGTAGGGCAACTAGGCCCACCCTCATCAGCGGTACTCTTTCTCTTTGCCATAAGAGAAAAGATGGAGGAAAGGGAGAAGATGGCCGTAATGACTTCAAAAAGGGCCATGGAAAATAAAAGAAGGAGAGAGTAAGGGCTGGAAAAGTGATTTCTCCACGAATTTAGGGCCCAACAGATATTGTAGAGGCCTGAGTGACAAAGATTGAAGGAGATAAGAGGGAGGAATGGGGTAGGGTAGGAGGCTACACGTTTTGGAGCTTCAAACGGGTGGTGTAGGGGCTGAAATGAGAGGGAATCAAATGGGTAGGGGGTGTGGACTGCTGTGCATGAAGGAAAGGGATGGGTGGTGGTCGAAAATGGGAGATTGACCGTTTGGAAGGGCGTTTTGAGAGAGCGGACAACAGCTTAGAGAGGAAATGAGAGCTTGGAGAGGGAGTTTGTGAAGGAGGTAGTAGATTAGGGTGGTGGAAATGAACGGGAGGTATGCCAGGGGGTTTATAAAACCCCCAAAGTGAATCGGCTTGAGCCCTGAACCCGGCCCAGCCCAAAATCCGGCGAGGCCTCGCTGATCGGGCAAGGGCCTCGCTGACCAACTTCCCAGAATTCAAAGGGGGGCCCCATGGGCGAGACCCTCAGGCCCCCTAGGCTCCAAAAAACCCTGGGTCCCACCCTGGGTACCCCTAGATCAACGTGGGTAGGCCCCTACCCCGATTCGCTCAATTTCGGGTAGTTTCGGGTACTTTCGAATACATACTTGTATTTACAGATTTTTGACTGCTGGGATGAGGTGTATTGTGATTTAGACATGTCAATAGACGGTCTAGAAGTGATTTGGAATAGACTCGTGCGATCAGGATCGAGCACGGACTCCATCAAAACGTTCGTTTTCGATAAACTTCGCCAAAAGGCGAAATCGGGGAAACCTAGGACAGTTTCTATATTTTTCTCGCACCCTCCTAAGTCAAAGCGTCAGCGTACGTCGTGGGAACATAACTCAGGTCCGGTTTAATCAAAATCATGCTCTGATACCAACTTGTAACACCCTGAAATTCAGGGGTCGAGTAGCAACTCAACTCTCGAATTCCAGAACATCACTTATGCAACATAGATAATGATGATTAAATGTTGTCTGTGTTAGAGCAATAAACATGAGTGAGATTATACCAAAACAGTAATTCATACTCCAGATCAATTGCATAAAGACAAGCGGAAGACTAAAACTGTATATATATGTATGTAAAAGAAACAAAACTATCTCAATCTCCAGAGTATGAATCCATCTGAGTCACCATATACATATATCTGTTTTATGATCAAAATGTCAAAAGTAAAACTAAGGAGTAATCCCTGCAAGTCTCGTCGATCCTGGCAGTCTAGTCGAAGCCACCAGAATACTGCATAAAGGAGAACTCGTCCTGGTCCTCGTCATAGTCCGGCTCAGCCTCCTGAGTCGTCATCTCATCTACACCTGATACAGAGTCTGGTTGGTGTGTACAACACTGTCCCATAACGTGGGAGTGAGTAGCTAACTCAGTGGAACAATAAAGCATAGGTTAACATGTTATCAACTCAGTCAAGCAGTAATGATAAAGCAGTATAATCAAACACTCCTAACTACTCTTATTAATGTAAGTATGAATGCAGTCATGATGTATGCCCTCACCACACAGTCCCTCGTGCGACACCATCTTACGTTCACGGCATGCTTGTATTCCTCAGTGCTCCACATCTTCCAGGCACATGCAATACATGATGAGCATGATTACCGAGCTGTTATTAGTCCATTTCAAACAGCAGTATTAGGAAACTAAGGTACCTCCCTTGTATCATTCCCAAAACATGAACCATTCTAGGGTCGTCAAACCTCGATAATCGCATACGATATTATGGTTCGGGAGGCATCATGAAGGCATCGCAAAGGGCTCGTCGCCCGTCATCACGGATACAGATCTCACCATATGCGGCTCAGTTACTGGCCATCAGCCCGAATATAAGTCTCACCGTACTCGGCTCCATCGCTGGCTATCAGCTCGAATACAGGTCTTACCGTACTCGGCTCAACTCATGCTCGAGTTGCTGCAAGCTCATCGCCAATCATAGACTTTAGAGTATACTCGAAGAAACTACGAAGGACTCGTCGCCCGTCAGTACGAATACAGGTCTCACCGTACTCGGCTCTCGCCGTAGGTGTCGACAGCTTGAATACAGTGTCCCATGCCACCGTATTCGGCTCACGAGTTTAATTGATCAATGGTCACTACGGGGAGGCACGTGGCCCCAGCGTAGGCCGACAGCTCGACCACAGTGTCCTATACCACCATGTCTGGCTCATGAGTCTTAGCGGATCGAGGTACCATGGTTAAAGGGATTCTACTGGTAAGTTTGGTACCCTAGGTTCAAGCAGTAGCGACCAAACATGGTGAACATACATTAGACACATCGGGTTACTTGACGAGCCTGACTAGCTCGAGCGCACAATCAACTGAACGACATGAAGTGCATAAGTACTTCATGTGGCCTAACCACTGTCGTCAACTGAAGTACGACTCGGGTTCGTCAAACACATCCTACGTGGCGACATGAATCCTCAACCACGATCTCAAGTTTGGTACCGATTGTCTGGACATAGACAGAGTCTCAAACTCAATCAATCCTTATTTAGAACATGTAGAGTAAAGCATAATAGACAAAGTAAATCAAGCATGTGAATAAGCATATCATAAAGCATGTTATAAAGCATGTTGTAAAACACTATATAAACAAGAATACAAACACATATGTTTCATAAGTAAGCGGTTAAAGTAAACAACCACAAGGAGGAAATCATACAGGTCTCTAAGGTGGTTGAGAATCCCATCTCAACACCTGTTTAAGGCACCATTATCCAAGCACTTACTCTTACAAGCATTTTTACAAACACTTAGAATACACTATTTTAACATACATAGTGTATGTTAGTAAAACATGTATTAGGGTGAATCCTTTCCCCAAGAAAGTATTTTACACATATATAACATGTTCATACAGCAAATAGTCATGGCAAACACATCTCCAAAATATATACATATACGGTACTTTCTACAATACACTATTTCTACAACAAAGTGTATATTAGCAAACATGAATTAGGGTGAATCTTTTCGCCAAATAAGTATTTTATCCACATACCATATATTCATACAGCAAATAATCATGGCAAACACATTTTCAAAATTTATACGTATACGGTATTTCTATGAATACCTAGAATATGTAAAATTCCATATTCTACATCTTTAATCGAAATGGAAAACAAACAGTACTTTGTACATGTATAATTGCATGTAGATCATGAATCTATCATTATCTGACATTGAAAGCGTTGAAAACCGTAACCTATACACCTAAAGTCCTCACCTTATACCATAGAATCGCAATGAATCAGCTAGGTTTGCTAAGCTCCCATATTCGGCAGTTTGGTATCCTAAAGAATGAAATAGGTTAGCTATTTCATAACCTACAACCTTCACACCCCAAAACAGATTAGGGTTAGGGTTTCTTACCTCAAAACGAAGTCGGTATCACCGGGAAAGCGACAAGAACGGAGTGGTGGAGCTTGGGTAGCGGCAGGAAACAATAGTAGAGAGTTTCTCCCACTTCTCTCACTCTTTCTCTCTCTTTTCTCACTTCTCTCTCTAGGGTTTTGCCTAAATTCGTATGGCTGTGAGAGAGAGGGTTCTAAAGTCCTTATATAGCCTAAAAACTCTCTAAAATAGACTTAAGGTCAAGGTATACTTGGGTTATAACCAAAGTGACACTGTTTCTCCCACTTCTCTCACTCTTTCTCTCTCTTTTCTCACTTCTCTCTCTAGGGTTTTGCCTAAATTTGTATGGCTGTGAGAGAGAGGGTTCTAAAGTCCTTATATAGCCTAAAAACTCTCTGAAATAGACTTAAGGTCAAGGTATACTTGGGTTATAACCAAAGTGACACTGTTTTAGCTCAACGAAGGATTTCTGGTGGGCCTCCTTGAGCCAAAGGTCAGACTTAAGCTCATCAACCTTGGATCCAGGTAAAGTTAAGTTTTCGTTTCAGTCGGATTCCCAGATCACACGTGGCAGACTAGTTTCAGTTCAACGGTCAGCGGGTCTCGATCCGGAATTCCAAGTACAAGGATATGTTTATGAAGTTTTTCTTGATCCGAGGGTGTATTTGGGTCAGATTCTGACGGTCTGGTTGCTTACAAAATGTCCGCAAGCGACACGTGTCAGATCACTATTTAAGATATTTATTTTATAAAGAAAACAAGTGTTTTCACACTCCCTCGCTCCGGACTCAAACGAATGGCCATGGGACACTGTCTGGATTTGATTTTCGAGATGGTTGTCAAGCCCAGCGAGGCGGTACTAAGTCATTAACTTCGTATTATTCGGACTCCCGATGTGTGGTCTAGACCTGATACGGAGTTTCAATGTGTTCCCGAGAGCAATCGGGTAATGAGTTTGATCCTAGACTTTGGGGTAACCTAGCGTCAATGATTCTACAAGTTTTGGATCTTGCAGATTGTATTTAAAGCGATTCAAACGGATTTCATGGATAATCTAGTTTAGCACTTAGTTAACTTTGTCAAATTTCTAAAGGATTTAATCCTAAGTGATTTCTGGTCGAGGTAGTACTCGGGTCTTTGCACAGAAATTTACGATTCGTTACAATTTCTTTCTCTTTTTGATAGCTTATTTAATTTGATTTTGTTTCTGTATTCCAATCTGATTTGAAAAGAGGAATTGACTTATTCCTTCTTCTTGGAATCAAAATCAAATATAGCTACGCCCAACTGGTTTAAATCTAAAATCAATTAGAACTTAGAAACATATTAAAGTGAGTAGTGGACATTAAACTTCTATATTCGAGCGTCTACTCCAATTGGTTCTTCCGGGCAGCAATAAGAGGAGAAATCTAGGTATTTTACAATTCTATAAATTCCATTCCATTTTGGTTTTTGTTTGGGATTCGCCAGAAAAATCTCAATTTGTATGGTTATCTGAAGAGAGCCAGAAAACTCAGAAGTGTGGGTTTTTGAATTGTGTAAGCCCAAGTTAAAAAGACACAATTGTAAAGGTTTTGGGTGAACCTGTGAAAACCTATTTGATAGTGAATGCTAATATCCCCTGTGTGAGGATATTAGGAGTGGAGTAGCATTCTGTGTGGTTATTGAAGAACAGTTGGTGTACACACAGGCGAACCACTATAACTCTTTATCTTGTGGATTGAATGCTTGCTTAATTTTCATATCTTTTATCATTCAATTGTGTGGAATGTACATGTGGATGTGAATGGTGTAACAATTTACATTTCAAGCAAGTATGAGGATTGTTGTAATAAATTAGATCTATATTTCTGCACTTAATTTCAATTCTTTGTTATTCATTTATTACTATTAAAATTGAGTTCTTAATCCAAAAGATGTTCTAGAAATAAGGTTGTCCTACCATAAGCCCTTGTTTATTATGGTGTAAGGTTGTCCTTAGAACTGAATTTGTATCAATCTCTCAATACTTATTTATTAAGGTGATTTGATTTCAGCATTGTGAATTGATTTATAATTGTAAGGCTATTGATTAATTTTATTCCGCTGATTTTATTTTAATTTGGAATAGTCCTATTCACCCCCCCCCCCCTTTAGGACATATAGCTTGGCCTTTTCAAGTGGTATCAGAGCCTAATAGCTCGTTCTTATTGTTTTTTTTTTTTTTAGATTTATTTCCTGAGCTAACGATCTAAGCTATATTAATAAGATGTCAAATTTTGATCGCCTATCAGTCACTAGGCCTCCACCCTTTGATGGCTCCAACTATGCCTATTGGAAAGCCAAAATGAGGATCTTCCTCAAATCAATGGATGAGAGTGTGTGGCGAGCCACAGTGACCGAATGGAACTCTCTTACCATTGAAGTAACTGAATCTGACGGTTCAAAAACTGTGTTTGTACCTGCTTATTATTTATGGACCACCCTTCAGAAAAGTGAGTATAATGCCAATGCTAAAGCACTAAATGCAATCACTTGCGCACTATCACCGGATGAGTTCAAAAGAATTATATCCTGTGATACTGCAAAGCAAGCCTGGGATATACTAGAAATGACACACGAGGGTACATCAATTGTAAAAAAGTCTAAAGTCCAACTCCTCACAACCAAATTTGAAGAAATTCATATGGAGGAAAATGAAATGTTTATGGACTTTTACACTAGACTAAATGACATTGTAAACTCTATGTGGGGTCTTGGCAATAAAATTTCAGAAAGTAAAGTGTGTGTAAAGATACTACGCTCACTTCCTGAATGGTTCAATTCTAAAGTAACCGCGATCCAAGAACTTCATGATACGAATAATATGAGGGTAGACGAACTAGTTGGTTCTTTACAAACCTATGAATTAAATTTTAAAGCTCCAAAAGGTAAATCTATAGCTTTGAAATCTTCTAAAGGTATTTCTCAAGAAAACTCAGATTTAGAAAATTTTGAAGATGATATGGCTCTTTTGGCGAAAAAGTTTTACAAAATTTTCAAAAGCAAGAAAAGGGTCGACTTTCAAAAGGGAAATGAAAAGAAACGATCTAAACCTAAGTCCAAAACTTGAAAGTCTTTGAAAGACAGTCTGTAACAACTCGAAAAATTCCGTACAATGGTCTGAGTACCACCTCGACCAGAGATCACTTAGGATTAAATCCTTTAGAAATTTGACAAAGTTAACTAAGTGTTAAACTAGATTAGCCATGAAATCCGTTGGAATCGCTTTAAATACGATCTGAAAGACCCAAAACTTGTAGAATCATTGTCGTTAGGTTACCCTAAAGTCTAAGATCAAACTCATTACCCGACTGTTCTTAGGAGCACATTGTCTGGACAGCACATTTGGAGTCCAAATAATACAAAGTCAAGGAATTAGGACCGCCTCACTGGGCTTGACAGCCATCAAGGAAATCAAACCCAGACAATGTCCCACGACTATTCGCTTGAGTCCGGAGCGAGAGAGTGTAAAAGCACTTGTTTTCTTTACAAAATAAATATCTTGAATAGTGATCTGGCACGTGTCGCTTGCGGACATTTTGTAAGCAACCAGACCATCAGAATCTGACCTAAATACACCCTCGGATCAAGAAAATTTCATAAACATATCCATGTACTTGGAATTTCTGATCGAAATCCGCTGACCGTTGAACTGAAACTGGTCTGCCACGCGTGATCTGGGAATCTGACTGAAACAAAAACTTAACTTTATCTGGATCCAAGGTTGGTGAGCTTAAGTCCGACTTTTGGCTCAAGGAGGCCCGCCAGAAGTCCTCCGTTGAGCTGGAAAAGTGCCGCTTTGGTTATAACCTAAGTATACCTTGTCCACAAGTCTATTTCAGAAAGTTTTTAGGCTATATAAGGACCTTAGAACCCTCTCTCTCATAGCCATATGAATTTGAGAAAAATTCTAAGTGAGAAGAGAGAAAAAGAGAGAGACAGCTAGAGAGTCGTGGGAGATCCTTCCTATTACTATCCCCTGCCGCTACACAAGCTGCACCACCCCTTTCTTGTCCCTTTCCCGGCGATACCGACTTCGTTTTGAGGTAAGAAACCCTAACCCTAATCTGTTTTGGGGTGTGAAGGTTGTAGGTTATGAAATAACTAACCTATTTCATTCTTTACGCACCAAACTGTCGAATACGGTGGCTTAGCAAACCTAGCTGATTTGTTGCGATTCTACAGTATAAGGTGAGGACTTTAGGTGTATAGGTTACGGTTTTCAATGCTTTCAATGTCAGATAACGATAGATTCATGATCTGCATGCAATTGCACATGTACAAAGTGCTGTTTGTTTTCCATTTCAATTAAAGATGTAGAATATGGAATTTTACATATTCTAGGTATTCGTAGGAATACCGTATATGTATAAATTTTGGAAATCTGTTTGCCATGATTATTTTCTGTATGAATATATGGTATATGGATAAAATACTTATTTGGCGAAAAGATTTGCCCTAATACATGTTTGCTAATATACACTATGTATGTAGAAATAGTGTATTGTAGAAAGTACCGTATATGTTTATATTTTGGAGATGTGTTTGCCATGACTATTTGCTATATGAACATATATGCATAAAATACTTGCTTGGCGAAAGGATTCACCCTAATACATGTTTTACTAACATCACTATGTATGTTGAAATAGTGTATTCTAAGTGTTTGTGAAAATGCTTGTGAGAGTAAGTGCTTGGATAATGATGCCTTAGATAGGTGTTGAGATGGGAATCTCAACTACCTTAGAGACCTGTATGATTTCCTCCATGTGGTTGTTTACTTTAACCGCTTACTTATGAAACATATGTGTTTGTATTCTTATTTATATAGTGTTTTACAACATGCTTTATATCATGCTTTATAACACGCTTTATGATTTGGTTGTTAACATGCTTGATTTACTTTGTCTATTATGCTTTACTCTACATGTTCTAAATAAGTATTGATTGAGTTTGGGGCTAAGTCTATAGTCCAGCCAACCGGTACCAGATTTGAGATCGTGGTTGAGATTCATTTCGCCACGTAAGATGTGTTTGACGAACCCGAGTCGTACTTCAGTGGGCGGTAGTGGTTAGTCCACGCGAAGTGCTTATGCACTTCATGTCGTTCAGTTGATTATGTGCTCGAGCTAGTCAGACTCGTTAAGTAACCCGATATGTCTAATGTATGTTCACCATGTTTGGTCGCTACTGCTTGAACCTAGGGTACCAAACTTACCAGTGGAATCCCGTTAACCATAGTACCTCGATCCGCTAAGACTCATGAGCCGGGCATGGTGGTTTGGGACACCGTGGTCTAGCTGTCGGCCTACGCTGGGGCCACGTGCCTCCCCGTAGTGACCAGTGAGCAACCAGACTCGTGAGCCGATTATGGTGGTATAGGACACTATATTCGTGTTGTCGGCCTACATTGATAAGGTGATGGGGGAGCGGTGTAACCTTTGTGCGTAACAGCCCTGGCGGCCCTTTGTAGTGACCTCGAGCATACTCTGAATTTGCGGTAAGGTGACGAGTCTTGCCGTAGTGTATAGAGTATGGACTAGGCCTGTATATGTATAGTGATGAACCGTTAAAAAGGTGATGGGGGAGTGGTGTAACCTTTGTGCTTAACAGCCCTGGCAGCCTTTGCAGCGACCTAGAAACACACCATCGTATGAGATTAACTAGGATTGACGACCCTAGAATGGATCATGTTTGGGAATGATACAAGGGAGGTACCTTAGTTTCCCAATACTGCTGTTTGAAATGGACTAATAATTTCTCGATAATCATGCTCATCATCGTACTGCATGTGCCTGGTAGATGTGGAGCACTGAGGGATGAACGCATTCGCGAACGTAAGATGGTGTCGCATGAGGGTGGTTTGGCAAGGGCATTCATCATGTCATTTCATACTTGCATTTAATAAGAGTAGTTAGGATTGTTTGATTGTACTGCTTTATCATTACTGCTTGACTGAATTGATAACATGTTAACTTATGCTTTATTGTTCCACTGAGTTAGCTACTCACTCCCACGTTACGGGACGGTGTTGTACACACCAACCAGACTCTGTCTTAGGTATAGATGATACGTCGATTCAGGAGGCGGAGCCAGACTACGATGAGGACCAGGACGAGTTCTCATACATGCACTCTGACGGCTTTGCTTAGGCCAACTGGATCACGGGGATTTCAGGATCTATCTTTTATTTGTATTTTGACTTTTTGATTCAGAAACAATACATGTATATGAGTACTCAGTTAGTGTTCATACTCTGGAGTTCATGATGGTTTTGTTTCCTTACATACCTTATATATACAGTTTCAGTCTTCCGCTTACCTTTATACAATTGATCTGGAGTATGAATTACTGTTTTAGCATAATCTCACTCATGTTATTGCACTGACACAGACAACATTCAATCTTCATCATCTATGTTACATAAGTGATGATCTGGAACTTGAGAGTTGAGTTGCTACTCGACCCTCGAATTTCAGGGCGTTACAAGTTGGTATCAGAGCATGATTTTGATTAAACCGGACCTGAGTTATGTTCCCACGACGTACGTTGACGCTTTGACTTAGAAGGGTGCGAGAAAAATATAAAAACAGTCCTAGGTTTCCTCGATTTCACCATTAGGCGAAGTTTATCGAAAACGAGCATTTTGATCGAGTCCGTGCTCGATCCTGATCGCACGAGTCTATTCCAAATCACTTCTAGACCGTCTACTGACATGTCTAGATCATAATACACCTCATCCCAGCAGTCAAAAATCTGTAAATACAAGTATGTATCCGAAAGTACCTGAAACTACCCGAAATTGAGCGAATCGGGGTCGGGGGCCTACCCACGTTGATCTAGGGGTACCCAGGGTGGGACCCAGGGTTTTTTGGAGCCTAGGGGGCCTGAGCGTCTCGCCCATGGGGCCCCCCTTTAAATTCTGGGAAGTTGGTCGGCGAGGCCCTCGCCCAATCGGCGAGGCCTCGCTGGATTTTGGGTTGGGCCGGGTCCGGGGCTCGGGCCGATTCACTTTGGGGGTTTTATAAACCCCTTGACATACCTCCTGTTCATTTCCACCACTGTAATCTACTACCTCCTTCACAAACTCCCGCTCTAAGCTCTCATTTCCTCTCCAAGCTGCTGTCCTCTCTCTCAAAACGCCCTTCCAAACTCTCAATCTCCCATTTTCGACCACCACCCATCCCTTTCCTTCGTGCACAGCAGTCCACACCCCCTACCCATTTGATTCCCTCTCATTTTAGCCCCTACACCACCCGTTTGAAGCTCCAAAATGTGTAGCGTCCTACCCTACCCCATTCCTCCCTCTTATCTCCTTCATTCTCTGTCACTCAGGCCTCTACAATATCTGTTAGGCCCTAAATTTATGGAGAAATCACTTTTCCAGCCCTTTCTCTCTCCTTCTTTTATTTTCCATGCCCTTTTTAAAGTCATTACGGCCATCTTCTCCCTTTCCTCCATCTTTTCCCTTATGGCAAAGAGGAAGAGCGCCGCTGATGAAGCTAGGCCTAGTCGCCCTACACGTTCAAGGCGGCCGAGAGACACCGCCGCTAGCTCGAGCTTTGCCCGGGAATTTCAAACAAAGCGGGATCTTGATCCCCGGATCCCTGCTGAACGAGCTTAATTGGCGGCACTACCTTATGGAGTTTATGAGGACCGCAGGGTTCTCTTTGAAGCCCAGATGGATGGGCGACTCTTCGATGAATACTACTTATTCGAGCAAGTGGAGGCAGCTCACTGGGGTCTGCTATTTGAGGCCAGAGGTCGCGCCAATCCTGGTACTGTCCGAGCCTTCTACGCCAACATTCATGAGCCTACACTGGAACCTCTGCAGTTCCGGCTCTTAGTTGGGGTGGATCTGTTTGTCGCTGTTGATGTGAGGGTGATTGCGCGGCTTATGAATATGCCCCTTGGTGACGTGCATGCTAGTGAACAGAATCTGGGGACTGCTTGTGAAAGGGATCGTCGCACACGTTACCTTTGTGGTAGCCGGCTGGTTGAGTGGCAGTCGAACAAAAGCCTGCTAGCGTCCCACATGTCAGACGACTTCCGCCTACTACATCACATCTTCACATACAACCTCTACCCTAGACACAGTAATCGCAGCGAGTGCACGCGACTCATGGTAGACTTTCTGTACCAAGTGGGGCAGAGTGCGAACTTGTGTGTGCCTACATTCGTGTTGCGACAGATTGTGGGTATTGCACGCTCCACCAGGAGCTCTGATTCGTTTCCCTTCAGCCGACTCATATGTAGGATAGCACGGGAGTTTGGCTACAGTCTGGGGGTGGAAAGGCCAGTACCGATCCATCAAATCGACGAGAATACTCTCCATCAGATGAAACTTGGGGCACGGCAACGACGGGCCCGACATGAGGAGAGTGAGGATGAGGTGGAGAGCGAAGAAGAAGAGAGTGAAGATGGGGCTGGCGATGAAATAAAAGAAGAAGAAGAGGAACCTGAGGCCCAGGATACAGAGGAGAGTTCACCTCCTGCAGCTCAGGAGTAGGGTACCGATCGGGCTACCATAGATGCGCGTTTAGCCCGTCTCGAGGAGGGCCAATCCGCCCTGCAAGGGAAGTCGGGCGGGTCCGAACCAAGCTCAGCAAGGTATCTCGCACCTTGAAGGCTATCCTGTGCTGTCTACAAGACAAGAATGCCCCTCCTCCATCGCCTGACTCGAATGCCTAGCCATCCTTACTGTTGTTTTGTAGTTGTTTTGGTTTCCTCTGTAGTAGGTTTATGTTTCATGTTGGTGATGTAGTAGTTAGTATTATGTTTTAAGTGTTTGATGTTGTGGATGTAATTGGCTCACATGTAATTTCTGTCATGATTCATGTAACTTATATTCCATGTATTATGACAATTTTGGGTAAATGAAAAGCATGCAGCCTCTTTTGCTATGAGATGTGTGGAATGCTTTAAGTGCTTGTATAATGTGTTGCTATGCTTTATCTCACAAGCGATGTACCCTATGTTGTATAAGGCATGCCATGGAGATCTACGAGGAGCACGACACCCCTCCTTCTCACTGACTCGATGGACCAGACTCCTTCCCGCAGGGGTAGTCTTACGGACCGAGGGTTAGACTCGAATCACCCTCCTGCTGGTCCTACTGGTGGACTGCCACCTTATACGCCCCGGTTCGTGAGCAGCACCGGCCATCCTCATCTATACAGCATGACCCACAGGCTGCTTCACCTCCTGACAGGTTTGAGCAGATGATGATGTTGAAGCAGCAGTAGCATCAGCAGCTTCTTGCGGCCTTATCGGCTTAGGGTGGCAGTGCGGCTCCACCTTCATCATCTACGCGACCTAAGACCGCAGAGCCTCCTGCTCAGGCTGAGGCTATACCTCCCCCTGCGCCTGTTGTACCCCTTACTAGAGATGTTAATACTCGTGGCCACTCGAGCAATTCCAGCGCTTGAGTCCTCCCACATTCATGGGTTCTCACAGACCCGAGGAGGCTGAGTTTTGGCTGGACCGCATCTCCAAGATGCTACGGATGCTGCACTACACTGAGGCAGAGCAGGTCAAGTTGGCCACTTTCATGTTCGAGAGGGAGGCCAGTCTGTGGTGGGACAGTGTGTTACGGTCTGTCGCAGCGGACTATGCGTAGACTTGGGCAGCATTTGAGTTCCGGTTCCACGAGAAATATTACCCGCATACCTACAGACACGAGCGGGAGGATGAGTTTTTACGCCTCAGGCAGGGAGGCATGACTGTTACTGAGTACGAGCATCGCTTCATCGAGTTGGGCCGCTTTGTCCCGACTATCCTTGTTGATGAGCAGATGTGGATGCACCATTTTTCTGGGGGTTTGCGACCTGATATACGATTGAAGATGTGCTGTATCAGTATACCTTCTTACGCGGAGCTGGTTCACATGTCTATGATAGCCGAGCAGGATGTTGATCGGCTAGCACGTTCTCGTGGTACTATGGTTACGAGACCACGACCAGAGATGCAGAGCAGGCCTTTCTTAGGCAAGAGGCCTCATATCGACTCTCCCCCCAGGGCCGCAGCGCTAGTATTCCGATGCGGCGCCCAGGTGTGACCTGTTCTTTATGCGGGAAACTGGGTCATCCTGCAGAGAGCAGTTTTTCACGTATGAGGGCTAGCGGGTTCTCACCACCGCAGAGGCTGGATCGCCCTCACCCTAAGGCCATATCAGCTCCACCTTTACAGACTGCCCCTGCTCATCCATCTTTCAAACCTCCTGTATCACGCTTCCGACCACCTCAACGGCCCTTGGTTCCACAGCCGAACCGTCAGTAGCAGGCTCGAGTACGTATACTTGTTTCTGAGGCACCTGAGACGTCGATTACGACCCCAATGGCTTTTGAGGGTACGGTCCACATTCACGGTACTTCCATCTCCTTGTTGGTGGACACTGGGTCCACTACTTCTATTATTTCATATGGGGCAATTAAGCATCTAGCTTTACATACTACTCCCACGAAGAGAATGAGAATCACTACGGCTACTGGGACTTTTTCAGATGTCACATGGGTGTGTGAGGGTTGCTCCGTAGATTTGGGTAGCAGAACAGTCTCGTCGACCTCATTGTTGCTCCACTATGGCATTACGACATTATTCTCGGTATGAACTGGCTCACGAAGATGAAGGCTGAGATAGATTGTGATGCTCGGGTCGTGACGGCCTATGGATCTGACGACACAGCTTTCACGTTTCCAGTGCAGGTCAGTTGGACCTGCTGTGTTGAGTGTTATATGCTTTATTAGAGCCGATTGATGGTCCGACATTAGAAGATACGCCAGTGGTTCGGGAGTTTACAGGTGTGTTTGCGACGATTCTTGGTTTGCCTCCTCTGTGCGAGATCGACTTCACCATTGATCTTACGCCTGTTACGACACCTATCTCATTGCCGACTTATCGTATGCCTCCATGTGAGATGGAGGAATTACGGAGATAGATTGACGAGCTAGTAGAGAAGGGTTTCATACGACCTAGTGTGTCTCCTTGGGGAGCACCTGTACTATTTATGAAGAAGAAGGACGGGTCGTTACGGTTATGTATTGATTACCGTAGGTTGAACCAGGTCACGGTGAAGAACAAGTATCCTTTGCCCAGGATAGATGATCTGTTTGATCAGTTGAAGGGGGCGAGGTATTTTTTGAAGATTGATCTGTAGTCAAGGTATCATCAACTGCGCGTCAGAGATGAGGACGTGCAGAAGACGGCTTTTAGGACATGCTTTGGGCACTACGAGTTTCTAGTGATATCGTTCGGTCTTATGAACGCACCGACCGTGTTCATGAACCTGATGAACTGAGTACTTCGGCCATTCTTATACCGATTCGTTATCATCTTTATTGATGACATTCTGATATACTCTACGAGTCGAGAGAAGCACGAGGAGCACCTGAGAGCAGTGTCGGATACGTTGAAGAAGAACTAATTGTTCGCGCAATATAAGAAATGCAACTTCTGGCAGGAGGAAGTCAAATTCCTCGGACATGTGGTGTCCAAGGATGGGATAGCAGTGGACCTTGCTAAGGTAGCTGTGGTCAGGATTGACAGCAGCCTGACTCGGTTACCGAGGTGAGGAGTTTCCTTGGTCTGACAGGGTATTATAAACGCTTCATTTGGGACTTCTCGAAAATTTCCAGGCCATTGTCTCAGTTGACACGGAAGGACCTGAAGTTCGCTTGGAATGAGAAGGCGGAAGCAGCTTTTAAGGAGCTGAAGGACAAGTTGACATCCACCCCTGTGCTAGTATTGCCAGAGCAAGGGGTTAAGTACACAATATACACTGACGTGTCTCACGTTGGTTTGGATTATGTCCATATGCAGAAGGACAGGGTGATTTCGTATGCCTCGAGACAATTAAGGAAGCACGAAGAGAATTACCCTACACATGACCTGGAGTTGGCAGCTGTCATCTTTGCATTGAAGCTCTGGAGGCACTACCTCTACGGAGAGGAGTTCGTGCTTTTCTGCGACCACAAGAGCCTTAAATATATATTCATGCAGCGAGACTTGAATATGAGACAACGCCAATGGATAGAGACCTTAAAGGACTTTAAGTTCGAGATTTCCTACCATCCTAGCAAGGCAAACCTTGTAGCAGACGCGTTGAGCCGCAAGAAGGCTATAGCATTTGTGGCTCCGTTGATGATAGTAGAGTGGGACATGGTTGAGTTCGTGCGGGACTTCGAGTAGAGACTCGCCGTGGAGGAGCCATTTGAGTGTGTTCAACCACTTATCGATGACAGGATCGTTGAGGCCCAGAAGGGCGATGGACGGTTGTCTGAGCTTCGAGAGCAGGCTAGCAACGCCGGGGACTCCGAGTGGAGAGTCGGGTTTGATGAGGGTCTACGATTCCATGGCCGCCTATGCGTTCCTGACATACCTGACTTGAGACATGAGCTTCTCGAGTCTGTCCATAACTCGAAGCTTGCGATGCATCCTGGTAGCACGAAGATGTACCAGGATATGAGATGGCCGTATTGGTGGGATAACATGAAGGCCCACATCGCTGAGTTCGTTTCTCGTTGTCTGACGTGCCAGTAGGTCAAGGCAGAACATCGCCGACCTCCTGGACTGCTTCAGCCCATGCCATAGCAGAATGGAAGTGGGACTTCATTTCCATGAATTTCATATCGGGACTACCGAAGACGAGGAAGGGACACGATTCCATCTGGGTGATTGTGGACCGATTGACCAAATCGGCCCATTTTCTCCCTATCAGAGTCACGAACTCTGCAGACGAGCTGGCTAGATTGTACATCAGAGAGATCGTCCGTCTGCATGGAGTTCCTTTAGAGATCGTGTCGGACAGAGACACTCGGTTCACATCTATCTTCTGGACTCGTATCCAGGAAGCGATGAGTGTGAAGTTGAAGTTCAGTATGACGTTTCATCCTCAGACTGATGGGCAGACAGAGCGGGTAAATCAGATTCTGGAGGATATGTTGCGAGCGTGTGTGTTGGACTTCAAGAACAGTTGGGATGACTGTCTTCCTTAAGCAGAGTTTGCCTATAACAACAGCTTCCAGGCGAGTATTGGCATGGCTCCATATGAGGCCTTGTATGGTCATCCTTGCAGAGCGCCGCATTGCTGGGCTGAGGTTGGCGAGCGTAGTTTGATTGGGCCGGAATTGGTACAGGCGACCTCGGAGAAGATCGACATTATCAGGCGTTGACTTCTTACAGCGCAGAGCAGGTAGAAGAACAATGACGATACGAGGTGGCGACCACTTGAGTTCGAGGTCGGAGATCATGTATTCCTCCGAGTTTTCCCTATGAAGGGAGTCCTTCAGTTTGGGAAGAAGGGGAAGCTCACGCCGAGGTTTATCGCTCCGTTTCAGATACTGGATCGAGTGGGTGTTGTGGCATATCGTCTCGCTTTGCCCACACCACTTGTACCTGTACACAACGTATTTCATGTATTTATGCTGAAGAAGTACGTTCCTGATCCTTCACATATCATCAGATGGGAGCAGGTACAACTGAGCGAGGATGCTACGTATGAGCTGCATCTAACGCGTATCCTTGACAGGAAGGATCAGGTACTGCGTAGCAAGGTGATTCCACTCGTGAAGGTATTGTGGACACATCATACAGAGGAGGAAGCTACGTGGGAAACAAAGGCCGAGGTCAGAAAGAACTACCCTCAGATTCTCGAGGAGTATGAAAAGGTACAAATTTTGAGGACAAAATTTTTGTTTAAGGGGGGTAGATTGTAACGACTGGAAAAATTCCGTACAATGGTCTGAGTACCACCTCGACCAGAGATCACTTAGGATTAAATCCTTTAGAAATTTGACAAAGTTAACTAAGTGCTAAACTAGATTAGCCATGAAATCCGTTGGAATCGCTTCAAATACAATCTCCAAGACCCAAAACTTGTAGAATCATTATCGCTAGGTTACCCTAAAGTGTAGGATCAAACTCATTACCCGACTGCTCTCAGGAGCACATTGAAACTCCGTATCAGGTCTGGACCGTACATCGGGAGTCCGAATAATACAAAGTTAAGGAATTAGGACCGCGTCGCTGGGCTTGACAACCATCTCAGAAATCAAACCCAGACAGTGTCCCACGGCTGTTCGCTTGAGTCCGGAGCGAGAGAGTGTAAAAACACTTGTTTTCTTTACAAAATAAATATCTTGAATAGTGATCTGGCACGTGTCACTTGCGGACATTTTGTAAGCAACCAGACCATCAGAATCTGACCCAAATACACCCTCGGATCAGGAAAAATTTCATAAACATATCCATGTACTTGGAATTTCTGATCGAAATTCGCTGACCGTTGAGCTGAAACTGGTCCGCCACGCGTAATCTGGGAATCCAACTAAAACGAAAACTTAACTTTATCTGGATCAAAGGTTGGTGAGCTTAAGTCCGACCTTTGGCTCAAGGAGGCCCGCCAGAAGTCCTCCGTTGAGCTGGAAAAGTGCCGCTTTGGTTATAACCTAAGTATACCTTGTCCACAAGTCTATTTCAGAGAGTTTTTAGGCTATATAAGGACCTTAGAACCCTCTCTCTCACAGCCATACGAATTTGAGAAAAACCTTAAGTGAGAAGAGAGAAAAAGAGAGAGACAGCTAGAGAGTTGTGGGAGATCCTTCCTACTACTATCCCCTGCCCCTACACAAGCTGCACCACCCCTTTCTTGTCGCTTTCCCGGCGATACCGACTTCTTTTTGAGGTAAGAAACCCTAACCCTAATCTGTATTGGGGTGTGAAAGTTGTAGGTTATGAAATAGCTAACCTATTTCATTCTTTAGGCTACCAAACTGCCGGATACGGAGGCTTAGCAAACCTAGTTGATTCGTTACGATTCTACGGTATAAGGTGAGGACTTTAGGTGTATAGGTTATAGTTTTCAACGCTTTCAATGTCAGATAATGATGGATTCATGATCTGCATGCAATTGCACATGTACAAAGTGCTTTTTGTTTTCCATTTCAATAAAAGATGTAGAATATGGAATTTTACATATTCTAGGTATTCGTAGAAATACCGTATACGTATAAATTTTGGAAATGTGTTTGCCATGATTATTTGTTGTATGAATATATGGTATATGGATAAACTATTTATTTGGCGAAAAGATTCGCCCTAATACATGTTTGCTAATATACACTATGTATGTAGAAATAGTGTATTGTAGAAAGTACCGTATATGTATATATTTTGGAGATGTGTTTGCCATGACTATTTGCTATATGAACATGTTATATATGCGTAAAATACTTGCTTGGTGAAAGGATTCACCCTAATACATGTTTTACTAACATACACTATGTATGTTGAAATAGTGTATTCCAAGTGTTTGTGAAAATGCTTGTGAGAGTAAGTGCTTGGATAATGATGCCTTAGATAGGTGTTGAGATGGGATTCTCAACTACCTTAGAGACCTGTATGATTTCGTCCATGTGGTTGTTTACTTTAACTGCTTACTTATGAAACATGTGTTTGTATTCTTGTTTATATAGTGTTTTACAACATGCTTTATAACATGCTTTTTGATATGCTTGTTAACATGCTTGATTTACTTTGTCTATTATGCTTTACTCTACATGTTCTAAATAAGGATTGATTGAGTTTGGGACTATGTCTATAGTCCAGACAATCGGTACCAGATTTGATATCGTGGTTGAGATTCATTTCTCCACGTAAGATGTGTTTGACGAACCCGAGTCGTACTTCAGTGGGTGGCAGTGGTTAGGCCACGCGAAGTGCTTATGCACTTCATGTCGTTCAGTTGATTGTGTGCTCGAGCTAGTCAGACTCGTCAAGTAACCCGATATGTCTAATGTTTGTTCACCATGTTTGGTCGCTACTGCTTAAACCTAGAGTACCAAACTTACCAGTGGAATCCCGTTAACCATGGTACCTCGATCCGCTAAGACTCATGAGCTGGGCATGGTGGTATGGGACACCGTGGTCGAGCTGTCGGCCTACGATGGGGCCACATGTCTCCCCGTAGTGACCAGTGAGCAACCAGACTCGTGAGCCGATTATGGTGGTATGGGACACTATATTTGTGCTGTCGGCCTACATTGATAAGGTGATGGGGGAGCGGTGTAACCTTTGTGCGTAATAGCCCTGACAGCCCTTTGTAGTAACCTCGAGCATACTCTGAATTTGCGGTAAGGCGATGATTCTTACCGTAGTGTATAGAGTATGGACTATGCCTGTATCTGTATGGTGATGAACCGTTAAAAAGGTGATGGGGGAGTGGTGTAACCTTTGTGCGTAAATGCCCTGGCAACCTTTGCAGCGACCTAGAAACACATCATCGTATGAGATTAACTAGGATTGACGACCCTAGAATGGATCATGTTTGGGAATGATACAAGGGAGGTACCTTAGTTTCCCAATACTGTTGTTTGAAATGGACTAATAATTTCTCGATAATCATGCTCATCATCGTACTGCATGTGCCTGGTAGATGTGGAGCACTGAGGGATGAACGCATTCGCGAACGTAAGATGGTGTCGCATGAGGGTGGTTTGGCAAGGGCATTCATCATGTCATTTCATACTTGCATTTAATAAGAGTAGTTAGGATTGTTTGATTGTACTGCTTTATCATTACTGCTTGACTGAATTGATAACATGTTAACTTATGCTTTATTGTTCCACTGAGTTAGCTACTCACTCCCACGTTACGGGACGGTGTTGTACACACCAACCAGACTCTGTCTTAGGTATAGATGATACGTCGATTCAGGAGGCGAAGCCAGACTACGATGAGGACTAGGACGAGTTCTCATACATGCAGTACTCTGACGGCTTTGCTTAGGCCGACTGGATCGCGGGGATTTCAAGATCTATCTTTTAGTTGTATTTTGACTTTTTGATTCAGAAACAATACATGTATATGGGTACTCAGTTAGTGTTCATACTCTGGAGTTCATGTTAGTTTTGTTTCCTTACATACCTTATATATACAGTTTCAGTCTTCCGCTTGCCTTTATACAATTGATCTGGAGTATGAATTACTGTTTTGGTATAATCTCACTCATGTTATTGCACTGACACAGACAACATTCAATCTTCATCATCTATGTTGCATAAGTGATGATCTGGAACTCGAGAGTTGAGTTGCTACTCGACCCTCAAATTTCAGGGCGTTACACAGTCAGTGTTACAACTGCCAAGAGTATGGGCATTTAGCAAACAAATGTCCTAAAAAGGACAGACCCAGAAAGAAGGGTATGTTGGCTACTTGGAATGACTTGTCTGATTCTGAAGCATCTTCTGAATCAGAAAATTCTGAAACCGAGTCGGGCAGTGAAGTTAAAGCCCTTATGACTCTAGCCAAGTTTACTTTTTCAGATCACGATGATTCAACAAGTGAAGAAAATTTGAATAGTGATTATGAAAATGAAGAAGATCTTCAAGATGCTTATAATGCCTTATATAAGGAAAGTTGTAAAATTACTGTCAAACTTAAGCTTCAAAAAGAAAAGTTTTCTAAACTCAAAGAATATTTTGAAACTCTTGTTTTAGAAAAATTACATATTTCAGATTGTTTTGAAAAATCAAAATGTGATTTGGAATTCAAAACCTCCTTGATTGATGATTTGAAATTTGAAAATGAGAAACTTAAAAATGAAGTATCTTCTCTTCTGAGTTTGAAGGATACATGGAGATATGCCCAGGATGATCCAAAGTTAGAAAAATTATTATCCGGATCAAGAAAATGTGGCGATAAATCCGGGTTGGGCTATGAGAAAAATACATCTCCTAAACAGAAGTATACTTCTCCCAACTTTGTGAAAGGAGAAACTTCTAACTCGAAAGGAAAAGGTACTAGTCAAGTTTTTTCTAAAAATACAAAAACTTTTCATAAACCTAAAAGTAGCTATATAAATTTTAAAAATCAGAACAGAAATCCTCTTGCTGAAAAAATAATTGATTTACTTAAGGAGCTCTTAAAATCTAACTCAGTAGGTCATTCTTACAACATCAGACAAAAGAAGACCAACCATGTTCCTAAACCCAAAACAGTTTTGAAGTGGGTTCCTAAAGTTACCTGCTTGGTTGCCCACACTGCGTTCAAAGCAACAAGCCTTTCAAAATGGTACCTAGACAGTGGATGTTCCACGCACATGACAGGTGACAAGGCTTTATTCACCGATCTAAAAGATATGACTGATGGATCAGTCACATTTGGTGATGGTAGCAACTACAAGATTATTGGCCAAGGTACGGCTCGGTTCAACTTTATAATCTTCCCTTATTTAAGAATGTTTTATATGTTGAGGGATTAAAACACAACCTGTTAAGCATATCTCAAATATGTGACAACAACCATAATGTTAAATTTTCTAATCAAGGTTGTGAGATTATAGATAAAAAGGGTTCTGTAATATTAACTGGTCGCAGAACTTCTGAAAACTGCTATATTGTATGCAATGGAAGCTCATTTAATCAAACGTGTTACATGGTCCATACTGATGAGACAGAATTATCGCATAAACGCCTTGGACATGTACACTACCGAATTTGTACAGATTGAGCAAAGGAGAACTAATTAGAGGTCTACCTAAAGTGTAAAAAGTAGACAAAATATGTGGTGAATGCCAGTATGGTAAACAAACGAGGAGCTCTCACAAAAAGAGCTGTTAAAGATCATCCAACTGATCAAATACTTGGAAACCCTCTCACTGGTGTGTGCACTCCTAGACAAATAGAGGACATATGTAACTACGTATGCTTTACATCCCAGATAGAACCGGTTAACGTGAAAGAAGTACTTTCTGATGAAAACTGGACAGTTGCTATGCAGGAAGAACTTAATCAGTTTGTCAGAAATGATGTCTGGTACCTTGTTCCTAGACCTAAAGATAAACATATTATTGGAACAAAATGGATTTTCAAAAACAAGTCTGATGAATTGGGAAATATCATTCGAAACAAGGCAAGACTAGTTGTGCAAGGGTACACGAAAATTGAAGGGATTGATTATGATGAAACTTTTGTCCCAGTTGCTCGCCTTGAATTGATCAGACTTTTCATATCTATTGCACGTTTTAGAAAGTTTAGAATTTTTCAAATGGATGTAAAGAGCGCCTTTTTGAATGGCGACTTACATGAAGAGGTATATGTTGAACAACCGATTGGGTTTGAAGACCCTAAGCTTACCAATCATGTATACCGCCTTAAAAAGGCTCTCTATGGTCTGAAACAAGCTCCTAGAGCATGGTATGAAAAATTGACTAAGTTCTTACTAAGTCACAAGTTTCAGATGGGTAGTGTTGATAAGACGCTCTTTGTTAAGAAACATAACGATGATATCTTAATGGTTCAAATCTATGTTGATGATATAATTTATGGATCAACTTGTACTAACATGACTGTTGAGTTTACAAATCTAATGAAATCTGAATTCGAAATGAGCATGGTTGGTGAATTAAATTATTTCCTAGGGTTGCAAGTAAAACAACAATCTGATGGAATTTTTATTTCACAAACTAAGTATGCATTAAACTTGATTAAGAGATTCGGATTTGAAAATGGTAAGAACTTTGATACTCCTATGAGTACAACTCTAAGACGCTCAAAAGACTCTACAGGTAAAGATGTAGATCCTAAATTGTATCGTAGTATGATAGGTAGCCTACTTTACCTAACTGCATGTAGACCTGATATTGCTTTAAGTGTTGGAATTTATGCTAGATATCAGTCTAATCCTAAAGAATCTCACTTAACTACTGTTAAACGAATTATTCGATAGTCACAAGTTCAGTTAATCTGGATCTTTGGTATCCCTATGATTCTAGTGTTCAATTGGCTGGGTATTCGAATGCTGATTGGGCAGGAAATATAGATGATAGAAAATCAACCAGCGGTGGTTGTTTTTACATTGAAACTGTCGGGTTTCTTGGTTTAGCAAGAAACAAAGTTCCATATCACTCTCAACTGCTGGGGCTGAATATATTGCAGCAGGAAATGCATGTACTCAGTTGGTTTGGATGAAATGTATGCTGAGTGATTATGGAATCGCACAAGACTCTATGGTTTTATACTGTGATAATTCCAGTGCGATAAACATTTCAAAAAACCCAATCCAGTGTTCACGTACTAAGCACATTGACATTCGATTTCATTATATTCATCCATTAGTGGAAGAAAAAAATAATATCTTTAGATTATATTCCTACCGAGACTTAGCTTGCTGACATTTTCACTAAACCGCTCGACAAAAGCAGGTTTAACAAATTGAAATTTGATCTTGGTATGTGCAAATTTAAATGATTGATCATACATTTTTATATCATATTGTATATAATGTTAATATGTTATTAATTTAAATTTCAAAATTTTGTAAAAATTGCATATTTTTTTTTGTCTAAGACCGGTCGAGAACGTGCTCGACTAGTCTCGATACGACCGGTCGAGTATGTTCCAAGACCGGTCGTGCGCGCGATGATATTTTTAATTTGGGGAAAACTTGTTTCTTCTTCATTCTAACCCTCCTCACCAACGAGCCGAGCTTCGACTAGTCGAACCCTTTTGTTTGATTCCTCCAGGTTAGAGTGATTTTTCTTGGAGAATCTTAATCTTAACTCTTAATTTTCTTGATCATTGTTGTCTATTTCTTATAAATCTTCAACTTTTTGGGTTCTTCTTCCTTTTTGTTGAATCTAGAGAAACACATCTCTATTTTCTTGAACTTTCTTTCATTTCTTCAAGAATATGGAATCTAGAGGTAAAAAGAAAATTCATAGAGGTGCATCTTCTTCTCGTTCAAATGCAATCACTAGACGTCATCTTAGGGATCCTGAAGATGATCCTCCGCATGTACGTGACCTGCGTATGCGCAATATTATTGTTGAGAAAGCTGTTAGTTTAAATCATATTGCTTCTTACAATCTCCTTCCTCTCCTTCAATCTGTAGGATGGGAAAACATTTTACGCTGTGGTGGAACGACATATCAGTCCATAGCACAGGCCATGGTCACATGCATATCTGACTTCTCTGTTGAGCAACTGACTTTTACTATTGATATTAGAGAAGGGTCGTTTCATGTTGATCGACACTTAATTTTCGGCCTTATGGATATTCAAGTAAATGATGATGGTGTTCATCCTAGTGCACTTGCTGAGAGAGTGTCAGAATCGGAAAACGTATTTTACTAGAGCATTGTGTAACATGAATGCATCATAGACTGCAAATGGAAATGCCCTTAAAACCATATACTTGTTACCCAAATACAGAGTTTTGCATCGTATCTTCACTTCTAATCTGTATCCCCGCTCTGGAAATAAGACTGAGTTGACTCTGTTTATGGTTCATATTTTATACTCGATCATTACTAGTGCTAACATCTGTTTGCCCTTCTTGATTTGTTCCTCTATCTTACAAATTCGTAGTCATCCTGGTCATGGTGATATTCCATTTGGATATCTGTTAAATGTATTAGTCACTCACATCTTAGTCGCCATGCCCGTCGGTGAGGCTCCTATCTGAAAAGGCCTAGCTATATGTCATAGAGGGGGGGTGAATAGGACAATATCAAATAAAACTTATAACAGCGGAATTAAAAAGAATATGACAACCAAAATAAATCACAATGCAGGAAAGTAAAACAATCTCAAAATTCAGATCTTGAGAGGTTGATACAATGTTGTTATAAGGACAACCTTACACCAAAAACCAGAGTTTATGGTAGGACGGACAACCTTATTTCTAGAAAGATCTTTGTATCAAATCTCAAACCAAAGAGGAATACAGAAATAACCACAAACTGAACTGAAATAAATTGTAATCACAAATGTATTGTTCTAGGGACAGCCATACACCATAAAAATGGCAGGGCAACCTTGCTGGAACAACTTTAAAGGAAATTGAATATCAAGCTGATAAAGGAATAACAGAAAATAAATTCTAAACTATTACAAAATTCCCACAATGCTTGAATTAAATGATTACAACATTCACCACCATACATACATCCCACAAATAAATAATTAAAGATTAGAAGTATAAATCATTCAACCACAACACAAGGGATTATAGTGGTTCGCCTGTGTGTTCACCAACTGTTAAACAACAGCCACACAGAATGCTACTCCACTCCTAATATCCTCACGCAGGGGATATTAGCGTTCACTAACAAAATAGGTTTTCACAAGTTCACCCAAAACCTTTACAATTGTGTCTGTCTATGGGCTTACACAATTAAAAAAACCTCACTTCTGAGTTTTCCTGGCTCTCCTCAGATAATCAATACAACAAGATTTTTCTGGCAAATCTTGAAAGAAACCAAAACAAAAAGGAATTTACAATTAAATGTAAAATACTTGATTAACTCCTTCGTTGTAGCAGCCCGGTAGAACCAAGTCAGAGTAGTTGATTGAATGTCCAAGTTTAATGTCCAATACTTAATTACATGGTTCTAGTTCTAATAGATTTTAAATTAAACCAAATAGGGCTTGCCTTAATTGATTTTGATTCCAAAGAAAGGGAATAACAATTCCTCTTATCAAATTAGATTGGAATATCAGAAACAAAATCAATTAAATAAAGCTAAAGAAAGAGAATATTAAATAAGCACACTTAGCTTAGATGGAGCACAAAATTATCTCTCAGAAGTTTGACGAAGATTGGCTTGAATGGATTAATTAATTCTATGAATTCTTCTGAGATTCGTGCTCTATTTATAGGTGAGAAAATCGCGTCTTCGACTGGTCTAGGGAGCTCTTCGACTAGTCGAAGAATTAACAGATATTTGAAAAATCGGGCGCGATAAGCTTTGACTGTTTTACGACTGGTCGAAGGTATCCTTCGACTGGTCGAAGAACCAGAATATCATCGCTGGACTTTGAGTCGAAGACTTTCGACTGGTTAAACAGATTCCTGGACTAGTCGAAGCCTAACAGAAAATATCCGAATTTTGTAACAAACTCACGACAGATAGAGGAATTTCTTAGACTGGTCGAAGCAAAGCTAAGACTAGTCGAAGAAGTTCTAGGACTAGTCGAAGAACAGACCAAACTCATGTAAAATAAACATCCGACTTATGTATCCAAAGTAGCCTACTCCTAAGGTCAACCTAAGGTTAGTCAAACCTCAAACATGAAGTAAGGACATTGAAACATTAGGAACAAGTGACCTTGAAGTTTAAGCTTTGAAGTCTTGATGTAGTTCAATCTTGAAATCTTGATGTAGCTCAATCTTGAAAGTATCTTGAGTTCTTTACGAACTGCTTGTACTCTTCTTGAAGTCTTGCATTCTTGAGTCATGTCTTGTGAGCAGTTCTTGCAGTCAAGGTTGATCTTTGTACTTGTGAGCTTTGCTTGTTGTGAGCTTTGCTTGTTTATGAATGTTGATCTTTGAGAGAGCTTCACTTATGCAAGTTATATAACAGTGATTTTGGCACCACAAATTTGACAACAGACAGGGATATAAACTATAACACTTACAATCTCCCCCTTTGTCAAATTAGTGACAAAATACATAACCAAGATAAACATAAAGTGTAAAACAAAACAACTGGTTAAAGAATCATGAACCAGTTAATATCAACTGGCTTACCTGCAAATCAATATTCAATAATCAACATTCAACCAGTTCACTCAACTAGTTCAAACATTCTCCCCCTGAGTAACATAACCAATGCTACTCCTCTCACAATCACATCATTAAGAGCAAACCATTCTCCCCCTTTTTGTCACAATATGACAAAGGAAACAACAATAAAGGAGAACTAAATAAAGGGATATATGAGAGTAAACATGAGGAGTTATGAGATTATAGCAAAAACCAGAGATAGAGATACTCAGCATAGTTTCACATAGAACAAATATCCAGCATAAAACAAAGATAGTATCCAACTCAAAATCAGTCAACCAAGTGCTAAGTTATAAAGTTATTACAAACCAGAAATTCCATATAAACTAATCAGAACCAGAACCAGATGACGAAGCAGGAATAGAGGGATTAAGTTGGTGCATGCCTTTATTCAATCGCCTAAGATATTTGCGCATGTACTTGAATTGTAAATCATGAGCAACAGACATGTTTTCCATCTTTACATTTATATTCTCAACTTTATCCTCTAATGCACTCAGACGAGCATCAACATCAGATGGTTTAAAATCTGGATCATTTGTTGAGTCAGAATCCAGTTCCTCAAAAATGTCATCCATATTAATGTCATCACCAGCTTCTTCATGACCACCACCACCACCACCTTATTCAGGAAGTAATTCCAGCTTCATCTTATTGATATTAGTATTGTTGAAAATCAGATGATGGATAGGTGCCTCATCAACCGGCATATCGACTAACATATGTGTAGCCAATACAGTCATTAAATAAGCAAAAAGAATGCCACTATGACCATGATGGAGTCTAAACTGAAGAATGAAATGACAGATTAAGGATGGTAACAAATCTGAGTACCACTGGAAATAGCATGGATAACACGAACCATAAACGAGGTCAAGTAAGTTTTATTACCCGAACGAGGATACAGATTAGACACAAAGATCTTGTGGAGCATTCTGTACTTGGGTAACAAATACCTTGCGGGAAGCGCATTCCTTTTTTGTGTCCATTGAACATCCATGTTGCACAAATCTTTAGTGAGCATACGTTTTTCAGAAATTGAGGGTTTATTAGTTAGGTTATGGATAGGAATACCCTCATCATTCACAGGAATGTCCATAAGGGCTGAAATTAAATGACGATCAATGTCAAAAGGCCCTTCTCTAGTAGATATTTTAAAAGTTAAATCATCCTGTGAGAAAGCACTAATACATGTAAACATGGATTGGGCAATGGACCGGTATGCTGGCCCACCCCAATGTAATAAGTTAACCCAACCTACAGCTTCAAGCACAGGAAGGATGTCATAAGGTGCAATATGATTAACATCAATAGGATGTTCAACAATAACATTACGTAATCTAATGTCCCTAACATAAGATGGATCGTCATTGGGAACAAGAAGATGACGCTTAGAGATAATGGTCGATCTGGAGGAAGAAGAAGGACCACGGGAAGTAGTTTTTCTAGAAGCCATTTGCAACAAAGATATCAAGGAAATAAGAAGTTGCAAAGGATTGAGAAGTGGGTTTACTCAAAACAGATTTTTCAAAATCCAAACCCCAAATCTCAATGAAATTCAAAATAGAAAGCTTCAAGCTAGAAAAGTAAACAATCTAGACACAAATTTGTAAGAAAAATGTAATTGGAACACTAACCTTGAAGAATATGAACAATGGGTTCGACAAGTCGAAGCTCGGCTCCTTAGAGAGAAAAAACGAAATGAGGAAGAAAGCAAATTCCCTAAATTTTAAGTGATTCCTGAGATCTACGACTGGTCGTGGATATCTACGACTGGTCGAAGTTCGACTGGTCGAGTATACTCACGACTGGTTGAAGAATGTCCAAAATTTTATATTTCTTGCAAATTATTCAAAAATTGGAATTCAACCTAGCAAATATATACACTATGATACAAGTAGGCATAAATAATCATTTTAAAATGCACATGCCAAGATCAAATTTCATCTTTTTGAACCTGCTTTTATCGAGAGGTTTTGTGAAAATGTCAGCTCGTTGATCTTCGGTAGGAATATATTCTAGAGATATAACTTTTTCTTCTACTAATTCCCGAATATAATGAAATCTAATGTCAATGTGCTTGGTATGAGAATGCTGAATAGAATTTTTTGAAATATTTATCGAACTGGAATTATCACAATGTAATAACATAGAATCCTGTTTAATTCCATAATCACTTAGCATTCGTTGCATCCAAACAAGTTGTGTACATGCATTACCAGCTGTGATATACTCAGCTTCAGCTGTTGAAAGTGATATAGAATTTTGTTTCTTACTAAACCAGGAAACTAGACAATTTCCAATGTAAAAGCAACCACCACTAGTTTTTATCATCTAGATTACCATCCCAGTCAGCATCTGAGTATCCAGCTAATTGGACACTAGTCTCATGAGGATACCAGAGACCGAGATTTACAGTACTTGCGACATATCTAATAATCCGCTTGACAACAATCAAGTGAGATTCTTTTGGATCAGATTGATATCTTGCGCAAATACCAACACTTAGAGAAATATCAGGTCTACTAGCAGTTAAATATAACAAACTACCAATCATACTCCGATAAAGTTTTGAGTCAACATTTTTACCATTAGAGTCTTTTGAGAGTTTCAGGGTAGTACTCATAGGAGTATCGAAATTCTTGCCATTCTCAAATCCAAATCTCTTGATTAGATTCAAAGCATACTTAGATTGAAAATGAATATTCCTTCAGGTTGTTGCTTTACTTGCAATCCAAGGAAATAAGTCAATTCCCCAACCATGCTCATTTCGAACTGTGATTTCATCAAATCTGCAAACTCAGTAGTCAAGTCAGTACAAGTTGATCCATAAATGATATCATCAACATAAATCTGTACCATTAAGATATGATCATTATGTTTTTTAACAAACAGAGTTTTATCAACAGATCCCATTTGAAAATTATGACTTAAAAGAAATTTTGTTAGTTTCTCATACCATGCCCTAGGTGCTTGTTTTAATCCATAAAGTGCCTTTTTAAGCCAATACACATGATCAGTATTTTTGGGATCTTCAAAACCCATTGGCTGTTCAACATAGACTTCTTCATGTAAATCGCCATTTAGAAAAGCACTTTTCACATCCATTTGATAAATCTTTATCTTTCTAAAACATGCAATGGATATAAATAGTCTAATAGATTCAAGACGTGCTACTGGTGCAAAAGTTTCATCAAAATCAATTCCTTCAATTTGTGTATAACCTTGTACCACTAGTCTAGCCTTGTTTCTAATTATATTTCCACACTCGTTAGGCTTATTTTTGAAAATCCATTTGGTTCCGATGATGTGTTTATCTTTAGGTCTTAGTATGAGATACCAAACATCATTTCTTACGAATTGGTTGAGTTCTTCTTACATCGTAACAATCCAGTTCTCATCAGCAAAAGCTTCTTTTATGTTAGATGGTTCTATTTGGGATGTAAAACATACATAATTACATATATCCTCAAGTTGTCTACGGGTGCGAACACCGGTGAGAGAGTTTCCAAGAATTTATGTGGTTGGATGATCTTTAACAGTCCTCAACTCAGAATCAGTCTGATTTGATGAAGTATCGGGTTTATCAATGATTAGAACTTCATCATTATCTGAATTAGGGATTGGCGTGTTTAAGTGATCATCAATGACAACATTGATGGACTCTTGAATCACACCAGTTCTTTTGTTCAGAACCCTATAAGCTCAACTGTTTAGGAATATCCTAGAAAAATCCCTTCATCACTCTTCGTATCGAATTTTCCCAAATTTTCACGATCTCGTAAAATATAGCACTTGCTGCCAAAAACTCGAAAGTATTTGACAGTAGGCTTTTTATTGAACCACAATTCGTAAGCCGTTTTATTATTATCTTTGCTAGTGTAGACTCAGTTAATAATATAGCAAGCTGTGTTGACTGCTTCAGCCCAAAGATTTTTAGAGAGCTTCATGTTATTCAACATGACATTAGCCATTTCTTGAAGCACCCTATTCTTTCTTTCTACAATTCTATTTTGTTGTGGAGTTTTGGAGCAGAGAATTCATGTAATATTCCTTGGTCGGTACAGAACTTCTCAAAACTGCTATTCTCAAATTCAGATCCATGATCACTACGAATCTTACTGATTTGAGAAGATTTTTCAGTTTGAATCCTTTTGAAAACTTTTCTTACTTCTTCAAGTGTTTCAGATTTATTCCTTAAGAAGACTACCCATGTGAATCTGGTAAAGTCATCAACTATTACCAGGATATCCTTTTTCTCACCACGACTTTCCGTTCTGGTAGGTCCTATTAGATCCATGTGGAGGAGTTCGAGTGGTCTTGATGTGGTATTTGAATTCACCTTTTTATGTGAGTTCCTTGTTTGTTTGCCTATCTGGCACTCACCACATATTTTATCTAATTTCTGAAGTTTGGGTAAACCTCTTATAAGTTCTCGTTTGCTCAATCTATATAAATTTCGATAATGTAATGTCCAAGACGTTTGTGCCATAAATCAGTCTCGTCTGTATGGACCATGTAACATGTTTGATTAGATGAGCTGGATTCGCTAATAATATAGCAATTTTCAGACGTTCTACGTCCAGTTAATATTACAGAACCCTTATTGTTTAGTATCTCACAGCTTTGATTAGAAAACCGAACACTATGGTTATTATCACATATTTGAGATATACTAAGCAAGTTATGTTTTAAACCTTCAACATATAAAACATTTTTAAACACAGGAAGATTAAAAAGTTGAACCGTACCTTGGCCTATAATCTTGCAGTTGCTACCATCACCAAATGTGACTGAACCATCAGTCATATCTTTCAGATCCGTGAATAAAGCTTTGTCACCTGTCATATGCCTGGAGCATCCACTGTCTAGGTACCACTTTGAATGACTTGTTGCTTTGAAAGCAGTGTGAGCAACCAAGCAGGCAACTTTAGGAACCCATTTCATAACTGTTTTAGGATTAGAAACATAGTTGGTCTTCTTTTGTTTATAGTTGTAAGAATGACCTATAGAGTTAGATTTTAAGAGCTCCTTGAGTAAATCAACTATCTTTTCAGCTAGTGGATTTCGTTTCTGATTAAAGTTGACATGGCTGCTTCTAGGTTTTAGAAAGGTTTTTGAATTTCTAGAAAAACCTTGATAAGTACTATTCCCTTTTGAGTTTGAGGACTCTCCTTTAACAAACATAGGAGGAGTATACTTTTGTTTAGGAGATAAATTTTTATCATAGCCCAACCCGGATAGATCGCCACATTTTCTTGATCCGGATAAAAGTTTTTCTAACTTTGGATCACGTTGGGCATATTTCCATGTGTCCTTTAGACTCAGAAGAGAAGATACTTCATTTTTGAGTTTCTCAATTTCAGATTTCAAATCAATAATTTGGGAGTTTTTGAATTCCAAATCGCATTTTGATTTTTCAAAACAATCTAAAATTTGTGATTTTTCTAAGACAAGTGATTCAAAACATTCTTTGAGTTTAGAAAACTTTTCTTTTTGAAGTTTAAGTTTGACAGCAATTTTACAACTTTCCTTATATAGGGCATTGTAAGCGTCTTGAAGATCATCTTCATTTTCACATTCACTACTCAGATTTTCTTCACTTGTTGAGTCATTATTGAAAATGTGAATTTGGCTAGAGTCATAAGAGCTTTAACTTCATTGCCCGACTCAGTTTCAGAATCTTCTGATTCAGAAGAAGCTTCAGAATCAGATGATTCATCCCATGTAGCCAACATACCCTTCTTCTTGGGTTTGTCTTTTTAGGACATCTATTTGCTAAGTGCCCATATTCTTGACAGTTGTAACATTGACTATCTTTCAAAGATTTTCGAGATTTGGGTCTAAACTTCTTTTTATCATTCGATTTTTGAAATCAACCCTTTTCTTGCTTTTGAAAATCTTGTAAAATTTCTTAGCTAAAAGAACCATATCATCTTCTGAATTACATTTAGAAGATTTTAGTGCTATAGATTTACCTTTAGGAGCTTTAAAGTTTAACTCGTAGGTTTGTAGAGAACCAACTAGTTCTTCTACCCTCATATTATCCGTATCACGAAGTTCCTGGATCGCGGTTACTTTAGAATTGAACCGTTCAGGAAGTGAGCGTAATATCTTTGCACACACTTTACTTTCTGGGATTTTATCGCCAAGACCCCACATTGAGTTTACAATGTCATTCAATCTAGTGTAAAAGTCCATAAACATTTCATTTTCCTCCATATGAATTTCTTCAAATCTGGTTGTGAGGAGTTGGACTTTAGATTTTTTGACAATTGTAGTACCCTCGTGTGTCATTTCTAATATATCCCAAGCTTGCTTTGTAGTATCACAGGAAATGATTCTTTTGAACTCATCCGGTGATAGTGCGCAAGTGATTGCATTTAGTGCTTTAGCATTTGCACTACTCTCACTTTTCTGAAGTGTGGTCCATTGGTAATATGGTGTGACTTTCATAGATTTTGAACCGTCAACCCCAGTAACTTCCATGATAGGAGGTTTCCATTCAGTCACTGTGGCTTACCACACACTCTCATCCATTGCTTTGAGGAAGATCCTCATTCTGGCTTTCCAATAAGCATAGTTGGAGCCATCAAAGGGGGGAGGCCTAGTGACTGAAAGGCTATCAAAATTTGACATCTTAAATAGCTTAAATCGTTAGCTCAGGAATTAAATCCAAGAATTAAAAAGAGCTATTAGGCTTTGATACCACTTGAAAAGGCCTAGCTATATGTCCTAGAGGGGGGGTGAATAGGACAATGCCAAATAAAACTTATAACAGCGGAATTAAAAAGAATATGATAGCCAAAATAAATCACAATGCAGGAAAGTAAAACAACCTCAAAATTCAGATCTTGAGAGGTTGATACAAATGTTGTTCTAAGGACAACCTTACACCAAAAACCAGAGTTTATGATAGAACAACCTTATTTCTATAAAGATCTTTGTATCAAATCTCAAACCAAAGAAGAATACAGAAATAAATACAAACTGAACTGAAATAAATTGTAATCACAAATGTATTTTCTAGGGACAGCCATACACCATAAAAATGGCAGGGCAACTTTACTGGAACAACTTTAAAGGAAATTGAATATCAAGCTGATAAAGGAATAACAGAAAATAAATTCTAAACTATTACAAAATTCCCACAATGCTTGAATTAAATGATTACAACATTCACCACCATACATACATCTCACAAATAAATAATTAAAGATTAGAAGTATAAATCATTCAACCACAACACAAGGGATTATAGTGGTTCGCCTGTGTGTTCACCAACTGTTAAACAACAGCTACACAGAATGCTACTCCACTCCTAATATCCTCACACAGGGGATATTAGCGTTCACTAAAAAAATAGGTTTTCACAGTTCACCCAAAACCTTTACAATTGTGTCTTTGTCTGTGGGCTTGCACAATTTAAAAAACCCCACTTCTGAGTTTTCCTGGCTCTCCTCAGATAACCAATACAACAAGATTTTTCTGTCAAATCTTGAAAGAAACCAAAACTGAAAGGAATTTACAATTAAATGTAAAATACCTAATTAACTCCTTCATTGTAGCAGCCCGGTAGAACCAAGTCAGAGTAGATGATTGAATGTCCAAGTTCAATATCCAGTACTCAATTATAATGGTTCTAGTTCTAATAGATTTTAAATTAAACCACATAGGGCTTGCCTTAATTGATTTTGATTCCAAAGAAAGGGAATAACAATTCCTCTTATCAAATTAGATTGGAATAACAGAAACAAAATCAATTAAATAAAGCTAAAGAAAGAGAATATTAAATAAGCACACTTAGCTTAGATGGAGCACAAAATTATCTCTCAGAAGTTTGACGAAGATTGGCTTGAATGGATTAATTAATTCTATGAATTCTTCTGAGATTCGTGCTCTATTTATAGGTGAGCAGATCACGTCTTCGACTGGTCTAGGGAGCTCTTTGACTAGTCGAAGAATTAACAGATATTTGAAAAATCGGGCGCGATAAGCTTTGACCGTTTTACGACTGGTCGAAGGTATCCTTTGACTGGTCGTAGGTCACCTTCGACTGGTCGAAGAACCAGAATATCATCGCTGGACTTGGAGTCGAAGACTTTCGACTGGTTGAACAGATTCCTGGACTAGTCGAAGCCTAACAGAAAATATCCGAATTTTGTAACAAACTCACGACAGATAGAGGAATTTCTTAGACTGGTCGAAGCAAAGCTAAGAATAGTTGAAGAAGTTCTAGGACTAGTCGAAGAACAGACCAAACTCATGTAAAATAAACATCCGACTTATGTATCCAAAGTGACCTACTCCTAAGGTCAACCTAAGGTCAGTCAAACCTCAAAAATGAAGTAAGGACATTGAAACATTAGGAACAAGTGACCTTGAAGTTTAAGCTTTGAAGTCTTGATGTAGTTCAATCTTGAAATCTTGATGTAGCTCAATCTTGAAAGTGTCTTGAGTTCTTTACGAACTGTCTTGTACTCTTCTTGAAGTCTTGCATTATTGAGTCATGTCTTGTGAGCAGTTCTTGCAGTCAAGGTTGATCTTTGTACTTGTGAGCTTTGCTTGTTGTGAGCTTTGCTTGTTCATGAATGTTGATCTTTGAGAGAGCTTCACTTATGCAAGTTATATAACAGTGATTTTGGCACCACAAATTTGACAACAGACAGGGATATAAACTATAACAGTTACACTATCCAACACCTCATATTTAACAATTCCAACCTGAATAAGAGGAAGTTGGAGTTGGCTCCTGGTCAAGTTGATGTTGATGCGGGTGATGTTGCTGTTGAAGCTGAGATGGGTGTCGAAGGTGATGAGTTGTCAGCCGATGATTTAACATGGATGATATTTTTAATGAAATTGATTCTGATTCTGGAAATGATTCAGACTTTGAACCATCTGATTTCAATGCACGTCGTAGTGCATTAGAGGAAAAAGTAGAACAGATGAATGTTGGCCACAATCAACAATTTAAAAATATGCGCAAATAGGCGCTTACAGAAGAGCCTTCACCAAAGTGATCCTAACATTCCTGTTCCATCTTCTGGTTCCGATTGAGAATGTTTAATCTTTGGTCTGTAACAAGTTTACTAAGTTTCTTTCCTTGGTTGTGTGGATTACTGTCTTAAAACATCACTTGTTAATTCTTTTAATATGTACTCTGACTCACCTTGCATACTTCTCTTGTTTTGTTCTTCACTCTGCACTTTTTATCATTCTATCTTTCTGAGTTGCTATCTCTATTTTTGTCTTTCATGTCCTATATTTGTTTCTTCCTTTATCATATTTTGACAAAAAGGGGGAGAATATGTGCATTCTATTTATGAGGTATGATTGATATGATGTATACAGATATGATGTATACCTACTCAGAGGGAGTTGAGGTGTATTAACTCAGGGGGAGTTGCGTTGTCAGGGGGAGTTGAGTTGTCTCAGTTGCTTGTTTTATGACAACCGGTGCATGATTCGTTATTATATAATGTGATGCTTATCTTATTGAAGTATGAGAAGTGTTTTGTCACAAATTTGACAAAGGGGGAGATTGTAAGTGCTATGATTTGATTCCTCTTTGATTGTCAAATTTTATGTGTCAAAACTTCTCCGTATGTCGTGTGTTTATATCTTGATAAATTTGTTTGAGACACCTCGTCAACACTTGAAGTCTAGCTCAAAGAATTCTTCAAGCTTCATGATAGTTCAAGCTACAATATTAAGAGAGAACTCAGGGTCAAGACTCAAGTTCAAGTACAAGTCGAAGTTCAAGATTCAAATATAAATGCGGGACTCAAGTACAACTTAAAGTTACATTGAAGCTTCTGAAGTAGTCAAGCTACATCGAGAAGAAATCAAGCTTCGTAAAGATCAAAGTCTAAGCAAATGAAGTGTTCAATGTCCATACTTCATGTTCCAGGTTTGATAGACCATTAGATTGACCTTAGGGTAGGTCACTTTGGATACATAATCCAAATGAATATTATTACATGATTTTGGTATACTCTAAGACCAGTCCTAGACCCTGTTTGACCAGTCCTAGCACTGTCTCGACCAGTCTAAGAAGTTCCAAGACCAGTCCTAAAATGGTTGCAATTTATCAGATTTTTTGGATCACCTATGACCAATCCTGGAGTCTCCTCGACCGGTCGTGAGATGGTCTCGACTCGACCTTCGACTAGTCGTAAGGCTTCGACTTAAACTCCAGCAACCAAATCAATTATTGCACGACTAGTCGTAGAGGGGTCTCGACCAGTCGTGGACTGCTTTCGACCAGTCGTGGACTGCCTACGACCGGTCGTACAACGGTCTGATTCGATCGCACTCAAAAATTCAAAAATCAGTTTATTCCAAGACTAGTCATGGTGACCCTAGGACCAGTCGAAGACGAACTTCTTCTGCTATAAATAGCACATGAATTTCAGAGTTTTTCATTGAATAATTAAGTGAATTCAAAGCTCCACTCTGAGATAAGTCTGCGTTTATTTTGAAGCTATTTTGTGCATAATTTCTTTCTCTTTCTGATAGCTTATTTAATTTGATTTTGTTTCTGTATTCCAATCTGATTTGAAAAGAGGAATTGACTTATTCCTTCTTCTTGGAATCAAAATCAAATATAGCTACTCCCAACTGGTTTAAATCTAAAATCAATTAGAACTTAGAACCATATTAAAGTGAGTAGTGGACATTAAACTTCTATATTCGAACGTTTACTCCAATTGGTTCTTCCGGGCAGCTACAAGAGGAGAAATACAGGTATTTTACAATTCTATAAATTCCATTCCATTTTGGTTTTTGCTTGGGATTCGTCAGAAAAATCTCAATTTATGTGGTTATCTGAGGAGAGCCAGAAAACTCAAAAGTGTAGGTTTTTGAATTGTGTAAGCCCAAGTTAAAAAGACTTAATTGTAAAGGTTTTGGGTGAACCTGTGAAAACCTATTTGATAGTGAACGCTAATATCCCCTATGTGTGGATATTAGGAGTGGAGTGGCATTCTGTGTGGCTGTTGAAGAACAGTTGGTGTACACACAAGTGAACCACTATAACTCTGTCTTGTGGATTGAATGCTTGCTTAATTTTCATATCTTTTATCATTCAATTGTGTGGAAGGTACATGTGGATGTGAATGGTGTAACAATTTACATTTCAAGCAAGTGTGAGGATTGTTGTAATAAATTAGATCTATATTTCTGCACTTAATTTCAATTCTCTATTATTCATTTATTACTATTAAAATTGAGTTCTTGATCCAAATGATGTTATAGAAATAAGGTTGTCCTACCATAAGCCCTTGTTTATTATGGTGTAAGGTTGTCCTTAGGCCTGAATTTGTATCAATCTCTCAATACTTATTTATTAAGGTGATTTGATTTCAGCATTGTGAATTGATTTATAATTGTAAGGCTATTGATTAATTTTATTACGCTGATTTTATTTTAATTTGGCATAGTCCAATTCACCCCCCTCTAGGACATATAGCTTGGCCTTTTCAAATCCCAAAACCTATAACCTAAACCAAAACCAAAACCTATAACCTAAACCCAAACCCATTCTCAAATCCAAAAACCTATAACCTAAACCTAAACCTATAACCTATAACCTAAATCAAAACATATAACATAAACCAAAACCAAAACCTATAACTTAAACCCGAACCCATTCTCAAATCCCAAAACCTATAACCTAAACCAAAACCTAGACCTAAACCTAAACCTATAACCTAAACTCAAATCCCTAAACCTTAACCTATAACCTAACCTAAACCTATACTTATAACCTAAAACTATTCCCAAATCCCAAAACCTATAACCTAAACCTAACCTTTCCCTAAACCTATAACCTAAACTTAATTCCCTAAAGCTAAACCTACACCTAATCCTAATCTCAACTCCCTAGCCTAAACCTAAACCTAAACTTGAAAACCAAAACTTAAACCCAATCCCGAACATGAACCCCATTTCCTAAACCTAAAGCATAACCCATTCTTAAATCCAAAAACCTATAACCAAAACCATAACCTATAACCTAAACCCGAACCCATTCTTAAATCCCAAAACCTATATAACCTAAACCAAAACCAAAACCTATAACCTAAACCCGAACCCATTCTCAAATTCAAAAACCTATAACCTAAACCTAAACCTATAACCTATAACCTAAATCAAAACCTATAACTTAAACCAAATCCAAAACCTATAACATAAACCCGAACCCATTCTCAAATCCCAAAAACTATAACCTAAACCTAAACCTAAACCTAAACTAAAACCTATAACCTATAACCTATAACCTAAACCAAAACCTATAACCAAAACCAAAACCAAAACCTATAACCTAAACCAGAACCCATTCTCAAATCCCAAAACCTATAACCTAAACCAAAACCAAAACCTATAACCTAAACCCGAACCCATTCACAAATCCCAAAACCTATAACCTAAACCAAAACCAAAACCTATAACCTAAACCCGAACCTATTCACAAATCCCAAAACCTATAACCTAAACCAAAACCAAAACCTATAACCTAAACCCGAACCCATTCTCAAATCCAAAAACCTATAACCTAAACCTAAACATATTACCTAAACCTATAACCTATAACCTAAACCAAAACCTATAACCTAAACCTAAACCAAAACCTATTACTTAAACTCGAACCCATTCTCAAATCCCAAAACCTATAACCTAAACCTAAACTTAAACCTAAACCTTAACTTAAACTTATAACCTATAACTTAAACGAAAACCTATAACCAAAACCAAAACCAAAACCAATAACCTAAACCCGAACCCATTCTCAAATCCAAAAACCTATAACCTAAACCTAAACCTTAACCTAAACCTATAACCTGTAACCTAAACCAAAACCTGTAACCTAAACTAAAACCAAAACTTACAACCTAAACCCGAACCCATTCTCAAATCCCAAAACCTATAACCTAAACCTAAACCTAAACCTTAACCTAAACCTATAACCTATAACCTAAACCAAAACCTATAACCTAAACCAAAACCAAAACCTATAGCCTAAACCCGAACCCATTCTCAAATCCCAAAAACCTATAACCTAAATCAAAACCAAAACCTATAACCTAAACCCGAATCCATTCTCAAATCCAAAAACCTATAACCTAAACCTAAACCTTAACCTAAACATATAACCTATAACCTAAACCAAAACCAAAACCTATAACCTAAACTCGAACCTATTCTCAAATCCCAAAACCTATAACCTAAACCAAAACCAAAACCTACAACCTAAACCCGAACCCATTCTCAAATCCAAAAACCTATAACCTGTAACGCCCTGAAAATCGGGGGTCGAGCATAAACTCAACTCCCGAGTTCCAACGCATCACTTATGCAACAAAATGAATGATGATTGAATCTTGTCTGTATTAGTGTAGTGAACATGAGTGGGATTAAGCCAAAACAACATATCATACTCCAGAGACAGTGAGATAGCAAGCGAAAGACTGTGATAGATATATAAACTATATAAACTGTGGTGAGTCTCCAGAGTGTGATAACATTACCAGGTTAAATAATTTCAAGTACAATTCTAAAATATACCAAATGTGTAAGGTCCTCTAGTCAACATCCCTATAACCCCGTCGATCAAGACACGGCTCACATGAAGCTGCCAGAATACAACAAATACGAGCAAACATCATAGTCAATGCAAAGGTCCGGCTTCGCTTCATAAGCATCGCCGACACCTGCAACTACAGAGTCTGGTTGGTGTTGCAAACACCGTCCCTTAACGTGGGAGTGAGTGATCAACTCAGTGGAACAATAAAGCATATGTTAACATGTTATCAATTCAGTCAAGCAGTAATGATAAAGCAGTACAATCAAACAATTCTAAATACTCTTGTTAATGCAAGTATGAATGCAGCCATGATGCATGCCCTCAGCAATACTCCCTCATGCGACACCATCTTACGTTCGCGGCATGCTTGCATTCCTCAGTGCTCCACATCTTCCAGGCACATGCAATGCGATGATGAGCATGATTACTGAGTTGTTATTAGTCCATTTCAAATAGTAGTTTTGGGAAACTAAGGTACCTCCCTTATATCATTTCCAAACATGATCCATTCTAGGGTTGTCAGTCCTAGTTAATCTCATACGATGATGTGTTTCTAGGTCACTGCAAAGGCTGTCAGGGCTGTTACACACATTCGTTACACCACTCCCCCATCACCTTTTTAACAGTTCATCACTAAATTGATACAGGCCTAGTTCATACTCTATTCACCGTGACAAAACTCGTCGCCTCACCGCAAATTCAGAGTATGCTCGAGGTCACTACAAAGGGCTCGTCACCAATCAGTGTAAGCCGACAGCTCGAATATAGTGTCCCATACCACCATAATCAGCTCACGAGTCTGGTTGCTCAATGGACACTACGGGGAGGCACGTGGCCCCATCGTAGGTCGACAGCTCGACCACGGTGTCCCATACCACCATGCCCGGCTCATAAGTCTTAGCGGATCGAGGTACCATGGTTAACGGGATTTCACTGGTAAGTTTGGTACCCTAGGTTCAAGCAGAGGCATCCAAACATGGTGAACATACATAAGACAGAACGGGTTGCTTGACGAGCTCGGCTAGCTCGAGCGCACAACAAGTTGAACGATATGAAGCACATAAGCACTTCGTGTAGCCAACCACTATCGCCAATCGAAGTACGACTCGGGTTCGTCGAACACATCCCACATGACAAATGAATCTCAGCCACGAATTCAATCCCGTTACCAATTGTCTGGACTATAATCATAGCCCCAAACACAATCAATCCATGACCAAAAGCATGCAGAGTAAAGTAGAATAAATAAAGTGATTCAAGCATGTTGACAAGCATGTCATAAAATATGTAATAAAGCACAATATAAATAGGAAATACAAACACCTATATTTCATAAATAAGCAGTTAAATTAAACAAGCAACATGGAGGAAATCATATACATTTCTAAGGTAGCTGAGAATCCTATCTCAACACCCTATTAAACTTAGTTCGTCACATAATTTCTCACACAGGCATTTTAGCAAACACCTAAACTACACCACTCCAACTATGCTGTTTCGGATAGTTTGCTTTTTGATGTTTTAGGATAGTTTATTTTTGGTTATTAACTCTTGTGCTAACCTACCTTCACGCTTAGATCCTTTAGAAAAAGCCTCACAATTTTTGCATCAGGTACTATCTTTCCATCACTTCTCTTTTAATTACATTGTCTCTTTTGCATTTAATGCTTTTACATTGAGGATAATGTAGATTTTAGGGTGGGGATGGGAGATTAGGTAACCTAATCAGTGTTTTCTCATTTTGAACAAAATTTGCAAAATTTTTGACAAATTTTCAATGTTTATCTATTTGGAAAGTGATAAGTTGTGTATTTAAGACTGTTTTGAGTATGATGATAGGATAGAAATAGAATTTTGAATTGTTGGAGTTAGAGCAACTAAGTAACCTATCACTTATGGTTCTTACATTCAATTGATTAAGAGTATGTTCGAATATTATGTTATTCAAATTGTTTTCTATGAATAGTACTAGATTTCCTGATTGTTAGTATGATGATCATTAAAAGATATTGAGAATCGAGTCTGGAGAATTTTATCCACCTTAAAAGAAGAAAACAAACCAGTTAAAAAATAGGAGATCGACAAAGAGGTCATAAAGAATGAAGAATGACAACATCTTTGAGGGGAATGAAAATGTCTTTGAAAAGGATGTAATGTCTAAAGAAGATTGAATGAATACAAATGGTCGTCGATATAAAATCAAAAACTAGAAAAAGAAGGAAAAGGGGATAAGTTCGGAATCAGTACTTGGGTTTTCAACCAATTTTAAAGTGGTGAGCATGGCTAACATTATGAAAAGATAGTGTTTTCACTGAGCACTTGAAAAACTTGATATGTGAACTATGCTCCAACCTAATGGATAAAGGACTTATTTGATTGGTTTCTTATGTGATTCGACTCTATGTTTTCAAAATTTCAATTTCTTATCTTGAGTCTACTCATTCATATTTGATTACACAAAATATCGTTTTCTGAAAAAGGTTTGAACATTGTGCATTAAGGTTCATTTTTCGCATACTTTGCTCAGGACTAGCAACATGTTGGTTGGAGATTGTGTTGAGGGTCAAATATTGCATATTGGACCCCATTTATTACTTGGTTTTATGAACATGATAATGCTTAATGTTCTATTTTAATCATGTTTGTGTTGCAAGGTGAATTCAAGAGCTTGGATTGAAAAGGATGTTAAAAGCATGGATTTAACACTCAAGAATCACCAAAGCCAAGAATGGATTTGATGAAACCAAGAATGAAGAATGCATATATTGAAGATCCAAGAAAACCAAGTCCTGAATGAAGAAAATTAGAGTTTTGAAGTGAAATTCGGTGATTCTCGACTAGTCCTGGCTTCGGTTCGACCAGTCCTGGTTACGTACGACCAATCCTGGGCCCTGCTCGACTGGTCGAAGGTGTCTCGACTCGAACTCCAGCGAGTAAAACTTCTAAAACTTCATCCTGTTAGACCCATCGAAGGAGACCCTCGACCGGTCGAGGGTGGGCCACGACCGGTCGAAGGTGGCCCACGACCGGTCGAAGGTTATGTAAAATTTGCGTAGACTGCATAAGTTTAAGACGGTTTCTAAAAATTTCCACTCAGTGCGAAAGTTTAAGACCTAAAACTATAAATAGGGGTCCCTAGGGCACTCCTAGGAATCATCTAGGGTTTAAGGAGTGGAGCAAGAGTGTGGAGAAGCCGTCACCAAGAGTTTTTCTTCCCTTTCCTTAGTTGTTTTTATGCTTTTCTTAAGAGTTTCTAGTTCAATCATGTCTATGGTTGGCTAAACCTCTTATCTAGGGCTAAGAGGTGAAGCTTATGTGTGGTTGGGATGTTTTCTTTATTTTGATTCATGTTTTATTGAACTCTCTTGGATTCTAGCTTGATTATGAAGGAATATTTTTAATTTTTAATGGTTTGTTGTGACTCAAATTACAATAGATTTGTGATAAATTGAGATATCTTCCTTTCCTGAATTGAGTTATGAATTAGGAGATCCTATTGTTCACCATCGTCCCTTGGGCATGGTAGGATGATGGAATCCTTCCTAACATTCACAATTCTCTTATGATTGGTTGTGTGATTAGTAGATCTTATTGTTTGCCTTGTCTCCTGGGCATGTTTAGGTGATGGAATCACTTCAAAATCCTCACAACTCTCATCCATTGATGATTAGATCCATGAGAAGTTCAGAGATCTGACAAATCTCTTCGTCCTTGAATCAAGTGAGGTAGCATCCTGAGAACCTACAAGTGGATCCTTGGAAACCCTAGTTTTTCACCTTTGAATTTACAAGTTTTAGTTAAATAATTCACAATTATTCTCCCAATCAATTCAGATTTAGATAAACATCCTCTTCTAGTTCTAGTTCTAATTGCTTTTAGAAGACACACAAGATTAGTCCCTGTGGATTCGACCTCGGTCTCACCGAGATTATTACTACGTCGCGACCCTACACTTGGGGTTGTGAACAATAGGCTGCCCATCTAATTTACTGAATTATGGGTTGAGCTGTAAAGCCCACAATGAACTATGTGATGTACACCTTGCCCGACCATTTTCAGGAGCATATGGGCTGCCCCATGAGGCCCACCATGATGCATATGTTGTATGTACCCCTAGCCATTATCTTTCTAGGCCATGAGCTGCCCCTAGAGGCCCACCATGATAAATGAGATAATATGTATGCTGCCCATTCATTTTCTAGCTAGTTTAAGGGCCATGGACCTCATTGTGAGATAGTTTCTATAGTGGGCCGCACTCTAGGAGGCAATGATGGTTAAATGTCCACGTTGTAAATCTCCTTAGTGCCCATTGTTAGGCCCATTCTCATCTTCTCTTAGTAGGCTAACCCAAACTGTCACAGCCCAAACTCAGAAACTGGGCTCACAAAATTTTTGATCGCCGAATCCGATGCCGACAGCCTCCATAGTACCCCATTCTCAGCTCCCAGTGTGCATACTCCAGATTCGAATCCTGGGATCCTATAAGGAGTATTTTCCAACATACATTTATCTCGTAAGAAGCATAACCACAAGTTTACCCAAATCACAAAGGCAACATCATCATCACATATCCACTAATATAAACAATTGAATACTATGCTGAAAGGCAAATATACATATGTCAAAAATCAAAGCTCCGAAAGACCGCTGCACGCTCCAAGCTCAACGTTGTTGCGACCTAATGCTACTTGCACGCATTTATCATGCATAAGCTTATAGAAAGCTTAGAGGGTGGTGTAAGTGTGTGCGCAAGGTAAGTGTCAAAGATATAATATCAGAACAATACGGAAACATGCTAGTAAGTCCATAAATACCATCAGCCTTATCTAGGTTATGTGATGCAAAAACATAATAGACCAATATCATATACTGAGAAAATAATGTAGATCAGCTATGCAATGCGGAGACATAGTAAACCAGATATCATATACTGATGATACAATGCAATATGCAAATCCTGACGAGTCCATGAATGTCGTCAACCTCATCTAGGCCATATAAATGCAGAAATGTAGCAACCCAAAATACCATATGCTGCAGATGTAATGCAATATACGATGTGAATGAAATGACGAAGCTAGAGTGTGAAGTTGGGATAATAGTACGTAGTATCGCAGGCTACGGGGTCCATCACAAGGGACTTCTATCCAAACCAGTCCCATACCTGAATTTGGATAGATAGACTTAATGTGGTAAACTGCTAACCTCAAGTTGGTCACACGCCCCAACCAAAATCTTGGCCATTACGAAGGTACACATATCAATGTTGTAGTTGCAGGTGATCGCGATGCTTATGAGGTGGAGCCGGAATTTTACGACGACGAGGATGCCTTCTTGTATATACCGTATTCTGGCTGGTTCATGTGAACCATGTCTTGATCGACGGGGTTACAGGGATGTTGACTAGATGACACTATACCTTTGGTATATTTTGAAATTGTACTTATAATTAGTTAACCTGGTAACATTATCATACTCTGGAGACTCACCATAGTTTATATAGTTTATATATCTAACACAGTCTTCCGCTTGCTAACTCACTTGTCTCTAGAGTATGATATGTTGTTTTGGCTTAATCTCACTCATGTTCAATGCACTAATACAGATAACATTCAATCATCATTCATTATGTTACATTAGTGATGCGTTGGAACTCGGGAGTTGAGTTTATGCTCGACCCCCGATTTTCAGGGCGTTACAGGTACCCTTCTTATTTCTACATGCATAGCTCAGGCTTTGTTTGATTCTAGTGCATCGCACTCCTTTGTGTCTGAGGATTTCCATCGATCGACCGATTTGCCATTAGAGTCTGATCGTGAGGGATTGACAGTGTCGACGCCCTTGGGGAAGACTACAGTGCTAGGCCGATTTTGCTCATCTTGCCCTGTTTTGGTTAAGGAGTTCTTTTTGCCTGCTGATTTGTTTGTGTTATCGATGTTCGAGTTTGATGTCATCCTAGGCATGGATTGGCTCACCGAGTATCACGCCATCTTGGACTGCTCCGCGAGAACAGTCACGTTCTGTATACCTGACATGCCGCAATTCCAGCTTATAGCAGAGTCCAGAGGAGAGCAACTTTCTTACCTGATGTCATGTGCCGTTGAGGAGTCAGTTGCTTTGAGTATCGACAAGTTGTCGGTCGCCTGTCATTTTCTTGATTGTTCCACAAGATTCCGTGATTACCGCCTCGCCGGCATATCAAGTTTCAGATTAACCTCATGCCTAGTACCGCACCTATCTCAAAGGCCCCATATCGTATGGCACCGTTGGAGTTGCAGGAACTGTAAAAGCAGTTGGATGAGTTGCATGAGTTGGGCTCCATCTGTCCTAGTAGTTTGTCGTGGGGAGCGTCGGTACTCTTTGTAAGGAAAAAAGGATGGCTCGTTGAGGCTTTGCGTGGATCACTGCGAGCTCAACAGGGTCACGATCAAGAATAAGTACCCGCTTCCGAGGATCGATGATTTATTTAATCAGCTGTAGGGGGTGCAGTTCTTTTTGAAGATAGACCTGCGGTCCGGTTATCATTAGATTCGGGTCCAAGAGGAGGATATCCCGAAGACAGCATTCAGGACGCGCTATGGTTATTTTGAGTTTCAGGTCATGTCCTTCAGACTGACCAATACGCCTGCTGTATTCATGCAGTTGATGAATGAGGTCTTCCATCTGTGTCTCGATCAGTTTGTTGTGGTATTCATCAACGACATTCTGGTATATTCGAGGACCCGTAAGGAGCTTGAGCAGCATTTAGAGATCGCTTTGCAGACCCTTCATGCCCATTAGCTTTATGCAAAGCTGGAGAAGTGTGAGTTCTAGTAGGAGGAGGTGAAGTTCCTCGGTCATGTATTGACGAGTCAGGGTGTCACAGTAGACCCCTCAAATATCGATGCAGTGCGTTAGTGGGGCCAGCCCGCGAACGCGTCTGAAATCTACAGTTTCCTTGATCTAGCGGGCTACTACCAATGTTTTATCAAGGGATTCTCCCGTATCACAGCCCTGTTGACCAGGTCGACTCGGAAGAGCGCTGAGTTTGTGTGGAGTGACGCATGTGAGCGAGCATTTGCAGAGCTGAAGGACCGGCTTACATCCGTACCTATCCTCACTCTTCCCTTTGGGAGTGAAGGATTTGTGGTATTTACCGATGCTTAGCATGTTGATTTGGGTGTTGTCCTAATGCAGTATGGGAAGTCAGTGGCCTACGCTTCTCGCCAGCTCAAGGTCCATGAGCCGAACTACCCCACGCATGATTTAGAGTTGGCTACAGTTGTCTTTGCACTGAAGGTGTGGAGGCACTATCTTTATGGGGTTAGGTTCAAGCTCTTCTCCGACCACAAGAGCTTGAAGTATCTCTTCTCTCAGTCCGAGTTGAATATGAGGCAGAGACGTTGGATGGAACACCTGAAGGACTACGATTTTGATCTTCAGTACCACCCTGTCAAGGCGAACGTGGTGGTGGATGCTCTTAGCCGTCAGCCACGATGCCTGGTGGCACATATGATGGTCCAGGAGTGAAAAATGTTCGAGGATATACCAGAGTATAACTTCAAGCTTGGTCTACAGTCTACTATCGTTCAACTATCGAGCTTGTCAATTCAACCCTCTCTTATCGCAAGGGTGATCAAGGCTCTCAGTAGATAAACGAGTCATTACAGGATTATCGAGCAGAGGCGGCATCTGAGAGTCAGTCAGATTGGCAGATTGGTTTTGATGGTGGACTTCGTTTCAGAGGTCGATTGTGTGTCCCAGATATACCAGAGTTGCACAGAGATCTTATGACCGAGGCACATTGATCGAGGTTTTCTATCCACCTTGGCTCGACGAAGATGTACCGCAACATGAAGAGGCAATATTTTTTGGTAGGGATGAAGCGCCAGATCGTCAGTTTTGTGGCCGACTGTGACACATGCTAGCGTGTCAAGGTTAATCACCAGAGACCCCCAGGTCCATTGCAGCCGTTGAGCATCCCATTGTGGAAGTGGGAGCACGTATTCATAAATTTTATCATGGGTTTGCTGAGGACTCAGTGGGATCATGATGCCATCTGGGTTGTCGTTAATCGCCTGACAAAGTTGACACATTTTCTTGCGATTCGTGCGACCTGGCCCTTGGACCGTCTAGCCAGATTATTCATTGATGAGATTGTGAAACTGCACGATGTTCCAGTTTCGATAGTTTCTAATCTAAACCTGAGGTTCACATCTCAATTTTGGAGGAGCTTTCAGAAGGCGATGGGGTCTACCTTGCAGTTCAGTACCACATATCATCCGCAGACCGATGGGCAGACCGAGAGGGTCAATCAGATCTTGGAGGATATGCTTTGGGCTTACATGATTAACTTCTCGGGTAGCTAGGATGAGCATTTGCGCCTAGTTGAGTCCACGTATAATAACAGATATCAGGCGACCATTGGCATGACTCCCTTTGAGGCATTGTATGACAGATGGTGTAGATCTCAAAGTTGTTGGACCGAGGTTGGAGAGCATCGTCTCCTAGGTCCTGAGCTTGTGCATCAGACATCAGAGGTCATCGATATCATCAGGCAGAGGATGTACACAGCTCAGAGCCAGCAAAAGAGTTTTACCGATCGCCAGCGTCGCCCCTTGGAGTTTGTGGTTTGGGACCATGTGTATCTCAAGGTCTCACCCATGAAAGGTGTGGTTCGATTTGGAGCGAAGGGCAGGCTTGCCCCGAGATTTATTGGACCTTTTCTGATCACTAGGCGCGTTGGCGCCATGGCCTATAGGCTCGCCTTACCACCTTAGTTGTCGGGCATCCACAACATTTTCCATATTTATATGCTGCGGAAGTATAAGTCAGACACCATTCCTATGATTGATTGGCAGCCCCTAAGGGTCCGTGAGGACGCTTCCTACATTGAGTAGCTAGTTCACATCCTTGATCGAAAGGAGTAGGTCCACCTGACTAAAGTCATTCCCTTGGTGAATGTACAATGGGGTCACTATAGTGCTGATGAGGTATCTTGGAGTGTGAGGCTGAGATTCGAGAGAACTATCCCCATCTCTTTGATGATTGATTGTACTTTGTATTGTATTTTGATATATATATGATGCAATGTTTCCTCTTTCCTTTTTGTTTTGCCTAATAGTGTAAATTTCGAGGACAAAATTTCTATTAGGAGGGAAGAGCTGTAAGGCATGTGTCGTAGTACCATATTGTTCTTTAGGATCCCTCGATCCTCCCTATCGAATTCTGGTGACCCGCGACCTGTAGATAACGTTTACGAGCGACCTTAAGTCACATCCTGTAGACCCAAGTCAACTGACCCGAAACCTATACCATTGCGACCGCGTTATCGCCGCGGTTCCAACGCTGCATCTCGCGTGCTAATACGATACCTAGACTGGTTGTTATGACCCGTGCATAATCCCTGTTGAGCCATAAAAAATGATGAAAGGATTGAAGTAAAAGAAGATTAGAAACTAAGATAGTATAAAGGAAAATGAAAGGAAAAAGAGAAGTGTCTTTGAGAGTGTTTGCGTGGGTCTGCGCAAACGATATTAGTTGTATGGGTCCGCGCAATCTAAAGATCAGCTGCGCGGGTTCGTACAACTGGTTCCATGACTGATTCTTTGATAAAAGACCAGAAGCATTGAAAGGTGGGTCCCACGACACCAAATTCGAGGTTTTACATGTGCGAGGGCCTATAAATACCCTCTCCCCTCCTTCATTTGGACGGATTAAAGATTTTGAAGAGGAAACAGAGCGAGGAGGAAGACTGAATGTAGGAGAGGAAGTTCCTGTGGTTTGCGCGGGTCGACGCAACCAGACTGCTCTGCAGTCTGTGAAGCTAAGGGGCCAACATGCTGCTGAAATGGCTACACTCCAGATTTCTTTTGTTCAAGCTTCAAGAGGAGAAGCCAGTAGAAGAGATCTATGTCATACTCCTCTTAAAGAGATGATCAAATCACAGGACGAAATGCTGGCAGATTTGATATCTGATCTGGATATTTGAACTTTGTCAATTTATACATTATAAATAATCTATCTTAGAATCAAGTGATGTTTGAGGATGTAAATGAACTCAATATTAATAAGTTACGATGATTGTCTCTAAATACTCTCTCTTTGTTATATTTGAATAAGATAATATCCCAAATCCAATACATTTGTTTCTTGTTCGAAACAAAATGGCGACTCTGGTGGGGATTTATCTTATTTAATATTAACATCGAGATAGTTACAGAGCTTTCATCATAAGTTTGGCGTCTTTCTGATGCCAAAATGGCGACTCTCAGTGGGATCGTCCTCCCCTTCATCTCTAAGATAGATTATTTGATTTTTTAAATGCTAAGTATGGTTATGTTTCATGTTTGAAGGTTTCTGAATACAACCACAAATTACGACCAATGGCAACTCCTGTCAGAAAAGTGAACTTCTGTTTCACTCTAACCGAATTCACAATAGAGTACGCACCGAATCAAGCCCTCGTATACATGACTCGACTGCCTGCAAATAAAAATAAGGTGACTTGAGCGACAGCTGGGGTTGTTTCTGCTTCACCGCAACTGTTAGAAGGAGAGGAAGGTTGGACTGTCATAATGTCTCGTAGAACGAGAGCACGAAATGTAAGAAGCCCCGGGATGGATCTTCCCTTGCTAAGAGTTAGGGGACCGATAACACGTAATATAGTAAGGAAGAATCCTGAACTCGCTCCTCCTGTGATTTATCCTGAGTGAGTAGTTCTGTAGTTAGCATCGCGTGACTTCCCAGCCTTGATCGCACTAAGGGTCAAATGATGATACAACAGAAAGGTAAAGCATTAATGGTAAGTTCACCCGTATCTGTAGCGCCCCAGACAAGTTCACCGATGTTTGTATCGCCCCAATCGATCAATAACACCGGAAGCGTGCAGAAGTCAAATGGAACTCCATACTTCCCTCTCTTCGTAAGTCCTATTACATCGACATATTCCCGCCCCACTCCAACCACAGCTTCGTCAAAGAGTGGAGAAGTTGCGGTACATATGGTCGGGACAAATCAAGACAATACGCCTACTACAGAGGATCGTATCAATGAGATGGTAGAAGCACAAAGAGCACTAATGGATGAGTGCAAAAACCTCAGAGAAGCCTTAATGCTCTTGCACATAATGTAGCCCAGATAGCGGCTCCTCCGATGATGGACACAATGAATGGATAAGAAAATCAGCCTGAAAATTCTCAACCACAGGGGGCTGGATCATGAGGGTCTGTTCCAGCCGCAAGAACCGTATCACAAGATGAAGTGAGACAAGTCGTTGGAGAAGCTGTTAGAGTAGAAAGAGAACGTGAAAATACTGGCCATTTCAGATACCGAACACTGTATCCAAGGGAGGTAGAAGATATCCCCTTTCCAGACAACTTCAAGCATTCAGATTTTCAAAAGTTTAATGGGGAGGGATCGCCAGAAGAATATCTAATGCACTTCATAACTAGCATGGAGAATTTTTCTATAATACTATAGTATTGCTTGCAATTGTTCGGGTCGTCCTTGACACACAAAGCATTCCGATGGTATTCCAGCCTGGCTCTAGGGTCAATACATACTTGGGAACAAATGTAGGATGCCTTTATGTCAAACTTCTTCTCTTCGGAGCGTAATGTTAGTATTACAGAATTGGTTTCCATGCGGTAGAGAGAGGGAGAACTAGTAGAAAAGTTTATAAATAGGTGGAAGCCATTGAGAGCCATGTGTAGGCAGTTGCCGAAAGAAAGGGAACATGTCAAGATGTGTCTAAACTCTAGTGAAACGGGAATGGCGTTTGGACTCACTAGCGCTGACATTAGAACTTTCCGTGACCTGACCACTAAAGCTCATGCTTTGGAATTAATGACTCATATGATGCCAGCATTTCACCATAAGACAGCTAGGAGAGCACCCAGCAGGATGTCCGTAAATGCCATCGATCATAATAAGATAAGCAAAGATACTAGGGACTCTAGGGAAAAGAGGCCGAAACGAAAAGAAGAATGAAACCAATTAAGAAATAGTACAGTGGAAAGAGGCCTAGGATGCTCAATTCTCACGAAGGATTCACGTTCAACAGGGAAGATGTTATTCATTTGATGAACCAACTGCTAAAAGCCAGCATGATAGAGTTACCAGAACCTAAACGCGCTGAGGATGTGACAAGAACTAGATATAGAGATTTTTGCCGCTATCATCGCCTAGTGGGACATCCAATGAAGAATTGTTATACATTGAAATGTATAATATAGCGAATGATGGACAGGGGCAAAATAGTAATTGTCAAAGAAAAAGAGAGGGGTACAATGGCGACGGTGAATATGGTTACAACCAAGCAATTACCAGAAGAGAATCCTGAAATGGCCCAGAAGCAGATGGTAGATGGGGGACAGCCAACAATAGACAGTTTGCGAGAGATAAACCTGGGTACTGTAGAAGGACCAAGGAATATATTCATTAGTGCCGGTCTTTTTGAGCAAGTGTCTGAGAAATACGTCCAGCTTCTCAAAGAAAATAAAGACATCTTCGCCTGGACGTATGCAGAGATGCCTGGTTTGGAGCCTTCCATAGCAATGCATCGATTAAATATCTCTAAAGAGAAAAGGCCAGTTAAACAAGCGCAAAGGCGTTTTCATCTGGACTTGGTCCCCCTGATAGAAGAGGAATTGAATAAGTTGATAAAGGTCGAATTTATTAGGGAGGTCAAATATCCCAAGTGGTTATCAAACATTGTCCCAGTGAAGAAGAAAAGCGGATAAATCAGGGTGTGCGTCGACTTCAGGGATCTGAACGAGGCCTATCTAAAAGATGATTTTTCTCTCCCGATAACTGAATTACTGATTGATAGTACGACTCAGTATGCTATCATGTCCTTCATGGACGGCTACGCAGGGTATAATCAAATTAGAATGGCACTTGAAGATGAAGAAGCAATAGCATTTAGAACTTCACTGAGAATTTATTGTTATAAAGTTATGTCGTTTGGCCTCAAAAATACTAGGGCGACATATCAGAGGGCAATGCAGAATATCTTCCTAGACATGATGCACAAGCATGTTGAGTGTTATGTCGATGACTTGGTGGTCAGGTCAGGAGATCACTAGGAGCATCGCGAACATTTGACATCGGTATTCCATTGACTCAGAAAGAAACAATTAAAGACGAATCCAGCTAAATGTGCATTTGGGGTGTGTTTGGGTAAATTTCTCAGTTTTGTTGTCCGGGATAGGAGCATTGAGATCGATCCAGGGAAAGTCAAAGGCATTCAAAATATGCCACCACCAACAATATTAAAGGAATTAAAAAGTTTGCAAGGAAAGCTGGCATACATTCGCTGTTTCATTTCAAATTTGGCAAGGAGGTGTCAGCCATTCTCCCATTTAATGAAGAAAAATATAGAGTTTGTATGGGACCAAGCCTCTCAGAACGCATTTGATTCAATAAAAGAATTACTGAAACAGTCGCCGGTACTAACAGCTCCGATAAAAGGAAAGCTGCTCATTCTGTATATATCAGCAGCTGAGAATTCTTTAGGCGCTTTGTTGGTCCAGGTAAATGAAGCTGGAAAGGAAACTACTCTTTCTATTTAAGCCGAACTCTGATGGGTGCGGAACGCAACTACTCTCCGATCAAGAAAGAGTGTATGGCACTGATATTTGCAGTTCAGAAACTAAGACATTATTGTCTCTCCCATGACATAACTTTGATCTCGAGAGCAGATCCGATAAATTTTTTTATGACAAGGCCGATGTTGTCTGGGAGATTGGCCAAATGGATGTTGTTACTTTCAGAATATACTATTATGTATGAGCCAGTGAAAGTGGTAAAAGGACAAGCGGTGGTGGACTTCCTTGCAGCGCACCCTGTGGCAGAATGTGAAGCCATCAGTGATGATTTTCCAGATGATCAAGTTATGTTGGATGTGTCGGAAAGCCTGTGGCAGATGTGAAAAGGCCAAGCTATATGTCCTAGAGGGGGGGAGGGGGGGGGGGGGGGTGAATAGAACTATGCCAAATTAAAATAAAATCAGCGGAATAAAATTAATCAATAGCCTTACAATTATAAATCAATTCACAATGCTGAAATCAAATCACCTTAATAAATAAGTATTGAGAGATTGATACAAATTCAGTTCTAAGGACAACCTTACACCATAATAAACAAGGACTTATGGTAGGACAACCTTATTTCTATAACATCTTTTGGATCAAGAACTCAATCTTAATAGAAATAAATGAATAGTAGAGAATTAAAATTAAGTGCAGAAATATAGATCTAATTTATTACAACAATCCCCACACTTGCTTGAAATGTAAATTGTTACAACATTCACATCCACATGTACATTCTACACAATTGAATGATAAAAGATATGAAAATTAAGCAAGCATTCAATCCACAAGACAAAGAGTTATAGTGGTTCGCCTGTGTGTACACCAACTGTCCTTCAACAGCCACACAGAATACTACTCCACTCTTAATATCCTCACACAGGGAATATTAGCATTCACTATCAAATAGGTTTTCACAGGTTCACCTAAAACCTTTACAATTGTGTCTTCTTAACTTGGGCTCACAAAATTCAAAAACCCACACTTCTGAGTTTTCTGGCTCTCCTCAGATAACCACACAAATTGAGATTTTTCTAGCGAATCCCAAACAAAAACCAAAATGGAATGGAATTTATAGAATTGTAAAATACCTGGATTTCTCCTCTTGTAGCTGCCTGGAAGAACCAATTGGAGTAGACGTTCAAATATAGAAGTTTAATGTCCACTACTTACTTTAATATGGTTCTAAGTTCTAATTGATTTTAGATTTAAACCAGTTGGGCGTAGCTATATTTGATTTTGATTCCAAGAAGAAGGAATAAGTCAATTCCTCTTTTCAAATCAGATTGGAATACAGAAACAAAATCAAATTAAATAAGCTATCAAACAGAGAAAGAAATTATGCACAAAATAGCTTAAAAATAAACGCAGACTTATCTTAGAGTGGAGCCTTAAATACTTAATTATTCAATGAAAAACTCTGAAATTCATGTGCAATTTATAACTGAAGAAATTCATCTTCGACTGGTCCTAGGGTCACCACGACTGGTCTTGAAATAAACTGATTTTTGAATTTTTGAGCGCGATCGCATCAGACCGTTGTACGACCGGTCGTAGGCAGTCTACGACTGGTCAAAAGTAGTCCACGACTGGTCGAGACCCCTCTAAAAATGGTCATGCAACAATTGATTTAGTTGCTGAAGTTTGAGTCGAAGCCTTACGACTAGTCGAAGGTCGAGTCGAGACCATCTCACAACCGGTCGAGCAGACTCCAGGACTGGTCGTAGGTGATCCAAAAAATCTGATAAATTACAACCATTTTAGGACTGGTCTTGGAACTTCTTAGACTGGTCGAGACAGTGCTAGGACTAGTTGAACAAGGTCTAGGACTGGTCTTAGAGTAGACCAAAATTATGTAATAATATTCATTTGGATTATGTATCCAAAGTGACCTACCCTAAGGTCAATCTAATGGTCTATCAAACCTGGAACATGAAGTATGGACATTGAACACTTCATTTGCTTAGACTTTGATCTTTACGAAGCTTGATTTCTTCTCGATGTAGCTTGACTACTTCAGAAGCTTCAATGTAACTTTAAGTTGTACTTGAGTCCCGCATTTAGATTTGAATCTTGAACTTCGACTTGCACTTGAACTTGAGTCTTGACCCTGAGTTCTCTCTTAATATTGTAGCTTGAACTATCATGAAGCTTGAAGAATTCTTTGAGCTAGACTTCAAGTGTTGACGAGGTGTCTCGAACAAATTTATCAAGATATAAACACACGACATACGGAGAATTTTTGACCCACAAAATTTGACAATCAAAGAGGAATCAAATTATAGCACTTACAAGATGTATTTTGATGGTGCCACTCGAGCGTAAGGAGCGGGGGCAGGAGTGATTTTCATTACTCCTCAAGGTGACTTGTTATCTCACTCTTTCACATTGAGTAATACATGCACAAACAATGAGGTCGAATACAGTGCCCTCATCATTGGAATCGAAATGGCTCAAGAAATGGAGATAAAAAAGCTACATATCTTCAGAGATTCTAAATTAATTATAAATCAATTGACGACTGAGTTCGAGGTATGAAAGCAAGAACTTTTATCATACTGCCGAAAAGTACAGCAGTTGCTAGAACAGTTCTGTCATGTCGAAATCAAGCACGTACCGCGGTCTGAAAACTTAAAAGCGGATGCTTTCGCCAGTTTGGGAGCAGCTCTATCCTGCCTAAATCGAAGTCCTCTTCAAGTAACTGTAAAAGAAAGAAGATTTTTGCCATCTTCAGAAGTCATAGATGAACCGTCGAGACACTTCCCATATCATGTTTGGAAATAAGAACAGATGATTGACGTCAGCCTTTCATCGATTATCTTAAGTATAACATCCTACCAAAAGATCTGGCACAAAGAAAGCCGATCAAGTAACGATCAAGCAAATTTATCATATACAGCGAAGTATTGTACAAAAAATCTTACAATGGAATGCTTTTACGTTGCTTAGACGAACAAGAAGTAGGCCAGATGTTGCAAGAAGCATATGGGGAGAATGTGGGGCACATCGAGCTGGTCGGAATTTATTCCATAGAATACACCGAATGGGGTATTATTGGCCTACCATGTTCAAAGACGTGATAGATTATGCAAAGCGATGTCATGAATGTTAGATCCACAGAGATGTTATACACGTTCCTCCAGAAGACCTACATTAATCAATCGCTTCTTGGCCCTTCTCTGCCTGGGGACTTGACGTCATCGGTTCTATAAATCTGCCTTCGTCTAAAGGAAAGCAATATATCTTGGCAACGACAGATTATTTCTCCAAGTGGACAAAAGTAGTGGCTTTATGCAATGTCAAAGAAAAAGATGTGGTTAATTTCATCCGACACGCGATAATATACCGCCATGGTATTCCGAAGAAAATTGTTACAGATAATGGCACTCCCTTAAAAAACAGAGGCATGGAGAAGATCTGTCAGAAGTTCAGTATTCATCATTCGTTTTCGACACCTTACTATCTGCCGGCCAATGGATTAGCAGAGGCGTTTAATAAGAAGATATTTAAGATACTGAAAAAGACAGTGACCGGGAACAAGCGCGATTGGGATGAAAGGTTACAAGAAGCATTGTGGGCATACAGAACTACTCACTGGACAACAACAAGAGCAACACCATATTCACTGGTCTATGGTGTCGAAGCAGTGATCCCTATTGAAATACAAGTAGCATCACTCAAGGTGGCAGTACATCAGTCTATAACAGATGATGAAAATGCAAAAATAAGGCTGAAAGAACTGGATTTGCTCGATGAGAAACGCCTAATATCCCAACAGCGGTTACAATCATATCAAGCAAGGATATCAGCTGCCTTTGATAAACGAGATAAATATTATTCTTTCCAGAAAGGGGATATGGTGCTGATGTTGAAAAGATCTATAGTGGTCACCCGTCGAACAAGGGGCAAATTCGAGCCTAAATGGGATGGGTCGTACATAATAAAAGAAGTATATTCTAATGGCGCATACAGAGTCGTGGATCAAGATGGGCAAGGCATCAGTATATCGGTCAATGCTCACTTCATTAAAAGATATCGTCCCTGAAGATGTTACTGATTTTGATCCAAAATATTATCACGCATAATGATTCTATATCGAAAGGGGGCAAGAATAAATAAGACGATGTCTATGTATCATCAAATGAATGATTAAAGAAGAAATTCGCGCGCATATCAAAACTATGCATCAACAAGTATTGTGAAAAGAAAGTGACCATCGTCATCATCAAGCGAGCTCTGCGAAATTCTATCAAAATTGGTATTGTCACCAAGCTGATATATTATGAACAACACAGACGGATCCTCTTGAAGATATTATCAGAAGTGGTGACGTATCAATCTCAATCAGAGATGTCTATCACTCTTGCAGCAACGATGATGACACCTATTATTATCTTTTAAAGGTATTTTAAGGCAATCTAGCTAAGCCCTAAAGAGGGTTAAGCCCTAAAAGGGCCAGCTACGTATAAGACCTATTATTTTCGCCATTCAGACAGCAATGAGAAGCCAGTGGCCCTAAAAAGCCTGTGAAGGCCATCATATGCATACCCATACGGGTAGCTGACAGAGCCAGTGACTAAAAGCCTAAAATGCCAAAAAGTCCTCAACGGCCAGTCACACGTAAGACCGATGTTGTCTGTATAGCTTTCCGGTAGCATCACGGGGAACAGAGAAAAATGTCCTCTCGTGAATGGGCTGGACCTTGCAGACGAAGGAAAAGCGGGCCACAGTGTGAGTTCTTTGGCCATGTCCATAGATAAGCCAACCATGCGTAAGACCCCCCAGATCTTTGGCTTGATTTCAGTACTAACTCATGAGGAAGGGCTTAAACCTACTCATTGATGGACTGGCGGCCCTAGATTTAGTACCCCAAAGGTCGCCTTGCGAGCTCTGTGAACTCTAGAGAGTTACTGCGGCCAACCCTGTGTGTAATTCCAACCGAGGTCACAGCCCCGGTAGCTTCACTGAGCCCCTCTGATGGATCGCTGTTTGTGAACTCCTCAGGCTGTGAGAAGTCCAGTGAACTCCTAAGAGTTACAGAGACCATCATGTGAGACCTGACTCCACTACTCAAGAGTCTAAAAAACTGCGTGGGCTCCACTACTCAAGAGCTTAAACTATGTGTAACTAACTAAATTGAAATTTAGCACCACCAATAAAAAAATCATATAGGAAATCCCGCACTAACAATCTTAGCAGGTTAATGCTTTTATTTTAATTCTTCATTCAATATCATGTCAAGATGATTGCCCATATGAATATGCTTGAAATAAATCATTTGAAATATGTCAAAATATGTCGATTGTTTGATATAATAACATGAATCGCAAAATTCCTTATGTAGGATGCGTTTCTTCTAAAAGTAAATAAAATCACAATTATATTAAGATTAGATCAAAATATCCAATGTATGGAATCTCTTACTCTGTAGTCAAATGTTTCAAAATATGTTTATTCTTCTGAAGAAGATAAGCCTTTAATGATAATATGTTTGCCCTTCTGAGGTGGATGACGATGTCCTGACATTTCTTACCTTTCTGATGATGAAGGAAGATTATCTCGTAATATCTGCAAAGGTGGAGGAGGATAGAACTATAAAGAATCATCATTCTTTGCAGTATTCGTCAGGGGAGTGCCGAAAGCTATCCATCCTTCAGGGGTATCAGCAAGCTTCGCTTCATGAACGTCGTTTTCTAAAGAGATCTTCATACCAAGTTAATCTGGAAAGGGTTGAGGGCTCGTTTCTTCAAAGTAGCCAATGCCTCGTTCTTTCTGATAATCCCTGAGGCAAGGAGGAGGAATCCACATGACATGATCTACTGGAAGATAATTGTCTACCAAGTAATGTTGGTGAACCCACCATCGCATCTAGCAGTAAGAAGCACTAACTGGATAATTAGAGCCAGGAATTATGAAATGCGATTCAGTCTGAACGGTCAGGAGTTGCTTCCATATCAAGGCCCAATTATACGGCCCAATGCCATAACTTCTCATCGCTCTTGTGACAATGTCACGAGTCTTAGGTACGACTTGATCAAAGCTAAACTGGCAAGCAAATCTATTAGGGTAGTACGGTTCGCTCCAGAATACGCTACCTTCTCTCCATGGAAGAGTACTGGATCTGATAGAAACAAGGAAGGAATGTTCGCCAAATGAAATAGAATCATCATCAACAGCGTCCACGTCTTCAGGATGGCTAAATAATGGAAAGTGGTGAAAATCAATGGGATCATTGCTTTTTATTCTTCTAGAAATCCATCCACTTGATTTCTTAATCATATCTCTCAGTTGAAAATGTTGAAGAGGAAGTCAATTGGGGTTCGAGTATGCCCTTCTGGAGTCAGTAAATGTCCAAGGAAAGTATACTCGAAGCTAACCTACAAAGAAATGCCAAGGAGCACAGACAGGAAAGGCTTTAGGAACAGGATCTTTTGAACCAGAAATAACGTCTCCAAAGGCACAATAGAGAGAACACAAAACTTGTAATAGCCCGGATTTTTCCCAACCTGGAATTAGACGTCCTTAGGCGATGGGTCAATCCTAACACAGGTTTAACTTCTCAAACACTCAATTAAAGCCTCAAATCCCTTTTTAAACCATTTTCTTCACAAATCCCACCCTTCACCACCTTGATCTTTCAATTTTTCTAAGTACTTTCACCCTAGATACTATCTTAAACTAGCTAAGTAGTATAACTTGGATCACTTTATATACAAACTACAAAGGTCTAAGTACCACCTCAGACCGAAATCACTTAGGACTAAATCCTTTAGAAATTAGGCGAGTTAGCTGGTGTTAAACTAGAGTGCCTGTGAAATTAGCACCAATCACTTTAAATACGATCTGCAAGACCCAAAACTTGTAGAATCATTGACGCTAGGTTACCCTAAAATCTAGGATCAATCTCATTACCCCGCTGCTCTCGGGAGCATCTCGAAACTCCGTATCAGGTCTGGACCGCACGTCGGAAGTTTGATTAACACGAAGTTAAGGAATTAGGACCGCCTTGCTGGGCTTGACAACCATCTCGGAAATCAAATCCAGACAGTGTCCCACGGCTGTTCGCTTGAGTCCGGAGCGAGAGAGTGTGAAAACACTTGTTTTCTTTACAAAATAAATATTTTAAATAGTAATCTGGCATGTGTTGCTTGCGGATCAGTTTTAAGCAACCAGACCGTCAGAATTAGACCAAATTACACCCTCGGATCAGGAAAAATTTCATACACATTTACATGTACTCGGAATCTCCGATCGAGATCCGCTGACCGTTGAATTGAAATTGGTCCGCCACGCGTGATCTGGAATCCTGACCGAAACGAAAACTTAACTCCACCTAGATCCGGTGTCGGTGAGCTTAAGTCCGACCTTTGACTCAAGGAGGCCCGCCAGAAGTCCTCCGTTGAGCTGAAACAGGTCTGCTTTGGTTTTAACCTAAGTATACTTTGACCTGGAGTCTATTTCGATGAGTTTTTAGGCTATATAAGGACCTTAAACCCTCTCTCATTGCAGCCATACGAATTTGAGAGAAACCCTAGAGAGAGAAGAGAGAAAAGAGAGAGAAAGTGTGGAAGCAGTCGGAGAACCTCCCTGCCACTCTTCCCTGCCGCTATACGAGCTTCACCACTCCATTCTAATTACTTTTCCGGCGATTCCAGCTCCGTTTCTAGGTAAGAAATCCTAACCCTAATCTGTTTTGGGATAGTATAGGTTGTAGGTTATGAAATAGCTAACCTATTTCGTTCTATAGGTTACCAAACTGCCATATACGAAAGCTTAGCAAACCTATCGACTTCGTTACGATTCTACGACAAAAGGTGCGGACTTTAGGTGTATAGGTTATGGTTTTCAACGCTTTCAATGTCAGATAATGATAGATTCATGATCGGCATGCAATTGTACATGTACAAAGTGCTGTCTATTTTCTGTTTCGATTAAAGATGAAGAATATGAAATTTTACATACTCTAGGTATTTGTAGAAAGTACGGTATACGTACAAATTTTGGAAATGTGTTTGACATGATTAATTGTTGTATGAATATATTACATGTGGATAAATTACTTGTTTGGCGAAAGGACTCGCCCTAATACATGTTTTGCTTATATACACTATGTATGTTGAAATTGTGTATTCTAGAAAGTACCGTATGCGTATAAATTTTGGAAATGTATTTACCATGATTATTTGCTGTATGAATATATTATACATGGATTAAATACTTGCTTGGCGAAAGGATAGCCCTAATACATGTTTTGCTAACATACACCATGTATGTTGTAATAGTGTATTCTAAGTGTTTGTGAAAATGACTGAATGAGTATAAAATTCTCATTCGTGCTCGCCATGACTAATTGTCATGGATTTATGATTGTTGCATTGGCGATACCCCTTTGACGAAAGGATTTGCCCAAAATCACACCATGGCCTATATACACTACTTATATTAAAATGTGTGGCCCAAGTGTTTGTGGAAATGACTGAATGAATATGGAACTTGGAATCCTGCTTGCCATGATTATCCGTCGTGGCTGTATGCGTGTTACGATTGGGGCAACTCCCTAGTGAAAGGATTTGGCCTAATGCCTATGCGATCAACATATGTCATGTATGTTGAAGTATGTATTTTAAAGTGTTTGTTGAAATGTCTAAATGAGTAGTAGTTAGTAAATTGTAATGTTTAAGGGTGTTGAGATATGATTCTCAACTCCTTTAACTATGTGTATGATTTCCTTGGATAGCTGTGTGATTAGGAATTTAATATGTACAAACTCATGCTTGTGTTATGCTTCATCACATGCTCAAATGATTGTGTGATTTTATCTATGTGATGCATATGTTTAAATTCATGTTTACGTTGTATGATCCATCATGGGTGATGGGGGAGTGGAGCAACGAATGCGTGTAACAGCCCTGGCAGCCCTAAACGGATAATACCGGACCTTGATTGTATGAGTTAAATCTTGATCCACTACTGCTTTATCTATCTGCAATTGATTGTGTTTGGGGCTATGATTATAGTCCAGACAATCGGTACCAGAATTGAATTCGTGGCTGTGATTCATTTGCCACGTGAGATGTGTTCGACGAACTCGAGTCGTACTTCGGTTGGCGATAGTGGTTGGCCACACGAAGTGCTCATGCGCTTCATACCGTTCAACTTGATGTGCGCTCGAGCTAGTCGAGCTCGTCAAGTAACCTGATCTGTCTTATGTATGTTCACCATGTTTGGACGCTACTGCTTGAACCTAGGGTACCAAACTTACTAAAGAAATCCCCTCTAACCATGGTACCTCGATCCGCTAAGACTCATGAGCCGGGTATGGTGGTATGGGACACCGTGACCGAGCTATCGGCCTACGCTGGGGCCACGTGCCTCCCCGTAGTGACTAGTGAGCAACCAGACTCGTGAGCCGATTATGGTGGTATGGGACACTATATTCGTGTTGTTGGCCTACGTTGATAAGGTGATGGGGGAGCGGTGTAACCTTTATGCGTAACAGCCCTGACAGCCCTTTATAGTGACCTCAAGCATACTCTGAAATTGCGGTGAGCCTTAGAGTTTTGCCGCGGTGTATAGAGTATGAACTAGGCCTGTTTCTATATAGTGATGAATCGTTAAAGAGGTGATGGGGGAGTGGTGTAACCTTTGTGTGTAACAGACCTGGCAGCTTTTGCAGTGACCTAGAAAACACACCATCGTCTGAGATTAACTAGGACTGATGACCCTAGAATGGATCATGTTTGGGAATAATACAAGGGAGGTGCCTTAGTTTCCCAATCCTGCTGTTTGAAATGGACTAATAAATACTCGGTAATCATGCTCATCATGCATTGCATGTGCCTGGAAGATGTGGAGCACTGAGGGATGAAAGCATGCCGCGAACGTAAGATGTGTCGCACGAGGGAGGGTGTGGTGAGGGCATACATCATGACTGCATTCATACTTGCATTAATAAGAGTAGTTAGGAGTGCTTGATTTTACTGCTTTATCATTACTGCTTGACTGAATTGATAACATGTTAACCTATGCTTTATTGTTCCACTGAGTTGATCACTCACTCCCATGTTACAGGACGGTATTGTACACACCAACCAGATTTGTTGAGTTTCAGGTGATGGCGATGCTTATAAAGCAGAGCCGGACTATTGTGATGTGGAGGAGGAGTTCTCCTACATGTAGTTCTCTGTCAGGTTTATGAAAACCTGGTATTGTATTGACAGGGCTATGGTACTTGGGATAGAAGCCATTACACTTACACATTTGGTATATTTTGGAACTATACTTGTAATTATTTAACCTGGTAATGTTATCACACTCTGGAGACTCACCACAGTTTTTATATATTTTATATATCTATCACAGTCTTTCGCCTGCAATTTAATTGTCTCTGGAGTATGATATGCTGTTTTGGCTTAATCTCACTCATGTTCAATACACTAATGCAGACAACATTTAATCATCATTATCTATGTTGCATAAGTGATGTTCTGGAACTCGGGTGTTGAGTTATGCTCGACCCCTGATTTTTCAGGGTGTTACAAAACTGGAGGAGCTAGCGAATATTTTTGGCCTTTTGCCATTGCTCCTGCAACCACGAAGAATGAAGGCCTAATAGTGTCTGCTTGATCGGGATCAGGGAATATCACTAAGCTTAACCAGTAGGCAAGAAAGGCATCTAATTCACAAGAAGGACTGTATTCTGTAGAATGTTCTATTTTCTTACGAATGTCCTTGAGTTCTGAATGGTTATGTCCTGCAAAGCTAGCAAGACATAGATGCAATACTTCAGCAGAATTGTTCAAAAAAAATGAGATTAAAAAATAGAAGTTAAGAGGAAAAGGGTATACTGCAATTTTTGAAAAAAGTGAGCCAACCATTTAAGAGAAGTGATGCGATCAGGATGAGGGAAGGCGGCCAGTGCACTGAAAAGTTCAAGGGTAGTTTTAAAATTTTTGGATATACCTCCTCCCACAGATGCTAGAGCGAGCTCTTCATTAAATGGTATATATGCGTCAAAGATATCGCCCATGATGGGAAGACCTGCTATACAAATAAATCCCATAAAGTGATGCTCATTTCACCTAGGGGAAGATGAAATGAATTGGTGATGGGAGACCAATGATTAAGAAAGCATCTGAGGATAGTAGCATCCGCGTGAAAGTGTTTTGATGTGGCTACGATTGCATCAAAAAGTGTAATCTATTCCAATGTGGCGGTATGTTTTCGGACGACAGCACGAGCCCAGGCACTGTAAAAATCATGGATAGGCAATAGTCCTGCGACTGTGAATCTCCTTGTGCTCCAAGACAATTTCTCAAGAAGGAAGAGTTGTTGAGCTGTTTCGAAATAGTGGGAAGGGGAAGGTTGCTGAGGATCATCGTGCGAAGGCAAAAAATCTCATCTTGTGAATTCTACCCACTCTTTGACAGAGCCCATTTTCTCCCAAATATCCTGTCAGAATTCTCGGTTCTCTCATGACCCAGTCATTCAGTGAGATAAAGATATTTTGTTGCCCAAAGGGTTCGCTGCGTTAAATCGACCAATGACACGATAAATTGATAGGAATAATGGTTTGACTGCTAATGAATGGGTGATGGAGATCCAAAGTGTCTTCATTTATCTCCACGTGCTTCCAAGAATAAGGAAGAGGTTGTTTCAACCCAAAAGGGGATGTACGATTCTTTCTTCTAGAAGAGGAAGCTTAAGCACAGGACATAATAGAAAAAGGGACTTGTACTTGAAGAAAAGTTCGAAAAGTTGGAAAATTTCACTAAGTCCTGGTTGCGCGGACCCGCGCAACCAAAGTCAGTTGCGTGGGTCAGCACACGGGCCAAAAGGCTTTGTGCGAACAAAGAGTTGTTGCGCTGGTTCGTGCAAGCGAAGTTCGTTGCACGGGGGAGAATCGCTAAAATAAAGGTTTGCTACGAATTGAAGGGAAGTACAAAATGAGAGAAAATTAGGGTATTTATACTGTATAGGGTCGAGTACAGTACGTAAATTTTAGACTGCGCAAATTCACGTAAACCTCGCCAGGGTGAGCATTTTTTATCCTTTTTCTTTGATTTTGAGGAAACAAAGAAAGGATCAAGGGGGCATCTGTTGAGGCATAAAAAATGATGAAATGATTGAAGTAAAAGAAGATTGGAAAGTAAGACAGTAGAAAGGAAAATGAAAGGAAAAAAGAGAAGTGTCTTTGAGGGTGTTTGTGCGAGTCTGCACAATCCAAAGATCAGTTACGCGGGTTCACACAATTGGTTCAAGGACTGATTCTTTGATAAAAGACCTGAACCATTGAAATGTGGGTCTCACAACACCAAATTCGAGGTTCCCACATGCAAGGGCCTATAAATACCCCCTCCCCTCCTTCATTTGGACGGATTGAAAATTTTGGAGAGGAAGCACAACGAGGAGGAAGACTGAAGGTAGGAAAGGAAGTTCCTATGGTTTGCATGGGTCCGCGCAATCGATATTTGTTGCGCTGGTCCATGCAACCAGACTGCTCTGCAGTCTGTGAGCTAAGGGGCCGACATACTGCTGAAATGGCTAGACTCCAGATTTCTTCTATTCAAGCTTCAAGAGGAGAAACCAGTAGAAGAGATCTATGTCATACTCCTCTTAAAGAGATGATCAAATCATAAGACAAAATGCTACCAGATTTGATATCTGATCTGGATATTTGAACTTTATCAATTTGTACATTCTAAATAATCTATCTTAGAATCAAGGGATGTTTGAGGATGTAAATGAACTCAGTATTAATAAGTTATGATGATTGTCTCTAAATACTCTCTCTTTGTTATATTTGAATAAGATAATATCCCAAATCCAATACATTTGTTTCTTGTTCGAAACAATCCCAGCCATAGACTGCATGTTGTGGGACTATAGATTCCAAGTAGAGAAGAATCTCTAGCAGCCATTGTTACGCCCCAAACTCGGTAACCAGACTCACAAGGAACCGATGGCTGGTTCTGACTGCAACAGCCTCCGTAGTACCCCATTCTCAACTCCTAAGGCAGGTTCCGATCCTGGGATCCTACAAGGAGGATTTTTATAACAGTATAATCATTACCAATATAAGCACACCCAAGATCACAGCAAGTACATCTGGAAGTAACAAAGGATACACATCACAAAATCCACTAAGAATTTGAACTTTTACAAGCTTACATCAGGTCCGAAAGGACATACATAAGATAATAGGAAAAGAGAGAAAAGAGTCAGCAACACTGGAGTCCTCAAGCTCAACTCTACTCCACGCTCTACTGCTACGACGCCTGCCTAGGATCTCCTGCACGCATCAATCGTGCATAAGCTTATAGAAAGCTTAGAGGGTGGTGACGGTGTGTGACAATGGTGCTCAGAAGAAGATAGAGAATGCAGAAGGGAGTCATGATCAATACCAATACCACTAGCCTTACCAAGGCTATCATGAATGCAAGAAACTATACCAAGGCAGTACGATAATGCAGGAAGCCATACCAAGGCTATATAATGCAATGAGTACTGTAATGGGATGAGTACTGTAATGCAATGAGTACTGTAATGCAATATGAGTACTGTAATGTGATGAGTACTGGGCACCATGCCAAGGCGATGCAATATGAGGCTTACACAGCCGATGCAAATGCAATACAAAGTAATGTCAGTGCTCATATCCAATCCACATATCAAGTACATTTCCATCATAAGGAAATCACCGGCGTCCATTACACTACTGGATGACTGCCGCTCTACAGACCCCGCACAGTCAAACGAGCGTAAGAGACCTCACTACCCGCCTATGGACAACCAATCACCAGCAAGGCCTGACGGTAGCGGACCCATTCACGAGCTGGTCAGACTCAGCCTAGTGATGCCTCCTTACATCAGACGAGTAAGGCCACACCCCTATCGAACTGACTACACGACAGTGGGAGTCGCGGCCTAATGGTATAAGGCCCTCATGCGCTCATATATTCCACCCGGTCACGGCGCTGGAGCAGATTCTTGGTACCATGGAAGTTTTGGGAATTTCACCCATGGGCATCCTATGCACCCGATATGCTCAAGTAACATTTCCGGTGTCCAAACATGGCCATCCACGATATATCTGTGGAGGCTACAACCCTGATGAAGCAAGGGCAAAAATGCTCATATGTTATGCAATGTCAAATGCATGAATCACACAATCAACTATGCATCAATTCCAAGCATCCAACGTGCTCAAGAAGGAATACTACGTCCCTCGGGAATGCAACATGCAATGCCCAATGGCACAATCATAACCACACACATAGTGTCATCCAAGCATACAATGATGCACATGGGCCATGAAGATGGGTCTAAACGCATTATGCGGCGATATACAAAGTAGTACACTCCTCCTATCCAAGAAAGGACCAAGACTAGGTATTTAGACAATATCCATAAGGAATCCCACCTCTAGTGGGGGCCCATTTACCTGGGGTAGCCCACAAGACTAAGCATACAACTACATGTCTAAGCAGCACAGAAGTGAGTCTAGCAAAAGTTTAAGATGAGCATCTAATGACATTTAGATACAAACGGCCTATAAGAGTCCATAATGGGGACATTTAACCATCATTCCCAAAGAGGCATCTCAACCACGAACTATATGGATACAAGGCCCAAGGCCCTACATTCAAGATAAGAACACAGGTAACCAGATACATACATTCCTCATAATAGGCCATAAAAAGATATAACACCACTTTTAACAACATAGGCCCCAAGAGAGAAAATTAAGGCCCAAGGCTCAATTCCCAATGGCCATAGAATCCATGCATTAAGTTGGACTTGGTGGGCAGCCTGCATACACAATATACGGCCCAAAATAAGTTTAAGTTTGGATGATGAAATGGGCCCAACTACATTAGCCCAAGAACTAGCAATTTAAGTGGGCAACCAAGAGCCCAATACTATCCTTATCTTAGCCCACAAGTCCATCAAAATGGTGGAAGCTGGCCCAATATATGGTTGGGCCAATCTGGGATGTCCCAACCCACTCTAGGCTCATGGGATGCCCCAAAAATCTGGTCTAAGATGGGGTCCTCATGTGATCACTAAAGGTGACCCAAAAGAATGCACTGATTAAGCTCAAAGATTATAAGAAAACACAAGCATGCAACACGTACACAAGTTCTCAATATGGTGGGTCCCATGTCCAATAAAGTTTCAACCATAACAATGTACATTTGAGGCCCCTTGGCCCACTCAGCTTCTTGGGCCTGCTAAAGCCGAGAAATTAGTCAATTAAGTGGGAATGATCTCATGAAGGCCAACAATATTCACAGGGGGCCCCACCAGATGGAGGGTGTGTATACATCAAGAAAAGATCAAGTGGGCCTACTACTGGAATGTGAATCCAGCAGCAACCCAAGGTAGAGAGTACTTCCATAATCGGGCGATCTAAGGCTTGAACGGTCAGGACCAATCATGTGTTAAGATAGTTTCCACATATATACACATTGAGCCTTAAACAAATGGCTAGGGTCTATGGTGGGCCTTTAACCATCCATAGAGAAACCTATGAGCTACCTTAAGATCACCCAGGAGGACATCCAACCTCAACTGGTTTCCAAGAGGTAGCCCGCCACTACTCATATAATGTAAGGTTTAAAGCCCAAGCAATGCATGGCCTAATGGGCCATACACCAAACCCAACTCATAGACCATATAGTGGGCCCTCAAGTAAGGTTTGGGCCTAACCACAAAGGTCATAATTCCACATGTTGTGGTGGGCTTCATGGGCAGCCCAGTAATTCATTTACATGGGCAAGTTTCACATTTAACACAAGTGAGTTAGGCCTCACTTTTGGCCCAAATACAGGGTCAGTTTAATGGGCAACTAAGGGCCCAACTTCTTGTGTATTATTGCCCCTAAGCCCATCACAATAGATAGGAGACTATAGGCCCAAGATCAATGGGCCTATCCAAAATAACTGAGTCCACAAGTCCTACTTGCTAACACAAACATGCATATACTATATCACATAATAGGCCCTAAAGAAATGGCCCAAAATAAAAGTAATCCAATTCATACATTATGGTGGACTTGAGGGCAGCCCATAAGTCCAAGAATACACATGGGCAAGGCCTATACTGATCACAGTGTGGGCCTTGCACACCAACCCAAAGACTTAACAAGACCCTCCACAATATACATTTACGTGGGCCTTGCAAGTCAGCCCACAATTAAGCATTTTATGAGGGCATCAAGGCTAATAAATACATATGATCTGCTTGTAGACGGTCCATTAGGCCCATGAATCAATAAGGTCAGCCCTTGCACAATCTTGGGCTCAAGGGATAGGTTTCAAGCCCATTGGGCCTATAAAACTATCAAAAATTCTGGTTAAGGCTAGCCCGCAAACCACCACAAAGGTGGCCCTCAAGGGGCACTAATTAAGCCCAAAATGTCTAAGGAATGAGGGCAAAGAGTGTGTGCAACAATCTCTTAAATCCAGTGGGCCACCACGGCTCTAAAAGATCCACATGCACAAATTTGGGCCCCTTACTGGAATTCCAGCCCACCCACTTCCTGGGCCTGCTGGAGTCCAGAAATTTATTTAGTTTAAATGGGTTACTGAACCATGGTGACCTACATATATCACAGTGGGTCCCACCAGATGAGAAGGGGGATATACAACACTTACTTCAAGTGGGTCATGCCGTTAGAATGCAGGCCCAGTAGCCCAAGGTAGGGGCATCCCATGGTGGTTAGTCATATGGGCCTGGGTATTTGACCCAAAACTGATCCAAATTGCAGGCCACACCACGATCGGTACAGAGGCCCGATGACCCTAAATATTTGTAGGGTGGTCCTTCCATAGGTGGTCTATAACTCCAAAAATTTTCAGAATTTTTGGACAGCTATAAATATTTTAATTAATTTAAATAAAACGGTCTGTCCAGAAAATCGGACTGACCTGGACGTCCCAACATGGTGGACCAGTCCGGGCCATGCCACGATGTACACAGGGGTCTATTAGACCTAAAATTTGGTAGGTATATCCCACCATTAGTGGACCACCTCTCTTTAAATTTTCATAATTTTTGGATACTCAAAAGTATTTTAATAAATTCAGGAGTTACAATGTATCCAGGGTGGAATGTTGCTGGAAATAACCGTACAGAATTTGGACCATCCAAATGGGTGGGTTCTGGGCCTCCAAAATTCCTGAAATTTGGACCCAAGGTCCCTTATTAAGCCTACAATAAGGTGGGTCCCGGAAATATGGCCCTCCTTCTGAGAAAATATTTTTTTAAAATTTATTTTTATGAAACTATGCTGCTCGACTGCACAGCAGAAATTTCTGGCAGCCCACTATATTGGCATACCCTTTTGGATGCCCAAATGGGGTCCATTGGCCCTAACATTTTGCAGGTAAGTCTTACCATGGGTGGGACACCTCTCTGTAAAAGTTTAGAATTTTTGGGATAGTAGAAGTATTTTATTTGACTCCTACAATTTATGGACAACAAGGTATTTCTGAAACAATGTTGCTGCTAAAACAATGCTGCTGCCCCTGATTTGTGCACCCCATTAGAGCGGGCCCAGGTCTGCCAAATTTTAAGAAAATGTAGGACCAAAATTCCTACACAATTATACAACAAGGTGGGGTCCACAAAGGTGGCCCACCATTTCAGAAACAGACTAATAATTATGTTTGTACAGCAAGCAGGGTTGCTAGACAGTCCAGAAAATGTGGACTATCCACCCTCCTTGGCCCACTCTTTTGGGTGATCAAACAGGGACGGATGAAGGTGAAATTAAACATACTTCTAGGTGGGGTCCACACCTCCAGAAATAATCAAATATTGGAGGTAAAACATCCTCTAAATAAATCCATAATATGTGCCAAAAATAACCCAAAAATAGTCCAGAATTTTTCTGGACAGCATGGTATGTCTGAAAATAACTGAACATAACTACTGATTAAATGAGAAAATACCCTACAAAATTTGTGTTAAGATCCACCTTAGTGGGCCCCACAAACATCCAAGCCATACCTTCTTTATGAAACCCATTACATGTGCCCAAATGAAGCAAATAGAGTGTCAACGTCTAAGGAATGGACAACCATAGATGTCCACTTTGCTTGGACGGTCTGGATATTCCGGGGCCACTAAGTGGGCCACACACATCAGGAAATTAAGAATAGAATAATGGAAAATAAAAATAATCCAGCCACAAGAGAGGAAAATGACATGCATCAAAAGAAAATGCCATGATGGGGTCCATGGAGAATGGCCCCATCCATGGATCATGATGCAAGGAAAAAGGGCCATTTGCCTCAACCATGGAGACATGAGGGACCTCCATCACCACTTGATGGGTCCCACAAGCTCCTAAGAAAGAAATGAAGAAGGATCTAAGAGCACCCACCTAGATCAACCTTGAAACTTACATCACCATCATCTAGAGGCTCCAAGCAACATGGATCAATGGATAAGATCAAGTGAGAAGGGGTAGATGAGGTGGTATTTTAGGGAGAAGGGGCTGGAATGGAGGGAAGATGGGCTGGAGAAATGGAGGAAAATTGCTAGGGAAGAAGAGAAGAGAGAGAGAAATGAGAGGGAAAGAGAGAGAGAGAGAGAGAGAGAGAGAGAGAGGAGAGACTTTTAAGACTTGTAATGATGGCTCTCTCTCTCTCCTAGGCAATGATGGTGGCCTATGGTGATATTAACAAGGCTTAGGGTAATAGCCTTTCTAGAAATCTCAGCCTAGGGTGAAATGATGGCATGGGAAAACGTGCAACTCATGGTGGGGTCCACCAATCATGCAATCAATGGCCCATATCGATCAATGCTCATAACTTGAGATGTACATATCGGATTAACGCACGGGACGCGGCGACGGAATCGCAGCGACGAGGCGGAACAATGGCATAGGTCTCGGGTCTATGTGACAGAACTCAAGGATGATGCAAACACTACCCGATGGTCGCGGGTCACCGAAATTTGACTAGTAGAACCGCGAGACCAAAATGAACGAGATGCATAGTCACACACGCACATGCACACATGCGAACTCAGGTCGAGTCTCACAATCCTCCCCACCAACAAAGAAATTTCATCCTCGAAATTAACAACACTGAGACATCAAAAAGCATAACATCATATATATATATATATATATATATATATATATATATATCACAATCATCAATGACAAGAGGAGGCAATACAAGCAATCAATCATTGAACAGATAGGGATAACGCTCCCTAATCTCAGCAAACCTGCGATGAAATCCTTCAATACACTCTCCTACTTTCACTTTGGGACACTCAACGGCTGCAAGGGACTAGGGGGGTCTCAGAGGATCGGGCTTGACACGCTGACAAGCGTCACACTCAGCCATAAAACTAGCAATCTGGCCTACCATCCCTAACCAGGAATACTGCCTTGACAACAAAACAAGCTCGACATCGGCAATACAAAACTATTCAACGGGCAAGAGTATCTCACCAACCAAAATGGAACACGATAATATTATCGGCCTAACACAGCGATCTTTCCAAAAATGTCGATACTGACAATCCCTTACGATAGACTCTAATAGCAATCTAAGTGAACAAAAGCCCTTGGATACAAAAAGGGTGCGATGCACAAAAACACAAGACTTACTTACGGAGACAAGGAGAATACCCATAACAACTCCCCTAATAACTAAGGGTCCTGATGAGTCGTGCAAAATCAAACCTGAGGTGGCTGGGGAGGTGTCTGTCTACTCTGCATTTGTTGTCTCTGCTGCTACTGCGGTCGCTGCGAAGGTCCATCCTGCTGATGGGGACACTCGCGCCTACGGTGTCCCGTCTGCCCACATCCATAACAAATGCCAGTAAACGGCCTAGAAGAAGAAAATGCTATATGCGATGCTGATGCTCTGGCGGCTCGATAGGCTACGCACCTCTGCCGCTGTCGACGCTGTCGGAAGCTACCGGAGGGGGTCTCCCTAATCCGGCCTCTCCTCTGATCACGAACCCTCTGCGAACTGGTCCACTCGGCCTCGCCCTGAAGTAGAAATATCACAAACGGAGCACGCTGCAGAGTCGAATCTCGCAAAAGGGGACTCGCACGCTCCTGTTCCGCCCATCCGGGCGCCTCAAGAACAGGATGACGGGTCTGAAGAACATCAGTGACGACCTGCATCAACTGCTGGAGATGCTCAGCTCCTACAGGAATCGCCAGATAAGCAGGGGTAGAACTGGCCTCTGGCGGAGGCACAACTAAGGCGCGATCCTCAGGAATAGGTACGACAGGCTCCAGAGGGGAAACATGAATCTCAGATGGTGGAGCAAAAGTCACTCGGATCGCTGGAGCGGAATGAGAACCATGCCCATGGGCACCACGACTACAGGCGTCACAATCATGGCCACCTCGACTAGACGGCATGGTCTACAGAAAGAACAAAGGTGATGAACATCTAGGAATTAGAATCCTTGAAGGCTCAACCGGAATGAAGGAAACGCACTCGGGACACTACTTGTCCTAAGCTCATAGCAGATATGTGATACTATCCCAAGTCATCCCAAAATTACTTGTTATGCTCTGATACCAACTCCTGTCATGCCCCAAACTCGGTAACCGGACTCACAAGGAACCTGATGGCCGGTTCTGACCGCAACAGCCTCCGTAATACCCCATTCTCGGCTCCTAAGGCAGGTTCCGATCCTGGGATCCTACAAGGAGGATTTTCATAACAGTATAATCATTACCAATATGAGCACACCCAAGATCACAGCAAGTACATCTGGAAGTAACAAAGGATACACATCACAAAATTCACTAAGAATTTGAACTTTTACAAGCTTACATCAGGTCCGAAAGGACATACATAAGATAATGGGAAAAGAGAGAAAAGAGTCAGCAACACTGGAGTCCTCAAGCTCAACTCTACTCCACGCTCTGCTGCTACGACGCCTGCCTAGGATCTCCTGCACGCATCTATCGTGCATAAGCTTATAGAAAGCTTAAAGGGTGGTGAAGGTGTGTGACAATGGTGCTCAGAAGAAGATAGAGAATGCAGAAGGGAGTCATGATCAATACCAATACCACTAGCCTTACCAAGGCTATCATGAATGCAATAAACTATACCAAGGCAGTACAATAATGCAGGAAGCCATACCAAGGCTATATAATGCAATGAGTACTGTAATGGGATGAGTACTGTAATGCAATGAGTACTGTAATGCAATATGAGTACTGTAATGTGATACTAGGCACCATGCCAAGGCGATGCAATATGAGGCTTACACAGCCGATGCAAATGCAATGCGAAGTAATGTCAGTGCTCATATCCAATCCACATATCAAGTACATTTTCATCATAAGGAAATCACCGGGGTCCATTACACTACTGGATGACTGCCGCTCTACAGACCCCGCACAGTCAAACGAGCGTAAGAGACCTCACTACCCGCCTGTGGACAACCAATCACCAGCAAGGCCTGACGGTAGCGGACCCATTCACGAGCTGGTCAGACTCAGCCTAGCAATGCCCCCTTACATCAGGCGAGTAAGGCCACACCCCTATCCAACCGACTACACGACAGTGGGAGTCGCGGCCTAACGGTATAAGGCCCTCGTGCGCTCATATATTCCACCCGGTCACGGCGCTGGAGCAGATCCTTGGTACCATGGAAGTTTTGGGAATTTCACCCATGGGCATCCTATGCACCCGGTATGCTCAAGTAACATTTCCGGTGTCCAAACATGGTCATCCACAATATATCTGTGGAGGCTACAACCCTGATGAAGCAAGGGCAAATGCTCATATGTTATGCAATGTCAGATGCATGAATCACACAATCAACTATGCATCAATTCCAAGCATCCAACGTGCTCAAGAGGGAATACTACGTCCCTCGGGAATGCAACATGCAATGCCCAATGACACAATCATAACCACACACATAGTGTCATCCAAGCATACAATGATGCACATGAGCCATGAAGATGGGTCTAGACGCATTATGCGGCGATATACAAAGTAGTACACTCCTCCTATCCAAGAAGGGACCAAGACTAAGTATTTAGACAATATCCACAAGGAATCCCACCTCTAGTGGGGGCCCATTTACCTGGGATAGCCCACAAGACTAAGCATACAACTACATGTCTAAGCAACACAGAAGTGAGTCTAGCAAGAGTTTAAGATGAGCATCTAATGACATTTAGATACAAACGGGCCTATAGGGGTCCATAATGGGGACATTTAACCACCATTCCCCAAGAGGCATCTCAACCACGAACTATATGGATACAAGGCCCAAGGCCCTACATTCAAGATAAGAACACAGGTAACCACATACATACATTCCTCATAATAGGCCATAAAAAGATATAACACCACTTTTAACAACATGGGCCCCAAGAGAGAAATTAAGGCCCAAGGCTCAATTCCCAATGGCCATAGAATCCATGCATTAAGTTGGACTTGGTGGGCAGCCCGCATACACAATATACGGCCCAAAATAAGTTTAAGTTTGGATGATGAAATGGGCCCAACTACATTAGCCCAAGAACTAGCAATTTAAGTGGGCAACCAAGAGCCCAATACTATCCTTATCTTAGCCCACAAGTCCATCAAAATGGTGGAAGCTGGCCCAATATATGGTTGGGCCAAGCTGGGACGTCCCAACCCACTCTAGGCTCATGGGATGCCCCAAAAATCTGATCTAAGATGGGGTCCTCATGTGATCACTAAAGGTGACCCAAAAGAATGCACTGATTAAGCCCAAAGATTATAAGAAAACACAAGCATGCAATACGTACACAAGTTCTCAATATGGTGGGTCCCATGTCCAATAAAGTTTCAACCATAACAATGTACATTTGAGTCCCCTTGATAAACGTTCGGCCCACTCAGCTTCTTGGGCCTGCTAAAGCCCAGAAATTAGTCAAATAAGTGGGAATGATCTCATGAAGGCCAACAATATTCACAGGGGGCCCCACCAGATGGAGGGTGTGTATACATCAAGAAAAGATCAAGTGGGCCTGCTACTGGAATGTGAATCCAGCAGCAACCCAAGGTAGAGAGTGCTTCCATAATCGGGCGATCCAAGGCTTGAACGGCCTGGACCAATCATGCGTTAAGATAGGTTCCACATACATACACATTGAGCCTTAAACAAATGGCCTAGGGTCTATGGTGGGCCTTTAACCATCCATAGAGAAACCTATGGGCCTACCTTAGGATCACCCAGGAGGACATCCAACCTCAACTGGTTTCCAAAAGGTAGCCCGCCACTACTCATATAATGTAAGGTCTAAAGCCCAAGCAATGCATGGCCTAATGGGCCATACACCAAGCCCAACTCATAGGCCATATAGTGGGCCCTCAAGTAAGGTTTGGGCCCAACCACAAAGGTCATAATTCCACATGTTGTGGTGAGCTTCATGGGCAGCCCAGTAATTCATTTACATGGGCAAGTTTCACATTTAACACAAGTGAGTTGGGCCTCACTTTTGGCCCAAGTACAGGGTCAGTTTAGTGGGCAGCCAAGGGCCCAACTTCTTGTGTATTATTGCCCCTAAGCCCATCACAATAGATAGGAGACTATAGGCCTGAGATCAATGGGCCTATCCAAAAGAACTGAGTCCACAAGGCCTACTTGCTAACACAAACATGCATATACTATATCACATAATGGGCCCTAAAGAAATGGCCCAAAATAAAAGTCATCCAATTCATACATTATGGTGGACTTGAGGGCAGCCCATAAGTCCAAGAATACACATGGGCAAGGCCTATACTGATCACAGTGTGGGCCTTGCACACCAGCCCAAAGACTTAGCAAGGCCCTCCACAATATACATTTACGTGGGCCTTGCAAGTCAGCCCACAATTAAGCATTTTATGAGGGCATCAAGGCTAATAAATACACATGATCAGCTTGTAGACGGTCCATTAGGCCCATGAATCAATAAGGTCAGCCCTTGCACAATCTTGGGCTCAAGGGATAGGTTTCAAGCCCATTGGGCCTATAAAACTATCAAAAATTCTGGTTAAGGCTAGCCCACAAACCACCACAAAGGTGGGCCTCAAGAGGCACTAATTAAGCCCAAAATGTCTAAGGAAGGAGAGCAAAGAGTGTGTGCAACACTCCCTTAAATCTGATGGGCCGCCACGGCTCCAAAAGATCAACTATGCACAAATTTGGGCCCCTTGCTGGAATTTCAGCCCACCCACTTCCTGGGCCTGCTGGAGTCCAGAAATTTATTTAATTTAAATGGGTTACTGACCCATGGTGACCCACACATATCACAGTGGGTCCCACCAGATAAGAAGGGCGATATACAACACTTACTTCAAGTGGGCCATGCCGTTAGAATGCAGGCCCAGCAGCCCAAGGTAGAGGCATCCCATGGTGGTTAGTCATATGGGCCTGGGTATTTGGCCCAAAACTGACCCAATTTACAGGTCATACCACGGTCAGTCCAGGGGCCTGATGGCCTTGAAAATTTGCAGGATGGTCCATCCATAGGTGGACCACAACCCCACAAAATTTCAGAATTTTTGGACATCTAGAAATAATTTAATTAATTTGAATGAAACAAGCTGTCCAGAAAATCAGACTGGCCTGGACGTCCCAACGTGGTGGGCCAGTACGGGCCTTGCCACGATGTGCACAAGAGTCCATTGGCCCTGAAATTTTGTAGGTGGGTCTCACCATAAGTGGACCACCTCCCTGTAAATTTTCATAATTTTTGGATACTCAGAAGTATTTTAATAAATTCAGGAGTTATAATGTATCCAGGGTGGAATGTTGCTGGAAATAACCGTACAGAATTTGGACCATCCAAATGGGTGGGTTCTGGGCCTCCAAAATTCTTAAAATTTGGACCCAAGGTCTCTCATCAAGCCTACAACAAGGTGGGACCTAGAAATATGCCCACCTTCTAAGAAAATATTTTTAAAAATTTATTTTTATGGAACTATGCTGCTGGACTGCATAGCAGAAATTTCTGGCAACTCACTATATTGGCCCACCCTTTTGGATGCCCAAATGGGGTCCATTGGCCCTAAAATTTTGCAGGTAGGTCCTACCATGGGTGGGACACCTCTCTGCAAAATTTTAAATTTTTGGATAGTAAAAGTATTTTATTTAACTCCTACAATTTATGGACAGCAAGGTATTTCAAAAAAATTATGCTGCTGAAATAATGCTGCTGCCCCTGATTTGTGCACCCCATTAAAGCGGGCCCAGGTCTGCCAAATTTTAAGAAAATGTAAGACCAACATCCCTACACAAGTATACAACAAGGTGGGGTCCACAAAGGTGGTCCACCATTTTAGAAACAAAATGATAATTATGTTTGTACAGCAAGCAGGGTTGTTAGACAGTCCAGAAAATTTGGACTATCCACCCTCCTTGGCCCACTCTTTTGGGTGATCAAACAGGGACGGATGAAGGTGAAATTCAACATACTTCTAGGTGGGGTCCACACCTTCAGAAATAATCAAATATTAGAGGTAAAACATCCTCTAAATCAATCCATAATATGTGCCAAAATAAACCCAAAAACAGTCCAGAATTTTTCTGGACAGCATGGTATGTCTGAAAATAACTGAATATAACTACTGATTAAATGAGAAAATACCCCACAAAATTTGTGTTAAGATCCACCTTAGTGGGCCCCACAAACATCCAGGCCATACCCCCTTCATGAAACCCATTGCATGTGCCCAAAATGGAACAAATAGAGTGTCAACGTCCAAGGAATGGACAACCATAGACGTCCACTTTGCTTGGACGGTCTGGATATTCCGGGGCCACTAAGTGGGCCACACACATCAGGAAATCAAGAATAGAATAATGGAAAATAAAAATAATCCAGCCACAAGAGAGGAAAATGACATGCATCAAAAGGAAAATGCCATGATGGGGTCCATGGAGAATGGCCCCATCCATGGATCATGCATGCAAGGAAAAAGGGCCATTGGCCTCAACCATGGAGACATGAGGGACCTCCATCACCACTTGATGGGTCCCACAAGCTCCTAAGAAAGAAATGAAGAAGGATCTAAGAGCACCCACCTAGATCAACCTTGAAACTTACATCACCATCATCTAGAGGCTCCAAGCAACATGGATCAATGGATAAGATCAAGTGAGAAGGGGTAGATGAGGAGGTATTTTAGGGAGAAGGGGCTGGAATGGAGGGAAGATGGGCTGGAGAAATGGAGGAAAATTGCTAGGGAAGAAGAGAAGAGAGAGAGAAATGAGAGGGAAAGAGAGAGAGAGAGAGAGAGAGAGAGAGAGAGACTTTTAAGACTTGTAATGATGGCTCTCTCTCTCCTAGGCAATGATGGTGGCCTATGGTGATATTAACAAGGCTTAGGGTAATAGCCTTTCTAGAAATCTCAGCCTAGGGTGAAATGATGGCATGGGAAACGTGCAACCCATGGTGGGGTCCACCAATCATGCAATCAATGGCCCATATCGATCAATGCTCATAACTTGAGATGTACATATCGGATTAACGCACGGGACGCGGCGACGGAATCGCAGCGACGAGGCGGACACAATGGCATAGGTCTCGGGTCAATCTGAGTCGGGTCTATGTGACCGAACTCAAGGATGACGCAAACACTACCCGATGGTCGCGGGTCACCGAAATTTGACTAGTAGAACCGCGAGACCAAAATGAATGAGATGCATACTCACACACGCACATGCACACATGCGAACTCAGGTCGGGTCTCACAATCCTCCCCACCAACAAAGAAATTTCGTCCTCGAAATTAACAACACTGAGACATCAAAAAGCACAACATCATATATATATATATATATATATCACAATCATCAATGACAAGAGGAGGCAATACAAGCAATCAATCATTGAACAGATAGGGATAACGCTCCCTAATCTCAGCAAACCTGTGATGAAATCCATCAATATGTGCTCCCACTTCCACTCTGGGACACTCAACGGCTGCAAGGGACTAGGAGGGTCTCAGATGATCGGCCTAGACTCGCTGACAAGCGTCACACTCGGCCATAAAACTAGCAATCTGGACTACCATCCCAACCAGGAATACTGCCTTGACAACAAAACAAGCCCGACATCGGCAACACAAAACTATTTAGTGGGCAAGAACATCTCACCAACCAAGACGGAACACGATAATATCATTGGTCTAACACAACGATCTTCTCAAAAATGTCGATACTAACAATCCTTTACGGCAGACTCTAATGGCAATCTGAGTGAACAAAAGCCCTTATATACAAAAAGGGTGCGATTCACTAAAACACAAGACTTACTTACGGAGACAAGGAGAATACCCATAACAACTCCTCTAATAACTAAGGGTCCTGATGAGTCGCGCAAAATCAAGTCTGAGGTGGCTGGGGAGGTGTCTATCTCCTCTGCATCTGCTGTCTCTGCTGCTACTGCGGTCGCTGCGAAGGTCTATCCTGCTGATGGGGACACTCGCGCCTACGGTGTCCCGTCTGCCCACATCCATAACAAATGCCAGTAAACGGCCTAGAAGAAGAAGATGCTATATGCGATGCTGATGCTCTGGCGGCTCGATAGGCTACGCACCTCTGCCGCTGTCGACGCTGTCGGGAGCTACCGGAGGGGGTCTCCCTAATCCGGCCTCTCTTCTGATCACAAACCCTCTGTGAACTGGTCCACTCAGCCTCGCCCTGAAGTAGAAATATCGCTAATGGAGCACGCTACAGAGTCGAATCTCGCAAAAGGGGACTCGCACACTCCTGTTCCGCCCATCTGGGCGCCTCAAGAACAGGATGACGGGTCTGAAGAACATCAGTGACGACCTTCATCAACTGCTGGAGATGCTCAGCTCCTACAGGAATCGCCAGATAAGCAGGGGTAGAACTGGCCTCTGGCGGAGGCACAGGTAAGGCGCGATCCTCAGGAATAGGTACGACAGGCTCCAGAGGGGAAACATGAATCTCAGATGGTGGAGCAAAAGTTACTCGGATCGTTGGAGCGGAATGAGAACCATGCCCATGGGCACCACGACTACAGGCTTCACAATCATGGCCACCTCGACTAGACGGCATGGTCTACAGAAAGAACAAAGGTGATGGACACCTAGGAATTAGAATCCTTGAAGGCTCAACCGGAACAAAGGAAACACACTCGGGACACTACTTGTCCTAAGCTCACAGCAGATATGTGATACTATCCCAAGTTATTTCAAAATTATTTTCTATGCTCTGATACCAACTCCTGTCACGCCCCAAACTCGGTAACCGGACTCACAAGGAACCCGATGGCCGGTTCTGACCGCAACAGCCTCCGTAGTACCCCATTCTCGGCTCCTGAGGCAGGTTCCGATCCTGGGATCCTACAAGGAGGATTTTCATAACAGTATAATCATTACCAATATGAGCACACCCAAGATCACAGCAAGTACATCTGGAAGTAACAAAGGATATACATCACAAAATCCACTAAGAATTTGAACTTTTATAAGCTTACATCAGGTCCGAAAGGACATACATAAGATAATGGAAAAGAGAGAAAAGAGTCAGCAACACTGGAGTCCTCAAGCTTAACTCTATTCCACGCTCTGCTGCTACGTCGCCTGCCTAGGATCTCCTGCACGCATCAATCGTGCATAAGCTTATAGAAAGCTTAGAGGGTGGTGAAGGTGTGTGACAATGGTGCTCAGAAGAAGATAGAGAATGCAGAAGGGAGTCATGATCAATACCAATACCACTAGCCTTACCAAGGCTATCATGAATGCAAGAAACTATACCAAGGCAATACGATAATGCAGGAAGCCATACCAAGGCTATATAACGTAATGAGTACTGTAATGCAATATGAGTACTGTAATGCAATGGAGACTATAATGCAATGAGTACTGGGCATCAAGCCAAGGCGATGCAATATGAGGCTTACACAGCCGATGCAAATGCAATGCGAAGTAATGTCAGTGCTCATATCCAATCCACATATCAAGTACATTTTCATCATAAGGAAATCACTGGGGTCCATTACACTACTGGATGACTACCGCTCTACAGACCCCGCACAGTCAAACGAGCGTAAGAGACCTCACTACCCGCCTGCAGACAACCAATCACCAGCAAGGCCTGACGGTAGCGGACCCATTCGCGAGCTGGTCAGACTCAGCCTAGCAATGCCCCCTTACATCAGGCGAGTAAGGCCACACCCCTATCCAACCGACTACACGACAGTGGGAGTCGCGGCCTAACGGTATAAGGCCCTCGTGCGCTCATATATTCCACCCGGTCACGGCGCTGGAGCAGATCCTTGGTACCATGGAAGTTTTGGAAATTTCACCCATGGGCATCCTATGCACCCGGTATGCTCAAGTAACATTTCCGGTGTCCAAACATGGCCATCCACGATATATCTGTGGAGGCTACAACCCTGATGAAGCAAGGGCGATAATGCTCATATGTTATGCAATGTCAGATGCATGAATCACACAATCAACTATGCATCAATTCCAAGCATCCAACGTGCTCAAGAGGGAATACTACGTCCCTCGGGAATGCAACATGCAATGCCCAATGGCATAATCATAACCACACACATAGTGTCATCCAAGCATACAATGATGCACATGGGCCATGAAGATGGGTCTAGACGCATTATGCGGCGATATACAAAGTAGTACACTCCTCCTATCCAAGAAGGGACCAAGACTATGTATTTAGACAATATTCACAAGGAATCTCACCTCTAGTGGGGGCCCATTTACCTGGGGTAGCCCACAAGACTAAGCATACAACTACATGTCTAAGTAACACAGAAGTGAGTCTAGCAAGAGTTTAAGATGAGCATCTAATGACATTTAGATACAAACGGGCCTATAGGAGTCCATAATGGGGACATTTAACCATCATTCCCCAAGAGGCATCTCAACCACGAACTATATGGATACAAGGCCCAAGGCCCTACATTCAAGATAAGAACACAGGTAACCACATACATACATTCCTCATAATAGGCCATAAAAAGATATAACACCACTTTTAACAACATGGGCCCCAAGAAAAAAATTAAGGCCCAAGGCTCAATTCCCAATGGCCATAGAATCCATGCATTAAGCTGAACTTGGTGGGCAGCCCGCATACACAATATACGGCCCAAAATAAGTTTAAGTTTGGATGATGAAATGGGCCCAACTACATTAGCCCAAGAACTAGCAATTTAGGTGGGCAACCAAGAGCCCAATACTATCCTTATCTTAGCTCACAAGTCCATCAAAATGGTGGAGGCGGGCCCAATATATGGTTGGGCCAAGCTGGGACGTCCCAACCCACTTTAGGCTCATGGGATGCACCAAAAATCTAATCTAAGATGGGATCCTCATGTGATCACTAAAGGTGGCCCAAAAGAATGCACTGATTAAGCCCAAAGATTATAAGAAAACACAAGCATGCAATACGTACACAAGTTCTCAATATGGTGGGTCCCATGTCCAATAAAGTTTCAACCATAACAATGTACATTTGAGTCCCCTTGATAAACGTTCGGCCCACTCAGCTTCTTGGGCCTACTAAAGCCCAGAAATTAATCAAATAAGTGGGAATGATCTCATGAAGGCCAACAATATTCACAGGGGGCCCCACCAGATGGAGGGTGTGTATACGTCGAGAAAAGATCAAGTGGGCCTGCTACTGGAATGTGAATCAGTAGCAACCCAAGGTAGAGAGTGCTTCCATAATCGGGCGATCCAAGGCTTGAACGGCCTGGACCAATCATGCGTTAAGATAGGTTCCACATACATACACATTGAGCCTTAAACAAATGTCCTAGGGTCTATGGTGGGCCTTTAACCATCCATAGAGAAACATATGGGCCTACCTTAGGATCACCCATAAGGACATCCAACCTCAACTGGTTTCCAAAAGGTAGCCCGCCACTACTCATATAATGTAAGGTCTAAAGCCCAAGCAATGCATGGCCTAATGGGCCATACACCAAGCCCAACTCATAGGCCATATAGTGGTCCCTCAAGTAAGATTTGGGCCCAACCACAAAGGTCATAATTCCACATGTTGTGGTGAGCTTCATGGGCAGCCCAGTAATTCATTTACATGGGCAAGTTTCACATTTAACACAAGTGAGTTGGGCCTCACTTTTGGCCCAAGTACAGGGTCAGTTTAGTGGGCAGCCAAGGGCCCAACTTCTTGTGTATTATTGCCCCTAAGCCCATCACAATAGATAGGAGACTATAGGCCTGAGATCAATAGGCCTATCCAAAAGAACCGAGTCCACAAGGCCTACTTGCAAACACAAACATGCATATACTATATCACATAATGGGCCCTAAAGAAATGGCCCAAAATAAAAGTCATCCAATTCATACATTATGGTGGACTTGAGGGCAGCCCATAAGTCCAAGAATACACATGGGGAAGGCCTATACTGATCACAGTGTGGGCCTTGCACACCAGCCCAAAGACTTAGCAAGGCCCTCCACAATATACATTTACGTGGGCCTTGCAAGTCAGCCCACAATTAAGCATTTTATGAGGGCATCAAGGCTAATAAATACACATGATCAGCTTGTAGACGGTCCATTAGGCCCATGAATCAATAAGGTCAGCCCTTGCACAATCTTGGACTCAAGGGATAGGTTTCAAGCCCATTGGGCCTATAAAACTATCAAAAATTCTGGTTAAGGCTAGCCCACAAACCACCACAAAGGTGGGCCTCAAGAGGCACTAATTAAGCCCAAAATGTCTAAGGAAGGAGAGCAAAGAGTATGTGCAACACTCCCTTAAATCTGATGGGCCGCCACGGCTCCAAAAGATCAACTATGCACAAATTTGGGCCCCTTGTTGGAATTTCAGCCCACCCACTTCCTGGGCCTGCTGGAGTCCAGAAATTTATTTAATTTAAATGGGTTACTGACCCATGGTGACCCACACATATCACAGTGGGTCCCACCAGATAAGAAGGGCGATATACAACACTTACTTCAAGTGGGCCATGCCGTTATAATGCAGGCCCAGCAGCCCAAGGTAGAGGCATCCCATGGTGGTTAGTCATATGGGCTTGGGTATTTGGCCCAAAACTGACCCAATTTACAGGTCATACCACGGTCAGTCCAGGGGCCTGATGGCCTTGAAAATTTGCAGGATGGTCCATCCATAGGTCAACCATAACCCCACAAAATTTCAGAATTTTTGAACATCTAAAAATAATTTAATTAATTTGAATGAAACAAGCTGTCCAGAAAATCAGACTGGCCTGGACGTCCCAACGTGGTGAGCCAGTACGGGCGTTTCCACGATGTACACAAGAGTCCATTGGCCCTGAAATTTTGTAGGTGGGTCTCACCATAAGTGTACCACCTCCCTGTAAATTTTCATAATTTTTTGATACGTAGAAGTATTTTAATAAATTCAAGAGTTATAATGTATTCAGGGTGGAATGTTGCTGGAAATAACCGTACAGAATTTGGACCATCCAAATGGGTGGGTTCTGGGCCTCCAAAATTCCTAAAATTTGGACCCAAGGTCTCTCATCAAGCCTACAATAAGGTGGGACCTAGAAATATATCCCACCTTCTAAAAAAATATTTTTAAAAAATTTATTTATATGGAACTATGCTGCTGGACTGCATAGCAGAAATTTCTGGCAACTCACTATATTGGCCCACCCTTTTGGATGCCCAAATGGGGTCCATTGGCCCTAAAATTTTGCAGGTAGGTCCTACCATGGGTGGGACACCTCTCTGCAAAATTTTAAAATTTTTAGGATAGTAAAAGTATTTTATTTAACTCCTACAATTTATGGACAGCAAGGTATTTCAAAAAAAATTATGCTGCTGAAATAATGTTGCTGCCCCTGATTTGTGCACCCCATTAAAGCGGGCCCAGGTCTGCCAAATTTTAAGAAAATGTAAGACCAACATCCCTACACAAGTATACAACAAGGTGGGGTACACAAAGGTGGCCCACCATTTTAGAAACAAAATGATAATTATGTTTGTACAGGAAGCAGGGTTGCTTGTTAGACAGTCCAGAAAATCTGGACTATCCACCCTCCTTGGCCCACTCTTTTGGGTGATCAAACAGGGACGGATGAAGGTGAAATTCAACATACTTCTAGGTGGGGTCCACACCTCCAGAAATAATCAAATATTGGAGGTAAAACATCCTCTAAATCAATCCATAATATGTGCCAAAAATAACTCAAAAACAGTCCAGAATTTTTCTGGACAGCATGGTATGTCTGAAAATAACTGAATATAACTACTGATTAAATGAGAAAATACCCCACAAAATTTGTGTTAAGATCCACCTTAGTGGGCCCCACAAACATCCAGGCCATACCCCCTTCATGAAACCCATTGCATGTGCCCAAAATGGAACAAATAGAGTGTCAACGTCCAAGGAATGGACAACCATAGACGTCCACTTTGCTTGGACGGTCTGGATATTCCGGGCCACTAAGTGGGCCACACACATCAGGAAATCAAGAATAAAATAATGGAAAAATAAAAATAATCCAGCCACAAGAGAGGAAAATAACATGCATCAAGGAAAATGCCATGATGGGGTCCATGGAGAATGGCCCCATCCATGGATCATGCATGCAAGGAAAAAGGGCCATTGGCCTCAACCATGGAGACATGAGGGACCTCCATCACCACTTGATGTGTCCCACAAGCTCCTAAGAAAGAAATGAAGAAGGATCTAAGAGCACCCACCTAGATCAACCTTGAAACTTACATCACCATCATCTAGAGGCTCCAAGCAACATGGATCAATGGATAAGATCAAGTGAGAAGGGGTAGATGAGGAGGTATTTTAGGGAGAAGGGGCTGGAATGGAGGGAAGATGGGCTGGAGAAATGGAGGAAATTGCTAGGGAAGAAGAGATGAGAGAAGAAATGAGAGGAAAGAGAGAGAGAGAGAGAGAGAGAGAGAGAGAGAGAGAGAGAGACTTTTAAGACTTGTAATGATGGCTCTCTCTCTCCTAGGCAATGATGGTGGCCTATGGTGATATTAACAAGGCTTAGGGTAATAGCCTTTTCTAGAAATCTCAGCCTAGGGTGAAATGATGGCATAGGAAAACGTGCAACCCATGGTGGGGTCCACCAATCATGCAATCAATGGCCCATATCGATCAATGCTCATAACTTAAGATGTACATATCGGATTAACGCACGGGATGCGGCGACGGAATCGCAGCGACGAGGCGGACACAATGGCATAGGTCTCGAGTCAATCCGAGTCGGGTCTACTTGACCGAACTCAAGGATGACAAGACTACCCGATGGTCGCGAGTCACCGAAATTTGACTAGTAGAACCGCGAGACCAAAATGAATGAGATGCATACTCACACATGCACATGCACACATGCGAACTCAGGTCTGGTCTCACATTACCGACGAAACTTTTCGTAGGTAAAGGGTGTTTTGAATTTTTTGAAAAACCAAAAATAAAAAGTTTACTTTTACCTATGAAATATAATTTCGTAGGTAAAATTCATCTTTACCTATGAAACTATTCATAGGTAAAAGGCATTTTGAATTTTGAAAAAACCAAAAATTGAAAAGTTTACTTTTACCTACGAAATATAAGGTAAAAGTCATCTTTACCTACGAAACTTTTCGTAGGTAAAGGGTATTTTGAATTTTTGACAAAACCAAAAATCGAAATGCTTACTTTTACCTACAAAATTTAATTTCGTAGGTAAAAGTCATATAAAGGGTGTTTTCAATTTTTAAGAAAACTAAAAAATCGAACCGCTTACTTTTACCTACGAAATATAATTTCGTAGGTAAAAGCCATCTTTACCGATGAAAAGTTTCGTAGGTAAAGGGTGTTTTGAATTTTTGAAATACCAAAAAATTGAAAAGTTTACTTTTACCTATGCAATATAATTTCGTAGGTAAAAGCCATCTTTACCGACGAAACATTTCGTAGGTAAAGGGTGTTTTGAATTTTTGAAAAAACCAAAAATCAAAAAGCTTACCTACAAAATATAATTTTTTAGGTCAAAGTCATCTTTACCTATGAAATGTTTCATAGGTAAAGGGTGTTTTGAATTTTTGACAAAACCAAAAATTGAAAAGTTTACTTTTACCTACGAAATAAAATTTCGTGGGTAAAAGTCATCTTTACCTAAGAAAAGTGTTTTCAATTTTTGAAAAAACCAAAAATCAAAAAGTTTACTTTTACCTACCAAAGGTTTCGTAGGGAAAAAACGTGTATGAGACTTTTACCTACGACTATGTTCAAAGGTAAAAATATAATTTAAACCCAAACACTATGAGTAGGTAAAAAACGTGTATGAGACTTTTAGATACGAAATGGTTCGTGGGTAAAAATATAATCTTTAACTTAAATTTCAAACATAGTTGAGACATTTACCTACGAAAATGTTCGTAGGTAAAAGACGTGTTTGAGACTTTTACCTACGAAATACTTCATTGGTAAAAATATAATATTTAACTTAAATATCAAATGTAGTTGAGATTTTTACCTACGATATGTTTCGTAGGTAAAAAACATGTAAAACTTTTACCTACGAACTGGTTCGTAGGTAAAAATATAATATTTAACTTGAAACTCAAACATAAATGAGACTTTTACCTACGAAACCATTTCATAGGTAAAAATATAATATTTAACTTGAAACTCAAACGTAGATGAGACTTTTACCTACGAACGGTTTCGTAGGTAAAAAGCTTGTATGAGACGTTTACCTATGAAAGGTTTCGTAGGTAAAAATATAATTTTTCAATTCAAAACCAAACGCAGATGAGACTTTTACCTACGACTATTTTCATAGCTAAAAAAGGTGGATGAGACTTTTACCTACAAAATATTTCGTAGGTAAAAAACGTGGATGAAACTTTTACCTACGAAATATTTCGTAGGTAAAAGTCTCTCTCTTTTTTTTTTTTTTTTTCAATATTCCACCTCAAAATTCCTAATATACACCTGTTACAATATAGTTCATCATATTCTTCCTGTTATATAATATATTTCATCATATTCACATTCATATCCATCTAAACCCAAACTACGTAAATCCATCCAAACATACAATACATTCATCCAGACATAAATTACATCCATCCAAACACAAACAATCTTATCCACATCACATTCATCCACTCATAAATACATATAAGTTTAACATCATAAATAAAATAAAAAAAATTATTCATAGCCTATTTCCTGGTGGGGTTCACAAAATTCAGTGTGGTGAACACATCGCCGACTGTGCGCACACACCTAGGTCCTTACTCATGCCTTCATGGTAGATTCAAAATAGTTTCAATACAAGGTCATGAGTTCAAGTACTCATTGTGGCCGTAAGTGACTCTGGTGTGTGAGTGTGTGTTAAAAGAAAAAGAAAGAAAGAAAATGTTGATTTATCTTTTGGGTTGAGCCTAATAGTACTTGGTGATTTCTCATCAGGTAGAAATTATTATTAGTTATTTTTAGAAAGGTGAGATTAGGTCACTCATAATTATATTAACATGATAAAATGTTGTACGTATATTTAAGCAAACATCACAAAATAAACAATCCTATGGAAAAAACAAATGAAGAGAGAGAGAACATATGAGAGGTGATCTTATCTCCTTTGATGGATTCAAGCTGCATGTGCCCTACCCAACTTCCTATAAGGAGAAGTTATATAGGTCTTGGAATAATGTTGGTGACAAATCCACCTTGTCTATTAATATTATCATATTGTGTTAGGACATGACTCTAAAAATGAGATAAATCCAAATCTCAAATAATCTATGTTATAAAAGATAGTGGAGATAGAAATAGATGCATTGTGATGCTTGAGTTCGAGTATGCTTGCCAACAAAGCAAGATTTTCTAATTTGTTGCCATGTGATTGGGCTACATTATTACATCAATCGGGTTCGAGTTCGGGTTCGGGTTCGGGTTCGGGTTGGGATCGAGTTTGGGTTTGAGTTTTAAGTTTAGGTTAGGGAGTTGAGATTAGGATTAGGTGTAGGTTTAGGTTTAGGGATTTGAGAATACATTTAGGTTTTAGATTTACGTTTAGGTTATAGGTTATAGGTAGGTTTAGGTTTTAGGTTTAGGTTAAGGTTAGGTTATAGGTTATAGGTTATAGGTTAAGGTTTAGGTTTTGATTTATATTAAGGTTATAGGTTTAGGTTTAGGTTATGGTTTAGGTTTAGGTTATAGGTTTAGGTTTAGGTTTAGGTTATAGGTTATAGGTTATAAGTTATAACTTTAGGGAATTGAGAATAGGTAAGGTTTAGGTTTAGGAAATTGGGTTCAGGTTCGGTATTGGGTTTAGGTTTCGGTTTTCAAGTTTAGGTTTAGGTTTAGGTTAGGGAGTTGAGATTAGGAATGGGTGTCGGTTTAGGTTTAGGGATTTGAGAATACATTTAGGTTTTAGGTTTAGGTTTAGGTTTAGGTTTAGGTTTTAGGTTTAGGTTATAGGTTTAGGTTTAGGTTATAAGTGTAGGATATAGGTTTAGGTTTAAGTTAGGTTATAGGTTAACCTTTAGGGAATTGAGAATAAGTTAAGGTTTAGGTTTAGGAAATCGGGTTCGGGTTCGGGTTTAGGTTTGGGTTTTCAAGTTTAGGTTTAGGCTAAGGATTTGAGATTAGATTAAGTGTAGGTTTAGGTTTAGGGATTTGAGAATACATTTAGGTCATAGGTTTAGGTTTAGGTTTTAGTTTATAGGTTTAGGTTTAGGTTTTAGGTTATAGGTTATAAGTTTAGGTTATAGGTTATAAGTTAAGGTTTAAGTTATAGGTTTTGGTTTAGGTTTAGGTTTAGGTTAAGGTTATAGGTTTAGATTATAGGTTATAAGTTTAGGTTATGGGTTTTGGTTTAGGTTTAGGTTATAGGTTTAGGTTATAGGTTATAGGTTATAGGTTATAGCTTTATGGAATTGAGAATAGGTTAAGGTTTAGGTTTAGGAAATCGGATTCGGATTTAGGTTTGGGTTTTCAAGTTTAGAGGTTAAGTAGTTGAGATTATGATTAGGTGTAGGTTTAGGTTTAAGGATTTGAGAATACATTTAGGTTTTAGGTTTAAGTTTAGGTTTTAGGTTTAGGTTTAGGTTAGGTTTAAGTTTAGGTTATAGGTTATAGGTTATAGCTTTAGGGAATTGAGAATATGTTAAGGTTTAGGTTTAGGAAATCGGGTTCGGGTTCGGGATCGGGTTTAAGTTTGGGTTTTCAAGTTAGGTTTAGGTTTAGGTTAGGGAGTTGAGATTAGGATTAGGTGTAGGTTTAGGTTTAGGGATTTGAGAATACATTTAGGTTTTAGGTTTAGGTTTAGGTTTTAGTTTATAGGTTTAGCTTAAGGTTAGGTTATAGGTTATAGGTTATAGATTATAGGTTAAGGTTTAGGTTATAGGTTTTGGTTAAGGTTTAGTTTAGGTTATAGGTTATAGGTTATAACTTTAGGGAATTGAGAATAGGTTAAGGTTTAGGTTTAGGAAATTGGGTTCGGGTTCGGGTTTAGGTTTGGGTTTTCAAGTTTAGGTTTAGGCTAAGGAGTTGAGATTAGGATTAGGTGTAGGTTTAGGTTTTGGGATTTGAGAATACATTTAGGTTATAGGTTTAGGTTTAGGTTTTAGTTTATATGTTTAGGTTATAGGTTTAGGTTAGGTTATAGGTTATAAGTTATAGGTTAAGGTTTAGGGTATAGGTTAAGGTTTAGGGTATAGGCTTTGGTTTAGGTTTAGGTTTAGGTTTTAGATTTAGGTTAAGGTTATAGGTTTAGGTTTTAGGTTTAGGTTAGGTTTAGGTTTAGGTTATAGGTTATAGGTTATAGGTTATAGCTTTAGGGAATTGAGAATCGGTTAAGGTTTAGGTTTAGGAAATCGAGTTCGGGTTCGGGTTCGGGATCGGGTTTAGTTTTGGGTTTTCAAGTTTAGGTTTAGGTTAAGTAGTTGAGATTAGGATTAGGTGTAGGTTTAGGTTTAAGGATTTGAGAATACATTTAGGTTTAGGTTTAGGTTTAAGTTTTAGGTTTAGGTTAAGGTTATAGGTTTAGGTTTAGGTTATAGCTTTAGGGAATTGAGAATAGGTTAAGGTTTAGGTTTAAGAAATCGGGTTCGGGTTCGGGATCGGGTTTACGTTTTGGTTTTCAAGTTTAGGTTTAGGTTTATGTTAGTGAGTTGAGATTAGGATTAGGTGTACGTTTAGGTTCAGGCATTTGAGAATACATTTAGGTTTTAAGTTTAGGTTTAGGTTTTAGTTTATAGGTTTAGGTTATAGGTTTAGGTTTAGGTTTTAGGTTTAGGTTAAGGTTAGGTTATAGGTTATAAGTTTAGGTTATAGGTTATAGGTTAAGGTTTAGGTTATAGGTTAAGGTTATAGGTTTAGGTTTAGGTTTAGGTTATAGGTTTAGGTTAGGTTTAGGTTTAGGTTATTGGTTATAGGTTATAGCTTTAGGGAATTGAGAATAGGTTAAGGTTTAGGTTGTAGGTTAAGGTTTAGGTTATAGGTTAAGGTTTAGGTTTAGGTTATAGGTTTAGGGTGTGGTTTAGGTTAAGGGTGTGGTCCCTGTAAATACAGATATAAACACGGCCTGTCCAAATGGTCAAGCCACTCCCATGCTGTCCATAGGAAATTGACAGTTTCATCAGGGTCATAACAGTGGTTCCTACCTTTCAGGACCCCCACTCAACATCCGAATAGCTCCGATGCACATCCGGGTCTGCTCCATCAATTTCGAGCAAATACATAAACACGAACTGTCCAAAGGGTCAGGCCACTTCAATGTTATCCATAGTAAATGGACAGCTTCATCATGGTCATGACAGTGGTTCCCACCTTCCAGGGACCCCCGATCACATCCGGATAGCTCCGACGCACATCCAGGTCTTCTTCTTCAGCGAGTAGATATGGGACTAATAGGCATGAACTAGCCAAAGTAATCTTTCATTTTCCTACTCCATCCTAATATCCTACGAAAACCTGCCACCTACCGGGTTTCATTTTGTGTGGGCCTCACCCCTAGCTGACCAGTAGTATGTGGTTGCCCAATGGGGACCATATGTAAAGATGAGTAGACGGTTCGGATCATCCATCTTTTGGGTGCTATTGTGGATTACCCATCTACCGAAATCACACTGAGAAGATGGTTTTGGTCACTGATTTTTGGTGTTGGATGCATGTATTGAAATTTTTCTTGATAACCGTCCACGTCAGTTATCAAGGTTGATGGTCGATATAATCCTTTCAGTGTGGTCATTTGACGGTCGCACCATCATGGAAGCGCCTGAATTACCAACAGTTCTGATCATCCGACCATCTACACATGTGGGGCCCAATATGACAACTGCAAGCTCCCACTAAGCAGATCTAGTAGGACTGACAGCATGGTTTGGATAGGCAGATTATGTAAACCCATGTACGCTTTTAAGGTCCAAAATGAGATAATAAATTGTAATTCAATTCTCATTTTGCTCACTATGGTCCATCTGATGATTAAAATGCCCTTATTTTAAGCTAGGAGATCTAACATTGTCAGCCATTTGATGGGAAGCTTGGATCTTGCTCACGTATGTTATATTGGCATGTGTGCAGCCCTTGTGAGGAGGTGTTTGACTTGTATAAACATCAACATGTAAGAATACAGTTTACAATTGCAGATGTTGATTAGAATACATCTCAAAGTTTTGGGATATGATATATCTTAGGAATATATCCTTTGATTTTGGGTCATCTTTGCTAATCCAAACTGTTTACATGAGGGGCCTCCATACCTAATAATGAAACTCTTATGCCATAAGTCCTCACAGTTTTGCAGATGGTAGAGTACCTAATTCTAGAACTCCCTTCTTGGAGTGCTTAGCTGGTTATTAACTTCCTTGGGTTGAATATGGACCCACTCCTTGCCTATTGATTTGTGGGCCCTGATTAAAAAAATCTAAGATTTTCAATCATGTAGATTTTTGAGGGAGTCACCTTTACACTCTGCCAGACTATCAAAGTTTTTCTCTTAAGATTTCCACATGAGATTTTATGGTCATGGGTCAGATTCACAAGGGGGCCCACAAATTGTGTGCGTTTGGTTGTACTAAATTATAGAAGGAAATGGCGGTGTATGGATGGTTTACATGTGTTTCGACAAGAAACAAATGCGTTTTATTTGAGAGATTATCTTATTTGAGTATAACAAAGAAAATGAACATGGATCAATCATCATATTATTATTGCTGAATTCATTTACATCCCTTTAATATCCATTGATTCTAAGATAGATCAAAAATAGCAAGTTACAATTAGCAAATTTTATATGTTCAATCTTAAATCAGGCAGTATCTCAACGCTATTTTAGCCATCTCCTAATACTTAGAGGAATTGCTGAATTGATCAGCCAATCTTCAAGAAGATAGAGATTTCGACAGCATACCAACGCTATTTTGATAATCTCCTAGTACTTAGGAGGAATTTCTCCTTTCCAAAGAAGAGCTTAAAAGATGAAGGCGGAACTCGAATGCTCCCTGCAATTCCACCCTGCATACTTGGCTGAATCATGATTTAATTGCACGACCCGCGCAACCAATTGATGCATCACGCGATCCGCGCAACCGATAAAGGCATTGGGCGATTTGCGCAACCAACAGGCCCGTTGCGCAATCCGCGCAACTGATCTTCTCTCTACCTTCAGTCGCTCTGCTCTGCTCTCTGAAACCTTCAATTCCCAAATGAGAGGGGGAGTGGAGTATTTATAGGTTCTTCACACGTGCCAATCCTCGATTCTCGTGCCAGTGGACCACAATACTTTTTCCTTCCATTGATTGTGCGAACCGCGCAACAGTGTTCACTAGTTGCGTGGCCTGCACAACGAAGCTTTCTGGTTCCTCGACCCATGCAACGATGCTTTCTAGTTCCGTGACCCACGCAACGAAGCTTTCTTGTTCCGCGACCCGCGCAACGATGCTTTCTGGTTCCTCGACCCACGCAACAATGCTTTCAGGTTCCGCAATCCGCACAACGAATCTTTTTGGTTCTGCGACCACGCAACGGACCTCTTTCATTGTGCAACCCATGCAACTTACCAGACAGTTCTTTTATTCTCCTCTTCATGATTTTTTATGCTCCAACAGATGCCCCCTTAATCCATTCTTTGTTCTCTTGAACTAAAGATTCGGGATCAATTCCTGTTTTCTTTCAAAATTCTACTACTTTGAGGTACTCGACCCCAAACTCCTATAAATAGTCCATTACTTCTTATTTCTTCATTTAGCGGCGAAGCTCTGTTTCCATTCCTTCTCGCGTAACCAACAGTTGTTGCATGACCCGTGCAACGAATTTTCGTTCGCACAAGTTCATAGACTATTGCGCTGCCTGCGCAACCTAAAGCTTGTTGCGGGACCCGCGCAACGAACTTTTGTTCCCGTAAGTTCATAAACTGTTGCGCTGCCCGTGCAACTACTTCTTCAACAACTCTATCAAACTAGCTTTCTTCATTCTCGACATGGCTTGAACCAAAAGAACTTTCATTGCTGTAGATCGTCCTTCTGATCAACCCACCCATCGAGAGCTACCAAATACCGAAGCTTATTAATCAGTAACCCCTCAAGCAACAGAATCACCATCCTCTCCAGCTCAAGCACCGCGTAAGCGATTTAAGATGACTTTCAGACGACCTGCTTACATAAAAGAACCAGTACTTCCCACATTCGACTTCACCCCACGGATTAAGTCATTATCATCTCCCATTCACAGGGCTATTGCCATGGGCGATCTGAAAATGCCTCCAAGACACGGCCGCGAGTACGATTGGGACGAATGGTTGAAAACAACGGCACATTATCAGACAGTCAATCAAAAGCCACCTGCTAGAGAAGATACCCCTCCTCCTTCCAAACAAAAGAAGCATCGTCAAAACAAAGCCCAAGAGTTTCAAGAAAAGATTAAGGAGCACAATAGGAAGAAACTCCACAACTCTTGGGAATCTCTCTGTGTTGTTCAGGGTGTTATTCAATTTGACAACCCCTATAAACAGGGCATCATCACAATTCTGATCAACATTCACCGCCATCACTCTATGTTGGTCTGCGAACCCAGGGATCACCTCACTGTAGAAAGATTAGCCTATATAAAGTCTTGGTCGTTCAAGGAGCCAAGACTATTACAAGGCATTTTGCAGCCATCAAGACCTCGACAGAAAACAGGCGACATTCATCCCATGATATTCCTTGTTCCCTCCTATGACTTCATAGTCTCTATCCAACTTGCTTTTATGAGACACTCAAGTAATGTTTCAGTCATCGCCCTTTCATTTGGAGTCTAGAAGAATTTAGAAGAAGGGGTCTTCCAACTCCTCGCAACTACTATTCTGAGTGGGCTACCGCGGTTTTGGCGAAGCATGCTATGACTTTGTCAAAGATCGATATTCTTCATGCGATAGAAGCTACATCACATTCCTTTTGCAAAGAACCTTCTATTTTGAAGGCATTCCTCAACTATTGGTGCCCTTCTACCAATTCCTTCCATCTTCCTGAGGGTGAAATGAGTATCACACTCTAGGATATTCACAAGATTTGCACCTTACCAATAACCGACAAGTTCCTCGATGAATTTGTTCCCACTAATGAGGAATTTGCTTTCGTCTCCTCTCCTTATCGTTTTCCCTCTATTTCGGAATCGACTACCGAACACTTCAGGGAGATGTCAAAATTCCCGAATATCCACAATATTCCTCCCATGCAGTGGCTAGCTCACTTCAGCAGAGCTTTCAAGTAATTCCTTTCTTCTCCACAATCTCTTCATGGCGACTTGATATATCTATACGTAATTATAATTTCATTTACCTATCCCTTCAGGTTTACCGGCAGCCATTCATGAGAACTCGAACGTCTCAGAAAGAGTATAAGGGGTCATGCTGAATCCTTTGTCTATGGGGATTTGACAGCATTCATCGCATACTGCCTAAGCATGGTGGTCTTCCCCAGTTCTAAATTGGTAGATGTTATTCGTCCTTCACTGTTTGTTGTTGCAGGTGCCATGGCCGAGGGAACCAAGTATTCTCTTGCTCCGCCCATTCTTTGTTCAATCTATAGAGGTTTCAGAGAGATTGCATGCCATATAAAAAGTCCCTCTGTCGGTTCTGCCTCAACTTACATCCCATGGCATTATTTCCTGGGTTGGCTTGACGTCTACTTCCCTTGGACTTTCGAAGCACCAGAAAAAGCCTATGTCCACCCTTCCAGAGTTCCTCTCCACTTCTTCCAAAAGAGATCTATGGCAAAGAGATCCAACAACTACGCAAAAGATGCCATTTTCTAGGATGACAAGATAAACTATTTTCACTTCGGCCTCCCTTGTTACATCGTAGATACGGGAAAGGCAGACACAGAATCGCTCTCTTCAGTAGAGAGGATTCTTCATAACGATTAGATCGTGCGTCTTCCACTGAGAGAAGGGACCAAATTCTGGTGAGAGCTGTATTACCCTAGTCACTTTGCCATTCAAATTGGTTTTGACCAAGCTGTACTGGAAGATTGCGGACTAGTGACCCGCAAAATGCGAAGTTATGGGACCGGCCCTTTTAACTGGGCGATGATTTGGAAGCAATTATTGGGCCGAGCCAGTTCTTCATTTATCATTCCAGGGTGTGATCGTACCCCGAGAGCATCATACAATCATATGAGATGGTGGGTGCACCAGTCATACTTGGTCAAAAAAAGTCTACCAGTGTCGAGACCCGTATGGCTTCCACCTCCCGTGCTTAAGGGTCGCACCATCAAAGCGGGAGTTGGTTTTATTGCAAAGACCAGTCATGCCCCCACTGTCGGTCATCATAATATTCAGATTTCTATGGACGAACCTATTCGTGAAATAAAACCCGATAATACCCTTGAAGGATGGATAGAATACGGTGATATTCACTAATTCGAACAAATCCCGATCAATCGTCCACAATGAAGAACTGCAAAAGAGACTTTCCTTCAACCAGATGATATCGCCAATCCTCAGGATCAAGCCTCTTCTTCTATTCATCCTTAGCAACAGCCGATTTCTTCCCCCATTTCCAAGACCAATCTTTCTCGATAGCTGTCAAACTCCTTCTCCTGTCTCCAGGACTAACATTCCTCCTCAGCAGCCAACTTCTTCTCTGATGATGAGGTCTTGTACGCACGCTCAGGCTTCTCCACAGGGAGATACTACTGCTATTACTCCTCCGATTTCGGTTGCTGCAGATATTCAACCGAAAAGCTCTCAATCTCTTCCCTCTAAAGGAAAGCAGGCTATTGTCGAGGAGTCAAGTACAGAAGACAATGTTGGAGAAGATTCAACTTCTTTGTCTAGATATACTTCCTCCGAGGAAAGCGATATAGGAGGAGAGGGTCAGGAGAATGACTATGAGGAGGGAGAAGTGAATATCAGTGATGACGATGATATCATTGCGGAAGATGTTCCCATTAATGAGGGACATATTCTTTCAACTTCTGAAGTCGTTCTCGTAAAGACTTCTTCTGTGGTAAGGGAAGAAGAAGAACCACTGGACTATGGGGAATATGGATATTCACCATGTAAGGAAGTCTTGATATTGTTATTTACTTTTGTCTTTCTTTATTTCTTGTCTTACACATCTTATTTCAGGCAATCATGTTGCAAATACGGAGGCAGATAATGCTTCTCTTATGGATTTTTCCCCCTGTTGCACAGCAGACTCACCAAGATCCTCAATGCCTCCACGAGCAGTGGCACGTGGGATTGCTTTTTTTAGAGGAGTCAACTGATTTACCTACTCCTACCATTATTGCTTCAAGTGCTTA